>CM060121.1:680000-805000 GCA_030522415.1 Channallabes apus
GTTTACTCAGAACCTCAGCAAGATGTTTGAAGTGAAATATTTGTTGTCTGAGGGTTCTTGCTCTTCACAGCTCCAACGGCTGTCTGTCTGAAGGAGAAGAAGCAGACTGAAACCATCATCATGCACAAGAACAACATTCTTGACGATATCCAGGTAGATCACACACACACACACACACACACACACACACACACACACACACACACACACACACACACACACACACACACACGTAAACACTTGACACATCACATTTCCTTGTCTCTCACAGAAACTCCGGCTGGAGATCGAGAACGTCATGAGCGAGATCCACACCATGGAGTCTAACGAGGAGAAGTGAGTCACTTTCATCACCCCCACTCACACTTTGGGTTCTCCTGTGCAGGACCGCTCATGTCTCTCATCCAAGCTGTACAAGTAGTTATGTATAATGTTATTACTCAGTCGTGCATAGTTTCTTACAGATTTACAGAAACCATGGGGTCCTTCAGGGCTTCTGTAGATGGTCAGTAGTTCTAAAATGAAAATCTTCATTTTGCTCTTTACTTTTCAGCATTAGAAACATTGTATCTTCTCAGGAGGACTTAAAGGTTCTATATAGAGACCTGCAATGAGGTAGAACCCTTTTTGGGACAGAATGAGATACCCATGAAGAACACATTTCCTTCAAGTAATACAAGCAATTAAGCTGTTATCCTCAATCGGAGACTTCTGAAAGCATGGAAAACAGGTTCCTCAGAGGTTCTTAGGATGGTTACTGGTTCTGTCCAACATTAATATGGCATCTGTATATTGAGAACCCTAATCTAAGTAGAATGGGTTCCAAATGGAGGTTTATTTCAAAGTTAAGAACACTTAGTTTAGATGAAGTGTTCTTCAGTTGTCCAGCTGCAGGAACACTAAAAGGTTTTATGTAGAACCAATTTATTCCCAGTAGAACTTGTGTTGGTAAGCTAAGGAACCCTTAAAGAACCTAAAACACTTTAGCTTGATGTTTAAAGAAAAACATTTATAACTGAACCATTCTCGGACTCTGAATGTAGAACTTTGGAGACATAAAGAACCTTGAATTATAGCAGAAATTATATCTTTTTATAAACTACTGTATAAAACAATAAAGTGTTTCAGGCTGAAGGAGTCACAGGAGATTTTAAGTCACTCTAAAATCATCAGCATCATTCTTATCACTGTGCTGAGTGTGTGTTATTTTCAGCGTAGCGCTCTGGAGAACCGAAAAAAGAACTGAGGAACCGGAAAAACTGAAGCGAGTCTCATTTTCAGTGTAACAGTGGCGGTCAAAGTGAAAAAGCCTTTCAGTACCAGGAAACACTGAGAGTGAGATAGACCACTGCGCATTGTGTGTGTGTGTGTGTGTGTGTGTGTGTGAATGTGTGTGTGTGTGGGCGAGAGTTTCCTGTATTATCAGCAATCTACATCGTTACCGAGAAGCTGAACCTTTAAAATTTGCGCATGAAGCAAGACCATGTCCAAAAACCTCTTTGTGATAAAGCGATGATGTCATCACACGTCATAAAAAAAATCTTATCACAATCCTGAATGTCACGATGATGTGGTTTAATGTTTAACACTTTGATATTTTCTTTTTCCTTTCTCAATATCAGTAAGAACATCGTGATGAGCAGAATGTTCCTCTGCGGGAAGAAGAAGTTCAACATGGACCCAATAAAGGCAGGTTTTTGTGCTGAAGCGAAAGAATTAAGACAAGAATAAAATTAAGACAAGAATAAAATGTGAAGCTGTGGTTGAAGGCAAGATGTAGGACGGAGAGAGAGAGAGAGAGAGAGAGAGAGAGAACCACATCCTGCGCTACACTTTACACCTGCAGCGTCTTTCAGAACATCATCGAGTCACGGAAAATAAAAAATAAAAACGTGAGATGTGAAATTAAAGGACGGATTTCCGTCGACATCTGTGATGGTGACCGCGCAAAAAAAAAAAGAGAGAACAAGAAGTCATTACAGCTATGAACAGCTCAGGATTTAGACATACCACATTTTTTTTTAATTCAAAAGCTTAAAAAACAAGAATCCCACAAAACACACACCTGACATTAGTGCTATGAACTGTAATAACACTTTATATCCAGTGACACACAGGTTTACATTAAAGCTCATGTTTCACTCTTGTGTCTGTTCACGTCTCTGAATCCTGACCGTGTGTGTGTGTGTGTGTGTGTGTGTGTGTGTGTGTTGTAGGGCATCCAGTACCTGTTAGATAATGATCTGTTGGATGAAACTCCAGAAACGGTGGCCGAGTTTCTGTACAAAGAGGACGGACTGAACAAAACGGCCATCGGGAACTTCCTCGGGGAAAGGTGGGCGGAGTTTACATCCTATCTCCACCCACAACACCGCCAGATCCTCACCTCCACGTCTGCAGATCATTTACATTTATTTACGTTAACTGAATTAAATCTAGGAGATGTTTCAGCTAAAAGGATATTACTGAGTAATAAACACTTGTTTTTTGTCTTTTGATGTTAATAAAACAAATAAGCAAACAAAAACACAGCTTGTTATGTTGCTAGGTAACCGTGTCTCCTCCTGCTGCACTATTGGCTGACACTGGAGACTCCTTCCACTAGATAATTTTAGATGAAGAATATAGCGTTTAGGTTTAACCCGGTACTGTAGGATTGGAGAGGGGTGAAGAGGCGTGTTCTCCATAAGAAGACCTTTGGATAGAAGCTGATTGATGTGATTTTTAATGATTTCAGGGAAGAGTTCCATCTACAGATCCTGAAAGCTTTCGTAGATCTCCACGAGTTCTCCGACCTGAACCTGGTGCAGGCTTTGAGGTAAGTGAGGATGAACCGGCTTCTTCTTCTTCTTCTTCTTGTCTATTCATGTCTTCACTGTGCAAAGTAGTCGAAGGTTGAAGAAAAGTCATGAAATGATAAAGTTCATCCCAGAGTGTCTGGTTAAACTTTTTTTTATGTGTGTGTGTGTGTGTGTGTGTGTGTGTGTGTGTGTGTGTGTGTGTGTGTGTGTGTGTGTGTGTGTGTAGGCAGTTTCTATGGAGCTTCCGTCTCCCGGGTGAGGCTCAGAAGATCGATCGCATGATGGAGGCCTTCGCTCAGAGATACTGTATCTGCAACCCCGGCGTCTTTCAGTGCACAGGTACCACGACATGGATCATCACTGACCATCACACACCAACACACACCAACACACACCAACACACACCAACACACCGTTTCCCACTCAGTTCACACAAAAACAACAACACAACTTTTCTTTAAGATTAGAGTAAAGGGGCGGAGTCAGGAGTCCAGAGCAAATCATCTGCTCTACACAGGCTCAGAGTTAATATCATGTCCACTGAAACCTCCGTACGGCTGGGATTATTTATAAATGTGTGTAAGCTAAGCTGCTGAAGATGTGAGTTTTCATTCTCAGACCATTTTAGGATTTAACCACACGCTCATCTGATCACGAGAGCAGAACCTCATGAGAATGAGTATGTGTGTGTTATCGTTCCAGACTCTTGTTATATTCTGTCGTTCGCCATCATCATGCTGAACACCAGCCTGCACAACCCCAACGTGAAAGAGAAAACCACTCTGGAGCGCTTCATCAGCATGAACCGAGGCATCAACCAGGGAGGAGATCTTCCCAGTGACCTCCTGACCGTGAGGAACATTCACTTACCTTCCCAAACCACTTCCCAAGCCTCTTCCCAAACCACTTACCTTACCACTTCCTTAACCACTTCCCTTACCACTTCCTTAACCACTTCCCAAACTACTTCCCAAACTACTTCCCAAACTACTTCCTTAACCACTTCCCAAACCACTTCCCAAACCACTTCCCTTACCACTTCCCAAGCCTCTTCCTTTACCACTTACCTTACCACTTCCTTAACTAGAGATCCAGTAAGACGCTGCTCCTCTCAGAGCTTTGTGTGTTTTCATTCCTCGGCTTCTCCTGATTTCAGAAACTGTACGAGAGCATAAGAAGTGAACCGTTTAAGATCCCGGTGGATGATGGGAACGATCTCACACACACCTTCTTCAACCCTGACCGAGAGGGATGGTTGCTCAAAGAGGGTGAGACTCGAACCAACGCTGTCCTTTACTCAATTCTCTTTTATTTGTGTAGTGTGATTAACAATAGAGAGTTAAAAGGAGCTTTAAAGAAAAAAAAGGTTCAGGACTTAAAATAAGGATATAAAGATATTAAGATAATCTCTCTCTCTCTCACTCACTCACTCACTCACTCACTCACTCACTCACACTAACACCTCTTCGTCCGTCCTCTAGGGGGCAGAGTGAAGACCTGGAAGAGGAGGTGGTTTATTCTGACAGACAGCTGCCTGTACTACTTCCAGTACACCACTGTGAGTCACATCAGAATCAATAATACATCAACGACTGGACACACGCAGCAGGTGGAACATTTGGATGGAACGTTAAGACTTTTAATTATTTTTTTAGGACAAAGAACCCAAGGGGATCATTCCTCTGGAGAACCTGAGCATCAGGGAGGTGGACGACCCACACAAACAGGTGCAGTACACACTACCGTGCAGAAGATCACGTCACATGACTTCAGTGTGTGTGTGTGTGTGTGTGTGTGTGTGTGTGTGTGTGTGTGTGTGTGTGTGTGTGAATCTTGATACTTATTTTCATGGGAGAAGTAAAAGTGTGCACTGAGGCATCTCCATTAACTGAGTCATAACAACAGTGCAGTATGAACAGAGCACACACACACACACACACACACACACACACACACACACACTCGAGCATTTAACTCAATGTCACAAAATACTGTACTAAATTGACTTTGTGTGTGTGCGTGGTGTGTGTGTGTGTGTGTGTGTGTGTGTGTGTGTGTGTGTGTGTGTGTGTGTGCAGTTCTGCTTCGAGCTCTTCATCCCTCACAGTAATGGACAGAAGATAAAGGCGTGTAAAACAGACCCGGACGGTCGAGTGGTTACGGGGAAACACCAGGCGTACAAGATCAACGCTGCTTCTGCTGAGGAGAGAGACGACTGGGTTCAGGCAATCAGGTACACACACACACACACACACACACACACACACACACAGACACACATTTTATATATGCACTACCGCTCTAAAGTTTGTACTAGAGATGTTCCAATACCATTTCCCCTCCCGATACCGATTCCGATACTTGGGCTCAGGGTATCGGCCGATACCGAGTACTGATCCGATACCTGCGTGTGTATCTGTACATGTATATATAATTTATTTTTTAAGTAAAATACTACTAGCCCTGTGTAACGGGTTCGACCCTAAGTGCACGGGCGAGACCATGAAACACGGACACGAGGCGAGGTCTTACAGGGAAAAGGGTCATTTATTTAGGAAAATGGGGAAGGAAAGGGTTAAAGGCTCTCTGCGGTCTTTTCCCCTTCGGCGGCAGGGATGCGAAGGCGGGCTCGACGCGAGCGATATCAATTTGGGCGCACGCCCATCACAGGCGCACGCCGTGACACTCTGTAAGTAAGCTAAGCTAGCAAAGCTAGCGGGCATGAATAGGTTATGTTTAGGAAAATGGTATCGGATCGGTACGTGGACTCAAATACTCGCCGATTCCGATGCCAGATTTTGTTGTGGTATCGGCAGCAGTGGTATGATACCAGTATCGGAATCGGAACAACCCTAGTTTGTACACCCCAAAATCCACAAGAATCTCCTGTGAACAGTTGATATTGAGATGTTTATCTGCTACTTCTGCTCTGTGAAGCTTCATAACGGCTCTAATCTGAGGTGCTGGTTGTTAACTGGTGATTTCTGAGGCTGGTGACTCTAAATGAACGTCTCCTCTGTAGGTCAGTTCTGGTCTTGTTCTCCTGTGAAGGTCTTCATGAGGGACAGTTTCATCATCATGGAGCTCGATGGGTTTTACAAACACACTCGATTATAATAAAACTGTTCTTGTAGGAACTGTTCCAGTTGTTGTTGCGTAATTACCTAATGCCATGTGTGTTATTTCATAGTTTTGAAATCCCCGGTATTGTTGTAAAATATAGAAAATAAATCACTAAACAAAACAAAAATAATTTGCACGTGATCGCAAACTTTTGAGCGGTGGTGTGTGTTGCTAAAAAAGAAACCAGATTAAGGGAACGCTTGATGATGGTTTGAACGGAATTTTCCCTCATATGTAGAGTATGAGAGGTGTTCAAGTGAATCCGGGACTAAGTGTTCCCTTAATTTGATTGAGACATTGATAGACAGACACATAAAAATGTTTAGGCAGACATTTACAATTTGCAAATGTGTAGATTTAATTTCTGAGAACCTGGATTAATTAAATCTAGATTAATTAAACTCAGACATGTTTTATTTTCCCGACCCTCAGAGCCTGCATCACTAAAGACCCGTTCTACGACCTGGTGTCCGCTCGCAAACGGAAAATCATCACCAACAACAACAGCAACACCATAGAGTGCAGAAGCAGAACTGAAGCAGAAGCATCGTTTTAATGATTTCATCATCATCTCTCCAACCTCTGATCATTGCAGAGTCACTGGGAGGCGGAATAAACTCCCCTGAATTGACGGAGAAGGTCACCGGAGTCAGACTGAGACGGGTGAAGACCACACAGCGGTGTTTAACCCACAGGCTGGACTTCTCACACCTGCACTTCCTCTATTCTCTATCAACTGCTTTTATCTCTTGGTGCTGAGCATGAGAATTTATTTTCATAATTTAGTTTTTGGAAATAAAACCTGACACACACACACACACACACACACACACACACACACTCTCTCTCTCTCTCTCTCTCTCTCTCTCTTCCCCTACATATCAGCATTAACTCCTAAAAGTAGTAGATTGCTGTAAGTCGCAGGGGGGCGGAGCTTAATTTAGTGCATTGTGTAGTTTTTATATTTCTAAAATGTGATGTAAATACTCATTCTATCAAAATCAGGTTATAAAGCTGACACTGTATACACACTCTCTCAGGGTCGAATTAAACCCTACGTCATATTACTGTATGTGTTTTTCCTGTGTTGTAAATATTTTTTAGAATAAATCTACAGTGTAGTTAAAGTGTGTATGAAACTTAAGTAAGGAATGAAACACTTTTGGAAACGTGCTGTTTGTATTACATAATTTCCCACAACAGCTCGTTCCTTTGTGCTTTATTCCTCTTATTCCACAGCCATTTACCAACAATTACTTTTTCATTTTAATTCATGAGCATTGTGTATTTCTCCTATTACTGTACTTCAGAATTAATTCACTTATATAATATATATATATATATTTATACACACGTTTCCAGAGACAGGTCACTTCCTGTTATGTTAAAGCAGCTATAAAAACTCTTCCTCTGTACTGAAGATGTCTGAAAATGTAAATGTAACCACGTCCCCGTAGTTATTATTGAAACCGTAATACAATATGGTTATTAGAGCGAGTGCATTAATATAATCCTGCACTAATGTCGGAGAATTAATCAACACCCTCTGACAGCACTGAGGTGTAAAAGCACAATATCAAATCATTTGTGTGTGTGTGTGTGTGTGTGTGTGTGTGTTTGCTGAATTTAGAAGGTTGTGTTTAAAATTAAATGTGAACGGCAGTTTTGGCACTGACAAGTTTTTAATGGTGTAAATTTTGAGTAAAAATGATGTATAAAGAAATTATTAATTTATTAAATGTGTATTAAATTGTGTGAGTTTCTTATTTTTGCACTTTTTTTCATAAATACCTGCAGCATTAATTAACACTACTCACTCATGCACACACACATGAAACACTTGCATACACACATATGAAACATGCACAAACAAAGGGAACTGTAACGGTGTAGGGAACGAGTGAACAACGGATCTTCATGGAAAAGGGAATGAAATCATGATGTATCTCTGGAGTGTGAACAAATTGAACTCGATGAATGATTTATATATTTATTATCATTATTATCGAGGACGACGTCATATAAATAGGACACAATAATTTAAATACTTAGTATTATATAGGCTAGTAATCCGTAAAATTTAATTATAAATAAAATAAATACATCTCTGTACATCTTGTAAATTAATTGAATCGTTTATTTATAAGTTATACTCTTTGTTATCAACTTGCTGTTTTCAGAGGAAGAAAAATGCCGACTATGACACTAAGAACACCACAGTCCCTACAGTCCAGCACGGAGGTGGAAACATTAGGCTTTGGGGCTGTTTCTCTGCTAAAGGTACAGATTGACTTTGCTGCACTGAGGAGCCGATGGATGAGGCCATGTGTTATAAGATTTTGGATGAGAACCTCCTGAAGATGGGTTGTGGATGGGTCTTCCAGCATGTAAATGACCCCAAACACACTGCCAAGGCAACTAAGGAACGGCTCAAGAATAAGCACATTAAGGTCATGGAGTGGTCTAGCCGGTCTGCAGACCATAATCCAATAGACAATTCATGGAGAGAGCTGTAACTTCGAGTTGCCAAGCAACAGGCAAGAAACCTTAAACATTTAGAGAAAATCTGTAAAGAATTGTGGATCAAAATGCATCCCAAGATGTGTGCAAATCTGGTAAACAACTACAAGAAACGTCTTCCCGCTGTGCTTTCCAGCAAAGGTTTCTCTACCAAGTACAGTGGAACCTCGGATTACGAGCAACTTCCTGTTGGTGACGTAGCTTCCTGTTTTTGTTCCTTTCGCATTTGTATCAGCGTTTAAATTACATAGCTTTTTCATTTATACAATAATATTAATAGCAACTAGCTTTTACATCTCCATACTATTCGGCTTCGCCTTTTTTTCTGCAATTTTTGGAGAACGTGCGAGTTTCCTCGTCTAAGAACAACAAACGGAATTCATCTCCAAACAACTAAAACTCCGACACAGAGGTACGTTATAATGTCTACCGTTCAGCTTGTTCAGTGTGTAGAGTGCAGGATGTTTAGACATTCTTCCTCCGTCATTAGTGATAATTTTATTTGTGATAGGTGTGTGTTAGTGAGCACTCTGACGGAGAAGATATCAGCATTAGAGGAGCGCATCCAGACTTTAGAGAGTGTTAGAGAGTGTGAGAGCAGCGTTATTCCTGTAGCGGACAGTCTGGGTGCCACAGGCGGAGATAAACAGCCAACGACTCCGGCATTAGAGCCCTCACAGCGGGGCGAGTGGGTGACGACTCGGCGGCATACTCGTTCAGCCAAAGCTAACGCTAAGGCTAGCCCACCGGAGCACACCTCCTCTGCGCCTCACGTGTCCAACAGGTTTGCTCTCCTCAGTGCTGCACCCGCTGAGAAACCTGAAAGAGCTCTGGTTATAGGAGACTCTATACTGAGGCACGTGACATTAGCTAGACCTTTAGGGGCGGCAGTGGTTAGGTGTATCCCGGGAGCCAGAGCACCGGACATAGCAGGTAATCTTAGGGCTCTAAGACAGCCCAGGTTCTCTAAGATAGTGGTACATGCTGGAGCTAATGATATACGCCTTCGTCAGTCAGAGGTTAGTAAGAGCAACTTTACAGAGTCGTACAAAAACACGGACACAAATTTAACTCATTTAAAATTCTTTATAGTAACATAAGTGTATTTAGGTATATTAAGTTCAATTCAATTCAGTTTTATTTGTATAGCGTTTTTAACAATTGACATTGTCTCAAAACAGCTTTACACAATCAAAAGAATTATTTAAGTTTGTATGGAATGTGAATGTGTATGAATCAGAATGGTCAGATAGTCCCTGGTGAGCAAGCCGAGGGCGACAGTGGCAAGGAAAAACTCCCTGAGATGGTAATAGGAAGAAACCTTGAGAGGAACCAGACTCAACAGGGAACCCATCCTCATCTGGGTGAAACAGATAGCAGGAAATGATCTGCATTTATACAGTGTTAAGTGTTAGGTTCAGTTATAATAGTTTATGTTAATTGATGTTAAAATGGAGTCCAGTAGTTATTGGAGACTCAGATAGACTTGTAGAAAGTTCCAGCTCAGTCGATTCCACTAATTATAATTTACAGACCTCCAGGGCCGTATTCTGAATTTCTTAGTGAATTTGCAGATTTCATCTCAGACCTGGTCATTTCTGTAGACAAAGCGTTAATTGCCGGAGATTTTAACATTCATTTTGAGAATCCAGAAGACCCTCTGAGAACAGCATTTATGTCCATACTGGACTCAGTGTGTAGTAGGACCCACTCATAATTGATGCAGATGTTAACCTAGCCATGTCAGATCAAACCATCAGTTTTCAAACCAATAATTAAGAATCCTGACCTCGACCCCTGTCAGCTGTCCAATTACAGGCCAATATCAAACCTCCCCTTTATCTCTAAGATTCTGGAAAAGATAGTAGCGGAGCAGCTATGCTCATACTGTATCTACATAGAAATGGCATACATGAACTGTATCTGTCAGGATTTAGGCCTCATCACAGCACAGAAACAGCACTCGTTAAAGTAGTAAATGACCTCCTATTGGCCTCTGATCAGGGTTGTGTAACTATGCTTGTATTACTCGACCTCAGTGCAGCTTTTGACACTATTGATCATGCTATTCTTCTTCACAGATTAGAAAATGTAGTAGGAATTAAGGGTACAGCCGTCTCCTGGCTCAGATTCTATTTGACCGATCGTTATCAGTATGTAGACTTAAATGGTGATTATTCTGCATCTTCTCTAGTGGAGTTTGGTGTTCCGCAGGGTTCAGTTTTAGGCCCACTGCTTTTTTCCCTTTACATGCTTCCTCTGGGCAACATAATCTGTAAGCATGGTATTAGTTTTCATTGTTATGCTGACGACACACAGCTATACGTCTCAACAAAACCTGATGAGAAAAACCAGCTTACTAAAGTTGAGCAATGTGTGCAGGACATAAGAAATTGGATGCTAATTAACTTCCTCCTGCTTAATCCAGATAAGACAGAAGTTCTTGTCATAGGACCGCATACAGCTAGAAGTAAAATCTTAGATCACACCGTAACTTTAGATGGCCTTTCTGTTCCGTCAAGTGCAACAGTAAAAGACCTTGGCGTGATTATAGATTCGAGCCTTTCATTTGAAGCTCATGTAGATAATATCACCAGGATAGCATTCTTTCACCTCATAAATATTGCCAAGATAAAAAATATATTGTCGCTAAACGATGCAGAAAAACTAGTTCATGCTTTTATCCCTTCTAGGTTGGACTATTGTAATGCCTTACTGTCTGGTTGTTCTGTTAGGTGCATAAACAAGCTTCAGCTAGTCCAGAATGCAGCAGCGAGAGTCCTCACTAGAACCAGAAGATATGAGCACATCACCCCTATCCTATCTTCACTACATTGGCTCCCTGTGAAATTTCTCATTGATTTTAAAATACTACTCTTGACATATAAAGCATTAAATGGTCTCGCGCCGCAGTATCTGAGCGAACTGCTAGTGTCTTACGATCCGCCACGCCTACTTCGATCAAAGGATGCAGGCTGCTTGTCAGTACCGCGTATTATGAAAACTATAGCTGGGGGCAGAGCTTTTTCTTACAAAGCTCCAAAATTATGGAATAGTCTTCCAAATAGTGTTCGGGACTCAGACACAGTCTCAGTGTTTAAGTCTAGGCTCAAAACCTATTTATTTAGCCAAGCATTTTTATAAATAGATTTGCCATAAGGTAAAGGAGCAGATCTGGGGGACTCATGGACGTAGAGTATTATGGTGAACTGGTATGTTTAGATGCTGTCTTCCTCACTCTCATTTGATCACTCAGGTTTGTTGATGGTGAGGTGATTGTTTGCTTTACATCTCAGTTCCCCCTCATGTTTGTGTTTCCTTCTGGCTCTCCCTTTTAGTTATGATGTCATAGTTAGTCCTGCCGGAGTCCCTGCTTGCACTCTACAGTAAATATACATTCACATTATACATTGTGACTGTGACCATACCTAATTGCAATCTCTCCTCCTCTTCTCTTTCTCTTTCCTCTCTCCCCCTGTCTCCCCCTTTCACTCTTTCTCTCTCTCTCTCTGTCGAGCTACACATGTCATTCCTGAGCTGCCAGTGATCCAGACTCCCTCTGCCCTCCGGACCTGTCTGATCCATCCTTGTGCCCCGCTTCTGGTTGGAGGTCTCGTCGCATGGATGCCCCGTGTGTCTCTTTGGGATGCGTCTGGTGTCTGGTGATGATTCTATCTACTTAGAAGATGGTTCTGGCCTCGACTGGTGTTGTCAGCTGTTTCTCTGAGGACTTGACAATTCGATAGTTCAGGACTGGAACTTTCTACAAGTCTATCTGAGTCTCCAATAACTACAGTACTGGACTCCATTTTAACATCAATTAACATCAACTATTATAGCTGAACTGCTGCCACCTAACACTGTATAAATGCAGATAATTTCCTGCTATCTGTTTCACCCAGATGAGGATGGGTTCCCTGTTGAGTCTGGTTCCTCTCAAGGATTCTTCCTATTACCATCTCAGGGTAATACTCACTGTCGCCCGCGGCTTACTCACCAGGGACTATCTGACCATTTAATTTTCCCATAGGAAATAATGAACACTCAAATTATTTGTTCTACAGCCCAAAAAATAAATACATAAAAATAATTAACACAAAATATAAAGTAAAAATTAAACAAATTAACCTCCACTTTAAAATAACATAAAAATAAATCCAGACAGATAAGTGTTTCCGTTTGTGCACGCAGGCGCTGAGTGTGTGTGTAAAATGTGTGTGCGCGTACACACACACACACACACACACACACACATTAACGGAGAGACCGTTTTTAAAACCGTCTAAAAATTAGCAAGGAACATCGCTAGTCACACTCGCGTGAGCGCATACTAACGGAATCACTGCTGTAAAGTAAAACAACAAAAAACAAATTAACCGGCTCCTCACCTTTGAAAACAATCGCGACAGAGAAGAGTTGCTGTGTGTTTGTTTGGGAACCTGAGAGAAGGGGGAACCTGAGTGAATACACACACACAGCGCATGTGTGTGCATTCACCCAGCAGGGGAGACGATTACCTACAATCCTGCAGCGCAAGAGAGAGAAAAACCGTTGGCTCAGTTGTGATAACGTGACGCTCGGTGTCAAAACAAGACACGCATGCGTTATACATGATGCTCGGTGCTCGTAAATCAAGACCTGCTCGTTTTCCAAGTCAACATTCATTAAAAATCTTTGCTCGTCTTGCGGAACACTTGCAAACCGCGTTACTCATAATCCGAGGTTCCACCGTACTAAGTCATGTTTTGCTTGGGGATCAAATACTTATTTCCCTCATTGAAATGCAACTTAATTCATAACATTTGTATCATGTGCTTTTTTTTCTGGATTTTGGTTGCTATTCTGTATCAATCCTTTACCATAAACCTATGATAAAAATTATAGACCCTTCATTTCTTTGTAAGTAGACAAACTTAGAAAATCTGTAGGGGATCAAATACTTATTTCCCCCACTGTATATGGACTTGTCGAGTCGTTCTCCCTGATTAGTAGTTGTGTTGTTTAGACTGTTATTATAAAGTTTAGAGGAACAGCTAGTGATTTATTCATTATAACCACAGAAGTGGGTGGATTGGAGGGTCGGAACAAAGTCTGAATTTCTGATTCTGTATTTGGATCGGGCGGCGCGGTGGTGTAGTGGTTAGCACTGTCGCCTTGCACCTCCAGGGTCTGGGTTCGATTCCCCGGCCAGGCTTGATTCTTTTGAGTTTGCATGTTCTCCCCGTGCTTGGTGGGTTTCCTCCGGGTACTCCGGTTTCCTCCCACAGTCCAAAGATATGCCGGTTAGGCTAATTGGCATTCCTAAATTGCCCGTAGTGTGTGATTGGGTGTGTGAGTGTGTGTATGTGTGTGTGCCCTGCGATGGATTGGCACCCTGTCCAGGGTGTACCCCGCCTAGTGCCCGAAGTCTCCTGGGATAGGCTCCAGGTCCCCCGCGACCCTGAACACAGGATTAAGCGGTATAGAAAATGAATGAATGAATGAATGTATTTGGATCAAGCGGAGAGAGTCACGTGGGATTCCGATTACTTAGTTATTGTTCATATTAGCGAAGGCGATGGAAGCACATTTAACAAAACAATAGTTGCTTCTGTTGTAGAATCTGATATATTAGCGTTTTGTCTGTAGTTATGTACAGTAGTTGTTTGAGCAGTTAGTTTTATAGTGCAACCTCGGATTACCAGTAATGCAGTTTACGAGTGTTCCACAAGACGAGCAAAGATTTTTAATAAATGTTGACTTGGAAAATGAGCAAGTCTTGGTTTATGAGTTCCGAGTATCATGTATCACGCATGAGCTTCTTGTTTTGACACTGAGCGTCACGTGATCACAACTGATTCACAAACTCACAACTGAGTTTTTCTCTCTCTTGCACTGTGGAATTGTGGGTAATCGTCTCCCCCGCTGGGTCTTAGTGCTCGTTTCTTACTGGTATAATCAACATCCGTGCACGCGTGTACTGTTAACTATAACACTGTGACCACGTGTGTGTGTGTGTGTGTGTGTGTGTGTGTGTGTAAAACATATTTTATTTTGTGTCTGTGTGCGCCAGATTATGTTATGTTATTTGTTTGTAAATTCTGGCTAGTTTCCCCTTCCACAAGCGACTTTAATTATATGAACAAACTAACTTTACAATGCTGAAACAAGGAGCAAAAAAGGGGTTCCGCCCTTTAAACAGCTCCTCCAATCATCATGCAGCAGCCCAGCGTCCTGGCCCGCCCACTGAAGCTGAGCTTCCCTGGAAGTGACGATTTTGGTGCACTTATCCAATTACCGTCCAGCTTTTCTGCAGTGAAAAAAGCTCCTCTGTGCTGCCCGTAGAGCTCCAGTGAAGCTGGGCTTCAGGAGGGTTTAACACGCTGTGCTGCACGGAAAAGACAATAACATCAAACAATCTACAATAAATACCTGATTCTGAACGAGCTAGTTATGAAGTTGAATGCATTCTAACGCACTTTTATTAAAACCAATACAAATACGACAGTGCAGGAGGCGGAGCTTCCCTTGTAGTCTTAGAGCAGCCGCCACTGACACACACACACACACACACACTCTCTCTTTCTCTCCTCTCTGCTCTACACAGAAACACTGCTCTGTCGTGATTCTATTCAAAGGTAAAGTTCAGGTTAATTTGTTTTATTTTTACTTTACAGCAGTGATTCCTCAATCGAGTGTCATTAAAGGGATTTATTGTTTATTTTTCAGATAAAACAGTGTTTCCGTTGGGTTTGTTTTTGTGACATATCAGGACATATTTATGAATACACATCAATAAAGTCAGGACATGTAAAAGTCAGGACCAAAATCGATGTCCTGATTTTTCGGAGCATTTAATTTCACTGCTTCCTCCATCCCATTCCACAGGAAGATACTGGAGCAGATAGGGAATCGTATATAGAACAGTAGGATAATACAATAATACTTCATAAAATAATAGCAAAAAATGCAAGTGTAAGAACTTGTGTGCATGTAAGAAATGTGAGTATTTCTCTTAAAAGTCCAGGGGCCTCATGTACAAAGACTTGCGTTGAATTCATACTAAAACATTGCGTACGGACAAAGCTGTAAATGTGCGTATGCAGTAAAAAAATCTGATGTATGAAACACTGCGTACGCGGAATCCCACGCATATTCTCTTTGTACAGTCGAATTAACATGAAATTGAGCGCACGTGCACGAGCGCAAAACCCCTCCCTGCCTCCTCCCCCGTATAAATATGGTAATGACTCCACTTTGGCAAAACCAAACAAAAAAGCAATGGCAAAAGCAAGCAAGAAGAGAAACTTCACAGAATGTGAATTGGAGGTGCTCCTATCTGAGGTAGACCGGAGAAAAACTGTGTTATTTGCAAGTTTGTCCTCCGGAATTAATAAAAAAATTAAAAAAACTTAGCTGGAATAATATCTTTAAATACATCACTCACCAAGAAGCCACCCATCGCGCACCCTGCCACCTTGGAGCCTCATCCCAACCATGCTGTTTGTGAGGATGAATGAATCATGAGTTGACCCAGGCCACCTTGCCACAATATTTGTTAGGCGCATTTGAGCAGGGCCGGTTCTAGACCTGACCATATGGGGGGGCAGTCAGAAATTGTTTTTCCCCAGATCATGCGACGGGGGCGGGGGTTGCGCATGCTGCAGCCTGTGAAATCTAATACCGTATTGTGTAGTGTCCCTTTTTAGGTGGATTTTTCCGCTAACGCAGATCATTTTATCAACTTGTTATAAATTCATTTTGTGAGCATATTAACATGTGCTTTCTCAACATTTAAAATATTTTATTTGAGAGGGCAAGACATTTAGTTGCCCCCTGTTCAAACAGAAGCGGCCCTGTTTGAGCATCACATATTATTTGCACATTTATTGAATGGAAATGTTTCCGATTCACGTATGCAAATTCGTCTTCAGATGGCGCCTTTATAGCAATGTGCGTGCAGTCGATGGTTCCGATTACATTAGGAAAACCGGCGATCGCTGCAAATTGCGCTTTAATGTTTGGCTGGTCAACTGCATGGTATGGAAACCTTATATACCTGCTAGACATACGGATGATCCCGTCCCATACAGCTGGCACTGCACGGCTCAAAGACGACTGGCTTAACCCCGAGCGGTCTGCCAGTTCCCTTTGGAAAGAACCAGTTGCCAGGAAACCAAGCGTTGTCAGCACCTGTAAGGGAACGGGTAATGCGTGGCTCCTCGCTGTCTCTCTTTCCAAATTTGGACCCAACTCAGCACAGAGCTCCAGGAGGATAGCTCTTGGAAATCTGAAACGGCTAATAAGCCAGTCATCATCATGGGCCAGAAAATCACTGTGATCCCTAAAAACGCGTTCCCTTCAGATTCGGCCATTAACAATGTCCTCTAATAAGGCCAACACTGCCATTGCCATAGACTAAGGCTTGTATACATTTGCAATTGCTTTTATATGTTCTAAATCACATAATTGGTAGAAAAATATTGTGTCAATTAACCCATTTTATCAATTATAAATTAATAGCAATGTTTTTCACATGTGTTGGGGCGATATTTTGTAGTGTGCAATTTAACATAATTGCCTCTAGGAGTCGCCAACGGAAATAAAACAAACACACACAAGAAGAAATACACGTACGCCAGTCATGAAGTTGGTGTGGAAGAACGCACATTTTCACGTTAATTTCACTGTTAGTAAATCCGACCGTGAGCGTGAAAACTGGCGTAAGCAAAGTTTTTGTGCGTACACAGCGTTGATACATGAGGCCCCAGGTCATTTGAATAAAGAACCACTTAATGACTACAGAGACACTTAATATTCAACACCATGCCGTCTCCATCTCCCTCAGGTAGAGGTGTGTTTGCTAGCATGTCCATTGATAAAGGATGCTTTACACTTCAATACCGTGGAGAGTAACTTTCCCAAGAGGAGAGCCGGACAAGACAGAACAGATACAGAGAAACAGAAAATACCTTCTTATTTGATTTTGATTGGAAGACAATGGTGGTAAGCTTTGGGAATCATTTTGACTGACTATTTTTAAATTACTTATTTAAAAGAAATGTAATGTTTTTTCCTCTATCCAATTTTAGCATTGATGCCCCAAAGAAGATGGTTCACTTGGCAGACTAGTGAACGATGACAATGGCACAAATTTTATAAGTGCAAATCGTGAATTGAAGCAAGCACTAAAAAACCTAGATCAAAGCAAAATCCATAACACACTTGTACAGGATGGAATCAAGTGGAGTTTTAATCCTCCTCATGGAGCGCACCACGGTGGAGTCTGGGAGCGTTTGGTGCAGCAAGTTAAAAGGACCCTATGTTCTGTCACTAAGCAACAAATACTGTAGTTGGTGACGAGGCCCTCCATACAATATTCTGTGAAGTTGTCATGCACACTCAACCTGCGCCCGGCACTAGGACCCGGAAGTAAGGCGGGCGTCAAACCAGGAAGTATAAAAGAGGTAAACAAACGATAGTACAACGCTCAGTCATTGAGTTCGCCCGATGTCGTTTCGGAATCGTTCACCAAACCGTGAGTACTCACTATCTTGGTATTACTTTCTGATTGAGTGTGTGTTTATAGGACGCGGGTTAGATTGTGTCTTTCCCTTGCTCTCCTTTTATGAGAGTCCTTAAAACAAACAGCGTGATTATCCTGCCTACTCGTGTTCTTCCGCGTTTGGGTTTACCATTCACGCAACAAAGGGCTAACCGCTAAGCTACGTCTTCTGATCATCCCAGGTTAGTTCGTGACAGAATGACTGAGCCTTCCGCGGTAAACCCAGCGGATCATGCGCACCTCTGCGATGTGGTAGATCAGCATGCCGTGCTTATCGATAAGCTAACCGGAGAGATCGCTAATCTGAGCCGGGGCCTCCAAGACCTCGCGGCCTTGCGCCGTGAGGTGGCGGAGCTCCGGCAGGAGAACGCGGATCTCCGCGCGGCTGTCGCTAGCGCGGCTAGCAGGCCTCCCGTCGCGGCGGCCGCGACTCCGCATCCCCCCCCCCCCCTTCTTCTGATGTGTTTATTTCTCTACCAGATAAATGGAATGGCATAGACGGGAGATGTGATGTATTCTTAACAGCGCTCGATCTGGTGTTCGAGTTTAATTCCACCAAGTACTCCACCGATCGGCTACGCATCGCTCTCCTGGTCTCCTTGCTAACAGGGCAGGCAGCTGAGTGGGCCACGGCAGTTCTCAAATCGGATTCTGATACCGCCCACTCTTATAATGAGTTTACCCGCCAACTTCGATTGACTTTTGAACACCCAGCGGGCGAGGTGGAGACCGACTCCAAACTCTACCATCTGCGACAGGGAGGATCGCCGTGCAGACCAGCTGGGGAGACGCCGCGCTCCGGACATCCTTCTACGAGGGACTGGCTTCACGAATCAAGGATGAGCTCAGCGGGCGAGAACTCCCCGCCACCCTCGAAGGACTGATCCAGTTAGCTCTGTGCATCGATCAGCGCCTCCTGTCTCGCCCGAAGCCAGCCCCAACGACCCTGCCGCCTGCACCCACCTTCTCCTACACCGCCCCACGACCACCTGACGTCTTCACTAACACCCGTATGGAACCAGTCGGATCTCCACCTCCTGCCGTGGTTGACACGGGAGCCGGGGAACCCATGCAATTAGGACGCGCCTCCCTGACCGTAGCCGAACGCGAACGCCGGTTCCGAGAAGGGCTGTGTGCCTACTGTGGGTCGGCGTCACATCACCGGGCGATCTGCCCACTGCGCCCGGGAAACGCCCAGCCCCGGTGAACCGGAGGAGAGATTCACCGGGCCAGATCCAACTCTCCACCACCACCAACTCCACCATCTCGCGACTAACGGTTCAGGTAATCCTCCAAATTGGCCACAAACGGGTCAGAAGTGCCGCGTTTATCGATTCTGGTGCCGCAGGTAACTTCATTGACTCTACCTATGCCAAAGAAGTGGGGGTAAAAATCGAGGCGTTATCCCAGCCGATTCGCATCACATCAGTCGACGGTCGGCCCCTTTCGTCCAGCCCCATCACTCACCAAACCCAGCTCATCACCCTCGAAATCAACCAGCACAAAGAACAGCTCCAGCTACACCTCACTCCCATCTCCTCACCTCCCATCATCCTAGGCTATCCATGGCTGATCCGACATGACCCGCTCATCTCATGGACTCAAAACCGGATCCTCCAGTGGGGCCCGACCTGCAGCGAACTTTGCCTACAGGCACCGGCTGGGACGTGTTCCAAGGAGTCCGAGGCCCCCGACGTCGACACCAACGCCATCCCCGTCGCCTATCGGGATCTGGCTGAAGTTTTCTGCAAGAGACGGGCCGCCTACCTCCCACCTCATCGTCCTTGTGACCTGGCCATAGAGCTCCAGCCGGGTTCCGTACCCCCCCGCGGCCATCTCTACTCATTATCCACCTCGGAGACGCAGGCGATGGAAGAGTATGTCACCAAGGCCCTCCGCCATGGAACCATCCGGCCATCCACCTCGCCTGCCGCCGCGGGGTTTTTCTTCGTAAAGAAGAAAGGGGGCGAACTTCGCCCATGTGTCGACTATCGGGGGCTAAACAACATCACCATCAAAAACCGACACCCGCTACCACTCACCAACTCAGCCCTGGACGCCCTCTCTGGTGCCACCATGTTTACGAAGTTGGACCTCCGGAGCGCCTACAACTTGGTGCGCATCAGAGAGGGTGATGAGTGGAAGACTGCTTTCATCACACCTACCGGACATTACGAGAGCCTGGTCATACCATTTGGACTCTGCAATGCACCCTCGGCCTTCCAGCAGTTCATAAATGACGTCCTCCAGGACATGCTGGGCCGATGGGTGTTCGTCTACCTGGACGACATTCTGATTTACTCCCACAACACCGAAGAACATATCCAACATGTACGTGCCGTTTTAAAGAGATTGCTCGCTCACCAACTGTACTGCAAGCTGGAAAAATGTGCTTTTCACGAGCACTCCACCACGTTCCTGGGTTTTATCATCTCGTCCCAGGGTGTGGCCATGGACCCGCAGAAGCTAGAGGTTGTACGTCACTGGCCCCTACCCAGGACACTCAAGCAACTTCAACGGTTTCTCGGGTTTGCGAATTTCTATCGTCGCTTTATCCAGGGCTACAGTACAGTTGCCGCTCCATTAACCACATTGACCAGGCTCCCATCTCATCAGTTTCTACTCACCCCATCTGCCATCGCCGCATTCAAAGAACTCTGCCACCGATTCACCACCGCTCCCATCCTTCTACACCCGGATGCCAACAAACCCTTCGTTGTAGAGGTGGACGCGTCGGATGTGGGCGCCGGCGCCGTTCTCTCTCAGCGAGGTCCAGACCAGAAACTGCACCCCTGCAGTTTCTTCTCCAAAAAATTTGATCCCACTCAGCAGCGATACGGGGTAGGGGACCGCGAGCTGTTGGGCATAAAGTGGGCTTTGGAGGAATGGCGTCACTGGCTCCAGGGCGTCAGTGAGCCGTTCATCGTCTGGACCGATCACCAAAACTTAATCACCATCAAGAACCTGAAGCAGCTCAATCCACGACAGGCACGGTGGGCTCTGTTTTTCGAACAGTATAACTTCCATCTGTCATACCGCCCGGGGTCGAAGAACATCAAGGCCGACGCCCTATCACGTCAACATGAGGACGACCTTCCCCGGGTGGACCCCGTGCCTGTCATTCCCCCATCACGCATCATCGCACCCCTCCACTGGGATTTGGAAACCAGGGTCCGCCAGGCACAGGCTACGGAGACCGAACCGGCAGGCGTGCCGCCTGGGCGACTCTACGTGCCACAACGTCTAAGGACGGAGGTTCTCCAGTGGGGCCACTCATCCACCATCGCCGGACACCCAGGAACACTACGAACTCTCTCGTTCATGCGACGGGCCTTCTGGTGGCCCTCCATCCGCAAGGACACCATAGAGTTCGTTCAGGCGTGCCCGGTGTGCGCCAGGGCCAAGGACACAAACCAACCTGCACCCGGAGAGCTCCAACCACTCCCAGTTCCCCGTCGGCCCTGGACGCACATCGCCCTGGATTTCATCACGGGCCTGCCGGCATCAGAAGGAAAGAACACCATACTAACCATCGTGGATCGGTTCTCCAAAGCCATGCACCTGGTGGCCCTAACCGGACTCCCATCAGCAAAAAACACAGCGGAGCTGATACTGGAACACGTAGTCCGACTGCATGGGTTCCCAAAGGACATCGTCTCGGACAGGGGGCCCCAGTTCACTGCCCGGTTCTGGAAGGCCTTCTGCCGTCTGATCAATTCCACCTGTAGTCTCTCATCTGGGTACCATCCCCAGACTAATGGTCAGACGGAACGGACCAACCAACAACTGGAGCGCTACCTGAGGTGCTTTGTTTCGGATCGCCAGCGCTCCTGGGCCCGCTACCTCAAATGGGCCGAACTCTCCCACAACCTCCACGTCTCCTCAGCCACCAACCTAAGCCCATTTGAGGTTTGTCATGGTTTCCAACCTCCGATGTTCAATCACCAGGAACCGGAGGTTGACGTACCATCGGCCCAACAGTTGGTCCGTAGGTGTCGGCGGCTGTGGCACCAGGCCAATCTCGCCATTCAACGGGCTAACATCAGCTACGCCACCCAACATCGCCGTCGACACCCCCCGGGACGTTTGTACCACGTAGGTGACAAGGTATGGCTTTCCACCAGAAACCTTCATCTGCACACTGAATCACGAAAACTATCACCCAGATTCATCGGACCATACCGCATCACTCTACAGATTAACCCTGTCACCTACCGGCTCCAGCTGCCTGCGGCGCTCCGGATCCACCCTGTATTTCACACATCTCAGCTAAAACCTTTCATCACTTCACCCATGATTCCACCCACCCCCCCTGCTCCTCCCCCCCGAATCATTGACGGCGGTCCCGCCTACACCGTGCGACAGATCCTCGATTCGCGCCCTCGGGGCAGAGGTACCCAGTACCTGGTCGATTGGGAGGGCTACGGCCCCGAGGAGCGGTCTTGGGTCCCAGCACGGTTCATCCTCGATCCTGAGCTCATTCGGGACTACCGTCGTAGGGTATCCTCCACCCCAGGACCGTCTGGAGCCGATCCTGGACAGGGGGGTACTGTCATGCACACTCAACCTGCGCCCAGCACTAGGACCCGGAAGTAAGGCGGGCGTCAAACCAGGAAGTATAAAAGAGGTAAACAAACGATAGTACAACGCTCAGTCATTGAGTTCGCCCGATGTCGTTTCGGAATCGTTCACCAAACCGTGAGTACTCACTATCTTGGTATTACTTTCTGATTGAGTGTGTGTTTATAGGACGCGGGTTAGATTGTGTCTTTCCCTTGCTCTCCTTTTATGAGAGTCCTTAAAACAAACAGCGTGATTATCCTGCCTACTCGTGTTCTTCCGCGTTTGGGTTTACTATTCACGCAACAAAGGGCTAACCGCTAAGCTACGTCTTCTGATCATCCCAGTTTAGTTCGTGACAGAAGTAGAAGCAATGTTGAATGACCGGCCAATTACACCATCAAGTGATGATCCAAACGACCTTGAAGCGCTAACACCAAATCACCTTTTACTGTTAAAAGGAAAACCCATCATCCCACCTGGTCTGTTTGATAAACTTGAAACATATGGAAGAAGGCGTTGGAAACAAGTCCAATACCTCAGTGACCTGTTTTGGAAAAGATGGACAAAAGAATATCTTCCTCTGATGCAACAACGTCAGAAATGGAACAGACCCCGCAGAAACTTCACTATTGGTGATCTAGTTCTTTTAGTTGATGAGTGTGCCCCAAGAAATTCCTGGTCTCTAGGGCGTATCACAGATACCATAAGAGATGCTAAAGGCTTTGTGCGTAAAGTACATGTTAGAACACCAAGCAATGAATTAGAAAGACCCATAACAAAGTTATGTTTGTTACTTGAAGCTGATTGAGTTTTCGAAAACCTGGGTTTGTTGATTCAATGGTGTATATTGATTACTGAATAATGGAAAATGATGCGAGTTACTGACGAAAAGTAATGCTAACAGATCCAAAGAATGTTAAACAGAATATATTAAGATGATGCTTGAAAGTATGGACCCAGTTTTTCGCATCCCTTGGACTTTTTTATTTTTTATTGTTATGGACTTTATCGCAAGAGACTTGATGCTGTATAATTGCATAATGGACTTTGATATGCATCAAAATGGACGTTGATATGCAAAATGTAAATATGCAGAGCAATGGTTGGTTATGCATCCCGATAATTCTGTGCAATACTTGGACATTTTGTGTTGATTCTTTGGTTCTTGATAATGGCTGTTCAAGAATGTACTGTATAATTTGATAATTTTGTTATTCAAAATTAGGGGCCGGAATGTTACAGCCATTTTGATATTTTGGATTTTGACCAACTTGGAATTTTGGGGTCTTTTTTTATTTATTTTATGTTTAGTAGCCCACCCCCCATCATCGCCTCTTTTCCACCAACGGATCTTCAGTTTAGCGGAAAAGGGAATGGATAATTCCCTATAAGTCAGTACATATCGCTGGAGTGTGAAAAAATTTAACTCGAAAAAGATTTATATTTTTATTATAATTATTATCGAGGACATCATATAAATAGGACACAATAATTCATTCCTCTTCTATACCACTTTATCCTGTATTTAGGGTCGTGGGGACCTGGAGCCTATCCCAGGAAACTCTGGGCACTAGGCAGGGTACACCCTGGACAGCGTGCCAATCCATCGCAGAGCACACACACACACACACACACACTATGGTCAATTTTGGGAACACCAATTAGCCTAATCTGCATGTCTTTGGACTGTGGGAGGAAACCGGAGTACCCGGAGGAAACCCACCAAGCACGGGGAGAACATGCAAACTCCATGCACACAGAGACGGGAATCGAGCCTGGCTGGGAATCGAACCCGGACCCTGGAGGTGCAAGGCGACAGTGCTAACCACTACACCACCGTGCCGCCTAGGACACAATTTACATTTTAATTTAATTAAGAAACCCATAGTATTATATAGGCTAGACATCTGTACAAATAAATTCACAAATAATACGTTATATATTTTTTTTAATGGTATCAGTTTTTGATTCACCTGGCGCTCGTTCAACGGCTGCTGGGGTACACTGTCCCTCCGTCACAAGAACGTTGCCACGGTAGTCTCAATGTCCCGTGCCTCGGCATCACCGCGAAACCCCGGAGACTAGTTCGTGGCCTAGCCGTGACGGGTAGCCCTGTCCCCGGCTAGATTCACCTACCGAGTGCCCCCAAGCTGCGGGCGGTCGCTCGGCTCTTTCGCCGTGATGCACGCAGTTATGGGTTCAGCGCACTGTGCTGCACGTAGCGCCTCGGTAAGGGAAGCTGGTGCTGCTAACCTGATGTGCTCACGGAGCCGCGGCGGTCGGAGTCCTCGAAAAAAAGCGCGAAAAGCTAGCTCTTCCTGCTTATTGGGCTCGCACTCTGGATAGCCCCGGCCTCGCGAACCGCCAGCTCCTCGCACGCTGCTTCTTGACGGTCACCGGCGCCGAACCGGAGGTGAAGCGACTCGCGAAGCTTTGCCCAGTCCTTCCGCTCATCGGCCCGGAGGTCTTCCAGTGCCCGGAGCGCGTCGCCCTTCAGCGAGAGTGCAACCCTTACGGCCGTTTCCGCCGAAGACCAGCCTTCGAAGTCGGCGGCTAGCTCAACTTGGGCGAAGAACGCGTAGGGTTCGACGGCGCCGTTGTAGGAGGGAAGGCGCAGCTGTGGCGCACATTGCAGGCACGGAGCTGTAGCTTGCTCCGGCACTTGTTCAGCGTCAACGTTGGGCTCCGCTCCGAGATCCAGTGCCGGGATCCTCATCTCGCCGCTCCGCTTTCGTTGTGCCGCTTTGCTGGCACTGGTTCCATCCGGGAGATGCTTCTTCTTGCGGAGTTGTGCTGCAACTCGGCGGCCCTCCTGAATCTTCCGCAGGTCCTCCGTCGTTCGCTCTAACTCGAAACTCTCCATCCCACTTCTGACACCAATGTAGCGTTTTTCGACGCCAGCAGGGATCTTGGAGGACGAGTGAGCTTACTTGCTCCCCAATGCAAATGGCTGGGGAGTAGTTTATTACTTTCAGCACAAGCACACATACACAGGTCAAGCACACACACATACACGCACCCAACTTGGCCGAAGCCACTAACCCAAACACCCTTTTGCTAAGAAAGGTGAAAACCCCCGCAAGGCATGACGGTCGTCAGCCGCCGCCCCGCCCACGCCACAATATGTAGTTGTGTGAGCAGTTAGTAGTATATATACAGTATGTGTGTGTGAGTGTTTCATATGTGTGTGTGCATGAGTGAAGTTGGATTTAAGCCCTATACGGCGCCTCATAGCGCTTCCACCGAATGTAATCAATCAATAAATCAATTAATACCATGAATTAGTTATAAATTGTTCTTCCTTTTATTGAAATTACAGCTACAATCACACATGAGACACATTTAACCAGCAGGAAATGAACTAAATCATATTTAAAACTTTAATATTAAAATTAAATCATGGTGTGTGTGTGTGTGTGTGTGTGTGTGTGTTTATTAACTGATAAATGTACTACCACACTGACTGATTTAAGCCTGTATTAGACACCTTTGCCCAGCAGGGGGCGCTGAGTGAATGCAGTAGGGCGCGAATACTCACATTATAGATTATACACGTTTATTAATGTTTATTAGCGGCATTTTTACGTTTTTATAAATATTAATATACAGTTTGTGCAGTTTGTTGTTATAATAATACATAACGTTGTTGAATGAATTATATTTCCATATATTCTATATTATATCAAATATATTCAACAAATGATCATCAATCAGCCACGCCCACAAAACTCCATAAAAGGCAACACGCGCGCGCGCCATTTTCTTCTTCTTCCGGTCTGAGGTTTAATCTTCATTTATAACTCTGTTTTAAATCATCGCTTTTCTCGGTTTCTTTCATCTAAAATTACAAAAAATGACTTTGAAAGGAAAGTTTGTGAAATTAGTGTTTATTATAAATCAGTAAGTGGTTTAAAGTTGGAGGTTTAAACAGTCTGAAGCTTCACACAGATAAACTTACACACGGTTTAATAAAGGTTTATTTATTTATCTTAAAGTTAGTCAAAAAGCACAGAAATAGGTGATGTTCAGGTGATGTTCAGGAGGTGATCAGGTGATGTTCATGTGATCAGGAGATGTTCAGGTGATCAGGTGGTGTTCAGGAGGTGATCAGGAGATGTTCAGGTGATGTTCAGGAGGTGATCAGGAGATGTTCAGGTGATCAGGAGATGTTCAGTGATGTTCAGGTGATCAGGAGATGTTCAGGAGATCAGGTGATGTTCAGGTGATCAGGAGATGTTCAGGTGATGTTCAGGTGATCAGGTGATGTTCAGGAGGTGATCAGGAGATGTTCAGGTGATGTTCAGGAGATGTTCAGGAGGTGATCAGGAGATGTTCAGGTGATGTTCAGGAGATGTTCAGGTGATCAGGAGATGTTCAGGTGATCAGGAGATGTTCAGGTGATGTTCAGGTGATCAGGAGATGTTCAGGTGATCAGGTGGTGTTCAGGAGGTGATCAGGAGATGTTCAGGTGATGTTCAGGAGGTGATCAGGAGATGTTCAGGTGATCAGGAGATGTTCAGTGATGTTCAGGTGATCAGGAGATGTTCAGGTGATCAGGAGATGTTCAGGAGATCAGGTGATGTTCAGGTGATCAGGAGATGTTCAGGTGATGTTCAGGTGATCAGGTGATGTTCAGGAGGTGATCAGGAGATGTTCAGGTGATGTTCAGGAGATGTTCAGGAGGTGATCAGGAGATGTTCAGGTGATGTTCAGGAGATGTTCAGGTGATCAGGAGATGTTCAGGTGATCAGGAGATGTTCAGGTGATGTTCAGGAGATGTTCAGGTCATCAGGTGATGTTCAGGTGATCAGGAGATGTTCAGGTGATGTTCAGGTGATGTTCATGTGATCAGGTGATGTTCAGGTGATGATCAGGAGATGTTCAGGTGATCTTCAGGTGATGTTCAGGAGATGTTCAGGTGATAAAGTGAGGGAGGAGATCTGTTAGACGAGTTCAGCGGCGCCTTTCGTTTAATTCGTTAAGCGGGCGTTCGTATGTACCGCTGTACTGTTTATACAAGGCCTATAGTATAGGAGAATATAGTATATCCTGAACTGGAATTTTAAATGTATACAAACAAACACTTCTGCGATTCAGTGTGTGAACTGGGTCAAAATAAAGGTGTCAGAATCCACACACCGATCAGAACCTGTAATGGAGCTGATAGCAGTCCTGGGAGCAGAGTAGAGTTAGATATAACCAGAGGTGGAAAGTAACGAATTACATTTACTCGCATTACTGTAATTGAGTAGCTTCTTTGTGTATTTCTCCTTTTTTTAAATCTGTAATTTTACTTTTACTTAAGTACGTTTTGTTTGAAGTATTGTAATTCACTACATTTTAAATCATATTCGCTACTGAGTAAAAAATAAATGAATGGAAATGCTAAAAAGATGATAAAATTGCGCTTGCGTGTGTGTATCATTCAATTCAATTCAATTTTATTTGCATAGCGCTTTTAACAATTGACATTGTCTCAAAACAGCTTTACACAATACATGTATCATGTCCTGGTCGCGCGCCGCTCCAGACTCCACTCCAGGTTTTCTAACATCGGCATCTACCTGACCTTCCACACGGTCACTTCCGCCCTGAGAGTGACATCATCGACTAGCGCGACCATATATAACCCAGAGAGAGACGCGGGAAAGAGGAAAGAGGTTGTGATTTTGGAGTTTTGATATTTGGTCGTGTATTCCGGTTTTGACTTTTTACCTCCCATTGACTTTTATTATTGCTTTGTCCCTTTGGTTTTGTTGGTTCACTGTATGTTGATGCACTCACTAGTAGTAGGGGCGTAGCTGCCATTTATTTTGGGAAGAGGGAATTTATTCACTGTTTTTTGGTTTAGGGAGTCCGGGAAGGTACCTGTATTTTTGTTTGTGGGTTTTTATTTTATTTATTAATTACCTAGAGGAAAGCCACCAAGCACAGGGAGAACATCCAAACCCCATGCACACAGAGTTGGGAATCAAACCCAGACCCTGGAGGTGCAAGGCAACAGTGCTAACCACTACACTACCATGCTTGCTACACAATTGCTTTCGTTGTTGGACTATGTTTTATTATGACTTCATTCAGCTATTCTGTGAAAGCATCATTTTATCACACTAGCTGGGAGCAAAAAGAGATAGAAGTTACATTGCTGAACATTTGGATTTTACTGTTAATTTAACTATTAAGAGTACTTTTATACTAATTGATGAATACAAACCTAAATCTAATTATCAAAACCCATCAAAATGTATTTAAGACTCGGACATCAGCATGGCCCCATGTATTCTTTAATAAAGACAGCAAAACAATATTTAAATTCTCAAAATCAAATATACAAATATACAGGGTGGACATTTTTAAGCATTTTTGACAGATAATCTAAGCATCTAATTTTATAGAAGGACTTTTATTACAACGTTACACAAAAAATGATTTTATCACACACGTTAAAATTGTTTATGTCCTCTGTCCTGCATTGTGGTTTTTAAGTGCACACTGCACTGGTGTGTTAAATATGTTCATGTATTTTGTAATGGGTTTGGCACAAGGGGGGCAACAACAAACATGGACATGTGGCGAGGTCTTACAGAAAAGGGGTAATTTTACTTAGGGAGAGAAAGGGTTAAAGGAGGGAGGAAGGGAAAAAGGGAAGGAAAGGTGTGCATGTGCAGGTCTGGTGGGCAGTGTCCTGCTGGCATGCGGGCACAGGCTGGTGAGAGGTGGCGGCGGGCAAAGTGGTGCGTGCTAGCGGCTGTCCTTGCCACAGTAATCAAAGGGCAGAATACCATTCACGAATTTGAATATTATTGATATTATTGCTCCATGATATTAGTAACAAATACCTTCACCGAGAGTTTCCTTTTTATAAATATCATAAATTTTACTGCAATAAACCATATTTTCATACGTTTTAACTGTTGAATTTAAGGTCTTACTCTGTAAAAACTAATTACAGTTTTTCACTATAAATTCTACATTTAGAATGTAAAAATTCTAGATTTTTACAGTGCAGCATTGCTGTGGACTGCAGTGCACAAGGAGGTTTTAATTCTCACTCATCTTCTACACCACTTTATCCTGTGTTCAGGGTCACGGGGGGTGGAGCCTATCCCAGGAGACTAGGGCAGGCGGAGGGGTACCACAGGGTGTCAATCACCGGACACACACACACACACACACACACGCTTGCACACTACAGGGAAACACCAATTAGCCTAATCAGTTTAAATCAGATTTTAAACTGCATTGGTTGTCTTTTATTTCTCTTTTATCTTCAAATAACCAGAAAAATTGCTAAACATAATTTATTTATATATTTAGGAATGTGCGAGGCTATGGTCTCAGCTGATAAAACTATTTAGTAAATCTGTTCGCACAGTGACTGAACTTTGTCTATTCACTTTTATATTACTACACACAGTATTAGTGAATATTGTATTTACATTAAATATAAAATCTGGATTATATTGAAAATGTGAGAATGTAAAATTATGCTTAATTAAGCTTACAATTGATTCACAACATTTTAAAAGTGAAAAGCTGCTCATAGAGATCCAAAAAAACACTTCAACACTGTAACACTGTTAGCAACAGTTACGTACAGTATCTACGCCCTTTTCTAAAACTCTAATTTAATTATGGCAGCCATGTGTAGTATTATTTTTCCTCTAAAGATGGCAGTAGTTCACAATCGTTGATAATCATGTGACTGTCAGAAGAAAGCCATTGATTTCTCGTGTTGACGTGTGTATAAATATTTTGGGCCCCACTGTACACGTTCCATAAGCAGCCCAGTGTATCGGACCCTGACCCCTGACCCCAGGCTTTGGTAATGCAGTGAATGCAGTTTATTTTGGATTACAGTGTAACGGGATGTGATGATCCACTGCGGGGTAAAATGCAGGTGACCATGTTTTAGTTGCACTCGTATCTTTGCTGACTCTTTTTTTTACATAGATTCTGTGGATCTGCTCTGCAAAACTGAAACTGTTTGCGGTCTGAAGTTTCGGCTTCCTTCACTTCCTCCCTCATGTCACCTCCAGCTGCCGTTCGTCTTGCTTTTATTACTTTGCAACATTAAAGAAAGTGTAATAATTACATGTCATGTCGTCTCTGATAAGCGTGCACGAGTTCAGAGAGGAAAGGAATTCAGACGCAGGGTGAAAAATATTAATATGTGATATTAATGAAGAAAAGTTCCGAATTTGTGTAAGTGGGTCATGAGAGAGAGAGAGAGAGAGAGAGAGAGAGAGACGTAGACGTACAGTGGCAATTCAGTAGTCAAACAAAGGTGGGGATTGAAACTGAGCCGCACCTACAGGACGTACGCTGAGCTCAGGACAAACACCGTCTACCTGCCTGTAAACACATCAGCACTGGAAATATTAACTTCATGTTTATGTTTAGATTTATTGGATTTGACGTGATATAAAGAACACAAACACACAAGTGCATATGACCTTTATTGCAGCTCTAAAGGCCGTTTGTATTGCAGTCACTAAAAAGTCTTTTAAAAAAGTACCTTGCGTGCAGTCCTGCTGTCCATCCAGTGCATCTACCCACCCTTACACACACACACACACACACACACACACACACACACACACACACACACACACACACACACACACATACTGTATACACACACACACCACACCTCAGTGTTTCATAGCTCATCAAAAACACACTCTTCAGTTACTGTAAAACTGTGAGCTTTTTGTTGAAACACATGTGAGTCACATGGTCACATGACCATCAGGTAAACAACTTCCTTTGTCCACGTTAAACACTTTTGTCTCACATTTTCAAGGCACCATGTCGACTGATCTTCTCTTAAACACACCGTGTAAAAGAGATCCTCAGTCTATAAACGTCTATAAACTGCTACAGACTGTATATTACACTTTACACATTTACATTATGCTGTGTTTCTGTCCTTCTGATACACACTCCAGCGTTTCTGTCTCCTGCTGTAACGCGTGTCGAGTGTCCGCTGAGCTCAAGACTGAATGCACGTCTTCTTCTGGTTGCGCTTTTGTCCTCTGAAGCCTGAAAAGACACAAAGGCTGCATTATTCCGCTGTAAAGCTGAGAGAAACCTGCCGTCTGTTTGTTGTGTTGCTGACTTTGGATCAGGTGGATCAGGTGTGTGTCTGGTTAAAAGCAGCTTCTGTCTGTTGGATGCTGCTGCTGTTTTTATTCTCTAATCTCATTTGAGCTCAGTAAAAAGGAAACGCGAACAAACAACATAATGAAGATCTAAATTATTAAAGACTCACTTTTTATAATTGTTGTTGTTGATTTGATCTGTGTGAGAGCTTTAGCACAGACGAGACATGCAAATATTAACATTTTTATTCCAGTCAACGTTCTGAAAACCAAAGTGTCTAATAGGATTTAAATATATAATGATTTTTTATTATTATTAATAGTTATAATTTTGTAAAAATTATATTTAAAATTTATTTAAATGGCACACAACAGTTCAGCAGCAACAACTAAAAAAATAAAATTGATATTTTGTATTAAAAAAATAATATTAAAATTATTATAAATTCTAAATGCACTCATGGTCATTTCAGACACAAGGTTAAATAGTGTGTCTTTTTATAAAAATAATAAATGTGTTAAACCAACCTAGTTTTTGCAAATTGTCAGCAATCAATATCAGACGGAGAAGCAGCTCCGGGCCACTAGGGGGCAACATGTTTGTCTGTTTTTGAACATGAGCACTAAGGAAGCACACATGACCTGGATTTCCTCCTAGTTATTACGGTTAATAATCATTCGAGCTGGACGATGATATCGATAGTTTGTTAAACTACATCATGATACATTTATCCAAAATAAAAGATTACAAACTCTCGATTTGATGTCAATGTTTTCTACTGTATTAAACTGCAAATATGGTAAATAAAAAATATTAACATATTTACTGATTACTTTTAAGTTTATTTTTGAAATTTCTCTCCAGTCTGTTAGCAGAACGCTAGTTTATCATGATGCGTATTTGTGTAGCGCAGAAACACACTCATGCTGTACTTTACAGTCTTAATGCTTAATGTAACACCAGGTTCTGATTCTGGAGTAAAGTTCTGGCTTTATGCTTGTGAAGTTTATAAAGAATGCAGGCGGTAGCTAGCATTAGCAGGCTAAGTGTGGTGGCGTTGGAGGATGGAGAGTTCCTCGTACCTTCCTCGGCTCCTGGGCTGATGACCTGCATGGACTGGCTTCTCTGCGGCGCTTTAGGGGTTTTTTTGCTTTTAAATTTCATCACGTTTGGTTTTTCGATGATCACGAACGAATCGTCCACTTCATCTACGATCGGACTCTCGGGTTTTTCCTGCAGCGGAGAAGATGGAGTGTGTGTGCCGTTCGGGATCTGTGAGTTCTCAGGCCGGACCTGTTTTACATGATTAACGGTATTCTGAGATTCCTTCGTATAACTGGTCGGCTTTGATGTGTCTTTGATGTGATTGGGTGGCGTTGGTGATTCTTGCACGTGATTGGACGATTTTGGAGAGTGTTTGACATGACTGGCTGGCTTTGATGTCTCTTTGATGTTATTGGTCGGCTTTGGCGTCTCTTTGATGTTACTGGCTGGTTTTGATGTCTCTGTGATCGGACTGGCTGGTTTTGATGTGTCTTTGAGGCACTTGGTCAGTTTCGGTGAGTCTTTGACTTGATCTGCCGGCTTTGCTTGGCTGTGATTGGCTGTTTTCACTTCTGAGACGTTATGCTTATGATTTGTCGTCTTTAAATCTGGGCTCTGATTGGGTGACCTGCCTTTGAGGAACAGCCTGAAGGAGCTGCGCTGCTTCTTTGAACCAAACAACGGTGGTTTATTTACATCTTCTTTACTTTCACTCATCTCCTCTTTAGACGCTATGTCGGACGACTCTTTAGTGTCCCGTCTGGTGTGGAGTAACTTTTCCATGTTGCTGTCTGAGCTGCTCCCGGCGTATTCCCTGAGCCGGGTCAGATCCTGCAGAGATCCAGTCAGGCCTAAATTGTTTCCCACCACCAGGGCGTACTTGGGATTGTGATATTTGTGAGCAGGGACTTTTAGATTGACCTGTTTGGAGTCCCCCAGAGACACCTGGAAGCGGGAGGTGGATGCAGGTAGAGCTGGCTGTGTGGCAGTTGGCGGAGCTTTCAAGAGCGGGGTAGGCATGGTGTGTCTGGGGGGTTTGGGAATGTGGAACTCGTAGTAAAGGTCCACTTTTTCGGAAGTGGCGTAGAGCTCGCGGAAATCATGATCAAAGAACTCGACCACCTGCCCGGACATGACGGTGATGGTGTTCCGGTTCATCCGAGACGAGGTCCAGGTGAAACTGTGTGGGAGGAGACAGGAATGAGGATCTCAGGCTTTGTGTGTTAACGGTCTGTGTTTCTAGTTTTATATATAAAGTGGAGATCTGACCTGTAGGAGCCGAACATCACTTTCTCTCCGTCCACCAGCATGTACTTGGAGCACATCGATCCCGGGAGTTTCCCGAAGGACAGAGCCAGGCCGCATCCTCTCACCATCCTCACACGCATGTTCTGGCAAACACACACACACATGCACACACACAAAAGCACTGATTTTACTCACACTCTCATTGCAACAGACACCAAGTGTACACCTTTAATACACACCAATCACTGGAAGAAAACCTTATCTTCTAAACAAATCCATGACCAGTGAAATGAGTCCCGGATTCAAAGACTCAGTCCGGGAGCACGATGATAAAGCAGTCCTGATCGTGAATAATCCTAATTTTGGGAAATCCCCAACAGAACAGAGTTCACAGTCCAATACAGTGGAAAACAGCTCTGAGACAAAATGGTGTCTGGGACAGATTTAGTCAAATGGATTGGTATGCTTTCCATTGTGTATTCATGTCAAAGGTATATAAGACTCACTTTGTCGGGCTTAAGAACAAATTGGACTTACGAACGTGCTCCAAGAACAGAACTTGTTCATAAGTCAGGGACCACCTGTATAAACAATCTCAAACTTTATGAAAAGTGTGGAAGTGTATGTGTGTTCCTCTAGAATTCTGAAATAAAAATGCGTCAGTATTCAGAATGAAAGGTTTATATTTTTATAATAGGACTAACGATAATGATAAAAGTTTGTGCCCCCACTTAAAAAAAGAAGCTTTATTGAAAAGTTCTGTGATCACACATGTCCTCAGGGGCAAAACTTTTGCAATCGACTGTATTTTAACACTTAGAAAAGAGGTAAGGTTTAAACACTGCTCAGTTAAACAAACATCCAGCAAGAAAGCTGGTCATGGAGCAGTGTGTGTTTCAACAGGCGTGCCCAGTGGTATTTACAGAGCGAGCCACTGCAGAGAAAAGACAGCGAGCCAAAAAGGGAACTTGAGTTCAGCGGAATAAAAGAAAAAAAAACTGAGGATAATAGAGAAGGAAAAAGAGGAGTGTGTGTGTGTGTGTGTGTGTGTGTGTGTGTGTGTGAGAGAGAGTGTAAAAGACGAAAGAACACTTTTAGGAAATAAAAGAACTTAGAGGAATTTCGTGAGCTGCTTTTACTATCTGTTCTCAGGAACCATGGAGACTGTAACAGTATTACTGTGTGTGTGTGTGTGTGTGTGTGTTTAGTAGGTCAGGCTTCAACAGTAATTCTTTCCCTCTGCAAAGCAGGGAGTTCACTCGAGCACACACACACACACACACACTGGGGGGGGGGGGGATTTGCCTGGAAACTGAAACACACAAACAACTTTTAGTAAAACATGCAGAGTGTTAGATCTCTGCTTAAACTGACTCACTGATCCTGGACATAGAGACAATGAATAATAAGCGGTGTGGGGTTGGTGGAATGGGCGCACACACACACACACACATTTAGGCATTTGGCAGATGCTCTTATCCAGAGCGACTTACATTTGTATCTCATTACACATCTGAGCAGTTGAGGGTTAAGTTGAGGCTCAAGGACCCAACAGTGGCAACTTGGTGGTTGCGGGATTTGAACCTGTGATCTTCTGAACCGTAGTCCAATGCCTTAACCACTGAGCTACACCTGGCCCATCACACACACACACACACACACACCACCGTGCTGCACTCACGCTATGCTGAAGTGAGCTCCATAGTGTCAGAGTGAGAATCAGTAAAGTGTTTAAAAGCTCACGATGTGTGATGAGATCAGACGCAGTGGGCGGAGCCTCAGAGGATTATTAGTGTTATTATATTTCTAAATATACTGCAGGCACTGAGTCTGTTAGCTGTTTAAGTGATTTATATCATCATTTCTACACTTCTGTGTACATGTGTGTGTGTGTGTGTGCGTGTATGTGTGTGCGTGTGTGTGTGCGTGTGTGCATGTGCGTGTGTGTGTGCACACTCACTCGGAGGTGCTGAGCGGAGATCTGCAGGCGGTTGCACATGTCCAGGAAGTGCGGGAGGCCGCTGTCATCCAGCAGCAGGTACACGGCTACACCACGCTTACTCGCCGCGTCCAGGAGGTCCTGCAGGATGAGCAGGTCTGTGAGGAGGTCCATGACCACGGCTATGGTCTAACACACACACACACACACACACACACACACACAGAGGGAGTAGGAGATGAGTGGGGTGTAACACACAGTGGAGGAGCGGAGTGTGATGTGATGCGTATGATGTGATGTGTGTGTGTGTGTGTGTGTGTGTGTGTGTGTGTGTGTGATCACTGATCAGTTTAAACTGAAAGTGTGTGTGTTGTGACTCGTCAGTCAGGAATTCTGTTTACGGTGTGAAAACGCAGATTCAGCAGGTTTCCTGTCGATGCAGCGCTGCGTCTCCTTCACTCACAGATCAGGAAATAAAACCACATGATCATGTTCTCGTAATTACCAAAACAAAGGTGAACAATAGCGTTAGCTTCGTTTGTTTTAGAATCACAATAAACGACTCCAAACTGTGCGATTGTGGTTTTAACTCCGCTACCGGTTTTTTTGTTTGTTTGTTTATACTATTTCAATATACATAAATTCACAAATAAATAAACACACCCGACCTACACACTCCTTTCATATGCAGATATCGCTAATCTACCTAGCTGGTTAGCTCGCTGTTAGCGCACACTGATCACGTGACAGGGAGTTATTCTCTCGAGATGAAGGTTACCACGACAACCACCATCTCAGTTATTAGTATATAAGTTACCGTGCGGGGCCTGCGGATGCGAGTGGGCATGCGTCGTCTTTAGTGACATCATAAACTGTAGCCCCGCCCCTCAGAATTAAGCCAGTCTTGTTTAGAGATTTAGAGCTGAGCCTCTATGTGTTAAGTGAGATTTTGTGTAATTCTAATGTGTAATGAAAATGAACTGTCTAAGCCACGCCCACCTCAATCCCCTTTAAATAACAGAAACGTATCTACATCACGTAAAAACTCCATGTAGGCAAATGTTCAAAACGTTTCCATGTGAGGGAGAAATTCAAATCCAGACTGAAAGCTATTTGTTTAATGAACTCGCAAAACAGGATAAACACCCCGATGCGTTGCGGATAAACATCTAATACGGATAAACCCGCCTCGTGACACGCCCACTACGGATAAACCCGCCTCGTGACACGCCCACTATGGATAAACCCGCCTCGTGACACGCCCACTACGGATAAACCCGCCTCGTGACACGCCCACTATGGATAAACCTGCCTCGTGACACGCCCACTACGGATAAACCCGCCTCGTGACACGCCCACTACGGATAAACCCGCCTCGTGACACGCCCACTACGGATAAACCCGCCTCGTGACACGCCCACTACGGATAAACCCGCCTCGTGACACGCCCACTATGGATAAACCTGCCTCGTGACACGCCCACTATGGATAAACCCGCCTCGTGACACGCCCACTACGGATAAACCCGCCTCGTGACACGCCCACTATGGATAAACCCGCCTCGTGACACGCCCACTACGGATAAACCCGCCTCGTGACACGTAACAGGTTCACTACTGAGGCGTGGCAACTTCATGAAGAATCAGAAACATCATTGTACATAAAAACAAGCAACACCTGATCACACTGTCTGTGTGTGTGTGTGTGTGTGTGTACTGTATGTGTGTGTGTGTGTGATATAAAAATAAATGCTAAGTTTAGCCAGTGAACTGAAAACTAAAAACACTAACTGAATATACTTTAAGTTTTTCTTTTGTCTTGAACAGAACAAAAATATTCATTAATCCATAACTATAATATCACAGGCGTGAACATCTCACTGATGTCACTTCCTGTTTCCTGACTGTCTGTTCAGTTCCTCCTGTTATTTGCATTAAAATCTCGAATAAATCCATAATCCCGACACCTCGGTGCCGATTCAGTTAAAGTTATATATACAGTAAGTATTAGGATTTTATTAATATTACGATTCAATATATTTTACCTCGATTTTGTTACAGAAGGTTTAAAAAAACATTTTAAAAAAAGCGCAACATTTAAACACTACTTCAAATCAAAGAAAACTTCAAATACAAGAGTTTAACATTTTAACTTCAGATTAAATTAAACACAAAGATACAATGTTACTGAGCCGCGATTACCTCATCCATCGTTATTATTATTATTATTATTTATTAACACACTCAGTAAATAATCCTCTCCTACCACACGGGGTGAAAATGTACAAATAGTTCAGAGAGAGAGCGCCACCTGTAGGATTATAAAGAAACAATGATGTTTTACCGCCTGAAACGTCTCCAAACTCAACATGACAGTGAGAGCGCGCGAGTCGAACGGCTACAAGCGACGCACAGTTTACAGCACAGGGGAGTGAGACTGGTGTGTGTGTGTGTAATGAGTGTGTGTGTGTGTGTGTGTGTGTGTGTGTGTGTGTGTGTGTGTGTATAATGAGTGTGTGTGTAATGAGTGTGTGTGCATTGAGTGTGTTGTGAGACTGATATGTGTGTGTGTGTAATGAGTGTGTGTGTGTGTAATGAGTGTGTGTGTGATGAGTGTGTTTGAGACTGTTGTGTGTGTGTGTGTGATGAGTGTGTGTGTGATGAGTGTGTTTGAGACTGTGTGTGTATGTGTGTGTGTGTGTGTGTGTGTGTGATGAGTGTGTTTGGAGACTGATGTGTGTGTGTTTGTGTGATGAGTGTGTGTGTGTGTGATGAGTGTGTATGTGTGTGTGATGAGTGTGTGTGTGTGTGTGATGAGTGTGTGATGAGTGTGTGTGTGTGATGAGTGTGTGATGAGGTGTGATGAGTGTGTGATGAGTTTGTGTGTGTGTGATGAGTTTGTGTGTGTGTGTGACGATTGTGTGTGTGTGTGTGTGTGTGTGTGTGACGATTGTGTGTGTGATGAGTGTGTGTGTGTGTGATGAGTGTGTGTGTGTGTGATGAGTGTGTGATGAGTGTGTGTGTGTGAGATGAGTGTGTGTGTGTGTGTGAGATGAGTGTGTCTGTGATGAGTGTGTGTGTGATGAGTGTGTGTGTGTGTATGTGTGTGTGTGATGAGTGTGTGTGTGTGTGTGTGTGTATGTGTGGTGTGTGTGATGAGTGTGTGTGTGTGTGATGAGTGTGTGTGTGTGTGTGTGTGATAGTGTGTGTGTGATGAGTGTGTGTGTGTGTGTGTGTGTGTGAGATGAGTGTGTGTGTGTGTGTGAGATGAGTGTGTGTGTGTGATGAGTGTGTGTGTGAGATGAGTGTGTGTGTGTGATGAGTGTGTGATGAGTGTGTGTGATGAGTGTGTTGTGAAACTGATGTGTGTGTGTGATCAGTGTGTGATGAGTGTGTGTGTGTGATGAGTGTGTGTGTGAGATGAGTGTGTGTGTGTGATGAGTGTGTGTGTGTGATGAGTGTGTGTGTGAGATGAGTGTGTGTGTGAGATGAGTGTGTGTGTGTGATGAGTGTGTGTGTGTGTATGTGTGGTGTGTGTGATGAGTGTGTGTGTGTGTGATGAGTGTGTGTGTGATGAGTGTGTGTGTGTGATGAGTGTGTGTGTGTGTGATGAGTGTGTGTGTGTGTGTGTGATGAGTGTGTTGTGAAACTGATGTGTGTGTGTGATGAGTGTGTTGTGAAACTGATGTGTGTGTGTGATGAGTGTGTGATGAGTGTGTGTGTGTGTGATGAGTGTGTGTGTGTGATGAGTGTGTGTGTGTGATGATGTGTGTGTGTGATGAGTGTGTGTGTGTGATGAGTGTGTGTGTGTGTGTGTGTGAGAGATGAGTGTGTGTGTGTGAGATGTGTGTGATGAGTGTGTGTGATGAGTGTGTGTGTGTGTGATGAGTGTGTGTGTGTGTGATGAGGTGTGTGTGTGTGTGTGAGATGAGTGTGTGTGTGATGAGTGTGTGTGATGAGTGTGTGTGTGATGAGTGTTGTGTGTGTGTGTGTGTGTGTGTGTGTGATGAGTGTGTGTGTGTGTGGAGGTGTGTGTGTGTGTGTGATGAGTGTGTTGTGAAACTGATGTGTGTGTGTGTGATGAGTGTGTTGTGAAACTGATGTGTGTGTGTGATGAGTGTGTTGTGAAACTGATGTGTGTGTGTGATGAGTGTGTTGTGAAACTGATGTGTGTGTGTGTGATGAGTGTGTGATGAGTGTGTGTGTGTTGTGTGTGTGTGTGTGTGGAGTGTGTGTGTGTGATGAGTGTGTGTGTGTGTGTGTGAGAGATGAGTGTGTGTGTGTGTGAGATGAGTGTGTGTGTGTGTGATGAGTGTGTGTGGTGTTGGAGTGTGTGTGTGTGTGATGAGTGTGTGTGTGTGAGTGTGTGTGATGAGTGTGTGTGTGTGTGAGATGAGTGTGTGTGTGTGTGATGTGTGTGTGTGATGAGTGTGTGTGTGTGTGATGAGTGTGTGTGTGTGTGATGAGTGTGTGGTGATGGTGTGTGTGTGATGAGTGTGTGTGTGTGTGGAGTGTGTGTGTGTGGTGTGTGTGTGTGTGTGATGAGTGTGTGTGTGTGTGGGTGGGTGTGTGGTGTGTGTGTGTGTGATGTGTGTGGTGGTGTGTGTGTGTGTGTGTGTGAGTGTGTGGTGGTGTTTTTGTGTGTGTGTGATGAGTGTGTGTGATGAGTGTGTGTGTGATGAGTGTGTGTGTGTGTGTGTGTGTGTGATGAGTGTGTGTGTGTGTGTGTGTGATGAGTGTGTGTGTGTGTGTGTGTGAGATGAGTGTGTGTGAGATGAGTGTGTGTGTGTGTGATGAGTGTGTGTGATGAGTGTGTGTGTGTGATGAGTGTGTGTGATGAGTGTATGTGATGAGTGTGTGTGTGTGTGATGAGTGTGTGTGTGATGAGTGTGTGTGTGTGAGATGAGTGTGTGTGTGATGAGTGTGTGTGTGTGTGTGTGAGATGAGTGTGTGTGTGTGTGTGTGTGTGTGTGAGATGAGTGTGTGTGTGTGTGTGTGTGTGTGAGATGAGTGTGTGTGTGATGAGTGTGTGTGTGTGATGAGTGTGTATGTGTGTGTGAATGTGTGTGATGAGTGTGTGTGTGTGATGAGTGTGTGTGTGTGTGATGAGTGTGTGTGTGTGTGTGCGTGTGATGAGTGTGTGTGTGTGTGTGTGATGAGTGTATGTGTGTGATGAGTGTATGTGTGTGTGTGATGAGTGTGTGTGTGTGTGTATGTGTGTGTGATGAGTGTGTGTGTGATGAGTGTGTGTGTGTGTGTGTGATGAGTGTGTGTGAGATGAGTGTGTGTGTGTGTGTGTGAGATGAGTGTGTGTGTGTGATGAGTGTGTATGTGTGTGTGAATGTGTGTGTGATGAGTGTGTGTGTGTGATGAGTGTGTGTGTGATGAGTGTGTGTGTGTGATGAGTGTGTGTGTGTGATGAGTGTGTGTGTGTGATGAGTGTGTGTGTGTGTGTGATGAGTATGTGTGATGAGTGTGTGTGTGTGATGAGTGTGTGTGTGTGTGTGTGTGTGTGATGAGTGTGTGTGTGTATGTGTGATGAGTGTGTGTGTGTGTGTGATGAGTGTGTGTGATGAGTGTGTGTGTGATGAGTGTGTGTGTGTGATGAGTGTGTGTGATGAGTGTGTTGTGAAACTGATGTGTGTGTGTGATCAGTGTGTGATGAGTGTGTGTGTGTGATGAGTGTGTGTGTGAGATGAGTGTGTGTGTGTGATGAGTGTGTGTGTGAGATGAGTGTGTGTGTGAGATGAGTGTGTGTGTGAGATGAGTGTGTGTGTGTGTGTGTGTGATGAGTGTGTGTGTGTGTATGTGTGGTGTGTGTGATGAGTGTGTGTGTGTGTGATGAGTGTGTGTGTGTGATGAGTGTGTGTGTGTGATGAGTGTGTGTGTGTGTGATGAGTGTGTGTGTGTGTGTGTGTGATGAGTGTGTTGTGAAACTGATGTGTGTGTGTGTGATGAGTGTGTTGTGAAACTGATGTGTGTGTGTGATGAGTGTGTTGTGAAACTGATGTGTGTGTGTGATGAGTGTGTTGTGAAACTGATGTGTGTGTGTGATGAGTGTGTGATGAGTGTGTGTGTGTGTGATGAGTGTGTGTGTGTGATGAGTGTGTGTGTGTGTGTGAGAGATGAGTGTGTGTGTGTGTGTGTGAGATGTGTGTGATGAGTGTGTGTGATGAGTGTGTGTGTGTGTGTGATGAGTGTGTGTGTGTGATGAGTGTGTGTGTGTGTGATGAGTGTGTGTGTGTGTGTGTGTGTGATGAGTGTGTTGTGAAACTGATGTGTGTGTGTGTGATGAGTGTGTTGTGAAACTGATGTGTGTGTGTGATGAGTGTGTTGTGAAACTGATGTGTGTGTGTGATGAGTGTGTGATGAGTGTGTGTGTGTGTGATGAGTGTGTGTGTGTGATGAGTGTGTGTGTGTGTGTGAGAGATGAGTGTGTGTGTGTGTGTGTGAGATGTGTGTGAGTGTGTGTGTGTGAGATGTGTGTGATGAGTGTGTGTGATGAGTGTGTGTGTGTGTGTGATGAGTGTGTGTGTGTGATGAGTGTGTGTGTGTGTGTGTGTGTGAGATGAGTGTGTGTGTGTGTGTGAGATGAGTGTGTGTGTGATGAGTGTGTGTGTGATGAGTGTGTGTGTGTTTGTGTGTGTGTGTGTGTGTGATGAGTGTGTGTGTGTGTGATGAGTGTGTGTGTGTGTGTGTGTGATGAGTGTGTTGTGAAACTGATGTGTGTGTGTGTGATGAGTGTGTTGTGAAACTGATGTGTGTGATGAGTGTGTTGTGAAACTGATGTGTGTGTGTGATGAGTGTGTTGTGAAACTGATGTGTGTGTGTGATGAGTGTGTTGTGAAACTGATGTGTGTGTGTGTGATGAGTGTGTGTGTGATGAGTGTGTGTGTGTTTGTGTGTGTGTGTGTGTGTGATGAGTGTGTGTGTGTGTGATGAGTGTGTGTGTGTGTGTGTGATGAGTGTGTTGTGAAACTGATGTGTGTGTGTGTGATGAGTGTGTTGTGAAACTGATGTGTGTGATGAGTGTGTTGTGAAACTGATGTGTGTGTGTGATGAGTGTGTTGTGAAACTGATGTGTGTGTGTGATGAGTGTGTTGTGAAACTGATGTGTGTGTGTGTGATGAGTGTGTGATGAGTGTGTGTGTGTGTGATGAGTGTGTGTGTGTGATGAGTGTGTGTGTGTGATGAGTGTGTGTGTGAGAGATGAGTGTGTGTGTGTGTGTGTGTGAGATGAGTATGTGTGTGTGTGATGAGTGTGTGTGATGAGTGTGTGTGTGATGAGTGTGTGTGTGTGTGATGAGTGTGTGTGTGAGATGAGTGTGTGTGTGTGTGTGATGAGTGTGTGTGTGTGTGTGTGTGATGAGTGTGTGTGATGAGTGTGTGTGTGTGTGTGATGAGTGTGTGTGTGTGTGATGAGTGTGTGATGAGTGTGTGTGTGTGATGAGTGTGTGTGATGAGTGTGTTGTGAAACTGATGTGTGTGTGTGATCAGTGTGTGATGAGTGTGTGTGTGTGATGAGTGTGTGTGTGATGAGTGTGTGTGTGAGATGAGTGTGTGTGTGAGATGAGTGTGTGTGTGTGTGTGTGATGAGTGTGTGTGTGAGATGAGTGTGTGTGTGTGTGTGTGTGATGAGTGTGTGTGATGAGTGTGTGTGTGTGTATGTGTGGTGTGTGTGATGAGTGTGTGTGTGTGTGATGAGTGTGTGTGTGATGAGTGTGTGTGTGTGATGAGTGTGTGTGTGTGTGATGAGTGTGTGTGTGTGTGTGTGATGAGTGTGTTGTGAAACTGATGTGTGTGTGTGATGAGTGTGTTGTGAAACTGATGTGTGTGTGTGATGAGTGTGTTGTGAAACTGATGTGTGTGTGTGATGAGTGTGTGATGAGTGTGTGTGTGTGTGATGAGTGTGTGTGTGTGATGAGTGTGTGTGTGTGATGAGTGTGTGTGTGTGAGAGATGAGTGTGTGTGTGTGTGTGAGATGTGTGTGATGAGTGTGTGTGATGAGTGTGTGTGTGTGTGTGATGAGTGTGTGTGTGTGTGATGAGTGTGTGTGTGTGTGTGAGATGAGTGTGTGTGTGTGTGTGAGAGATGAGTGTGTGTGTGATGAGTGTGTGTGTGATGAGTGTGTGTGTGTGTGTGTGTGTGTGTGTGTGTGTGTGTGTGATGAGTGTGTGTGTGTGTGTGTGATGAGTGTGTGTGTGTGTGTGATGAGTGTGTGTGTGTGTGTGTGTGTGTGTGTGTGTGTGTGTGTGTGAGATGAGTGTGTGTGTGTGTGATGAGTGTGTGTGTGTGTGATGAGTGTGTGTGTGTGATGAGTGTGTGTGATGAGTGTGTGTGTGTGTGATGAGTGTGTGTGTGATGAGTGTGTATGTGTGTGTGATGAGTGTGTGTGTGTGTGATGAGTGTGTGTGTGTGTGTGAGATGAGTGTGTGTGTGATGAGTGTGTGTGTGTGTGTGAGATGAGTGTGTGTGTGTGTGTGTGTGTGTGTGAGATGAGTGTGTGTGTGATGAGTGTGTGTGTGTGATGAGTGTGTATGTGTGTGTGAATGTGTGTGATGAGTGTATGTGTGTGTGTGAGATGAGTGTGTGTGTGATGAGTGTGTGTGTGTGTGTGAGATGAGTGTGTGTGTGTGTGTGTGTGAGATGAGTGTGTGTGTGATGAGTGTGTGTGTGTGATGAGTGTGTATGTGTGTGTGAATGTGTGTGATGAGTGTGTGTGTGTGATGAGTGTGTGTGTGTGATGAGTGTGTGTGTGTGTGTGTGTGCGTGTGATGAGTGTGTGTGTGTGTGTGTGTGCGTGTGATGAGTGTATGTGTGTGTGATGAGTGTGTGTGTGTGTGTATGTGTGTGTGATGAGTGTGTGTGTGATGAGTGTGTGTGTGTGTGTGTGTGTGATGAGTGTGTGTGAGATGAGTGTGTGTGAGATGAGTGTGTGTGTGTGATGAGTGTGTGTGTGTGATGAGTGTGTGTGTGATGAGTGTGTGTGTGTGATGAGTGTGTGTGTGATGAGTGTGTGTGTGTGATGAGTGTGTGTGTGTGTGTGATGAGTGTGTGTGATGAGTGTGTGTGTGATGAGTGTGTGTGTGATGAGTGTGTGTGTGTGATGAGTGTGTGTGTGTGTGTGATGAGTGTGTGTGTGTGATGAGTGTGTGTGTGTGATGAGTGTGTGTGTGTGTGTGATGAGTGTGTGTGTGTGTGTGTGATGAGTGTGTGAGACGAATCCTTTCACAGAATTTGGAGAAAAAGTCAGATTGGATGCTTTAAAGCTGGTGATTATTGATGATGTAACGCCACAACAATGAGTTTCTGCTGCGTGACTCTGAAGCTCCTGCGCTCGGTACAGAATGGTTTATACCTGAGACCGATCAGCTGATCACCGGCCACGCCCAGTCACACAGAACATTACACTGAACCCATCGAGCGCTTCGTCTCTGTTATAAATGTAATAATAGTTTATAAAAGTTCTGATTTTTGGATTTTGAGTGAGAAATGTCAATCAGCATACAAAAGAATCGCGCCTCATAACTGAATAAATGTGTGTGTGTGTGTGTGTGTGTGTGTGTGTGTGTGTGTGTGCGCGCGTATCTGCGATCGTCTCGTTATGTCGTAGGTGTTAACGCGGCCCGGCGCCGACCTGCGGATCCCTGGGCTGCGGTTCGTACTGTAGATGAGATGGTGTACGGAGCGCAGGTCACATGGGTCACCTGAGCCGCGAGTCTACAGTCAGGAACCCGTCAGGAACCCGTCCAGCGCTCGCTGCCTCCACTCACCTTCACAATCTCACTCAGCAGGTCAAACCGACTCTGAAATGAGGGTAATTATCCGAGCTGCTTCTGCCCCGAGGCTTTAACTGGCGCGTTCAGCCCTGACGGCTTGGCTCTTCACATCCAACACCAATAATAATGAGTGTTTAATGAATATTAATCAATGTATGATGCTCCAATAGCTGCTCTGAAATAAATCACGTGAATTAATGAAGATTGACGTCAATTGTGTCGAATTATTTAGAAGAAAAATTTACACCGAGGAAAAAAACTCATCTTATCATTAATGTTATTGATTTCTTATTCTGTCTCTAATATTCAGCTTTTAAATATTTCATTTTTTTAATATATATATATATAAAAGATTTTTCAGTGAAGCTTGAGTTTAACCAATCTGAAGCATCTTGCCAGACAAGCTCCGCCTCCAAGAGTTCTGCATCTTTCTCTGAACAGGAACTTAACATTATTATTCCTGGAACTACAGACCTGGAACACAACTTGGCCCTGGTTCCTCTGCTGCTCTATCGAGTTGAAGAACGGCCCTAATGGTCCTAAAGGTCCTAATGGTCTCATTAAATGCCCTGACTTTCTAAAAGGTTCCTGAGTTCCTGCTTATGAAAAGAACATGGAGAACATGAAAGTGGAAAAATCCCTAAAAAGTTGTTAAAAAAAAGTGCTGAGAGCCTGCGAAAAAGTTCATACGTTCCTAAAAATGCTCCTGGAGAGTTCCTGGGGACATAAAGTCACTGAAAGGTTCCTGAAACATATCTGGAAGGATTAATAAAATGATTGTGTTGCTTAAAAGGTTCCTGTATCTGTTCGTGTTGTTCTGAGGGACGCTGGAGGTGTTTGCTGGACGGACAGTGAGATGGAGAGGAGGATCAGGAGAATCAGGAGGATCTCTGGGTGATGACGGCTGTAACTCACTGGACTTTGTCATGAAACTTCTCTTCTCTGTCTCTTTCCAGCTGGTGCATGTGTTTGTTCTTTGCTCTGATCATGTGACTGACGTGATGTGATTCGAACAGGACGTAGATGTTTGAGTGTGTGTGTGTGAGGTGTGACTTTCTGAATCATAACGTCATGACGTGTTCATACACACAGAGCATAATTACGACCTTTTATATTTTTTATGATCAACAAACAATGAATCATTAGAGAAACTGGTACAAGTCGAGCAGAGAGAGAGAGACAAAGAGAGGGAGAGACGGAGACACAGAGAGACAGAGAGAGACAGAGAGAGACAGAGACACAGAGAGAGAGACAAAGAGAGGGAGAGAAACACACAGAGACACAGAGAGAGAGAGACAGACACAGAGAGAGACGGAGACACAGAGAGAGAGACAGAGAGAGAGAGAGCGGGTTAGGGTTAGAGCGGTTCTGTCAGAACTGGGCCCTGACCGTCAATCTGGAAAAAACCTAAATTATCATCTTCCAAAAAAAGGCCAGATCTCAGATAAACAGACACGTGTTCACTCTGGGAAACTCCGCCCTAGAACACACGTTACATTACGACTACCTGGGACTGAAACTCAGCGCCTCCGGAGGCTTCGATCTGGGAGTGAATGCAGTGAAAGAAAAGGCACGAAGAGCTCTATATGCAATTAAGAAGAGATTCTACAGAATACACATCCCAATTAGAATCTGGTGTAAAATGTGTTGATCGCATCATCGCACCTATTGCGCTGTACGGATGTGAGGTCTGGGGTCGACTCAGTAAACACGACTACACTCGCTGGGACAAACATCCCACAGAGTCCCTGCATGCAGAATTCTGTAGAAATCTCCTCAAAGTTCAGAGAAAAACACCAATTAACGCATGTAGGGCAGAATTAGGCCGATTCCCGCTGATTATAGCCGTCCAGAAAAGAGCAGTAAAATTCTATAAACACCTTAAAGTGAGTAATGAAAACACTCTGCAGTACGAAGCACTGAGAACCCGAGAGCTCGGGCCTAAACCCAGTCCCCTCTGTCAGCTGATCCTGAGACTCACTAACACACTAACCCCTAACACACTGCAGTCTCAGAGCAGCACTGCTCACCACAGTCTCATCAGGATCACACACACACACTGATCAGATGAGGAGAGAGTATCTGCAGCACTGGGACAGTCCGACCCAAACCCAGTCCAGACTACACTGCTATCGGGCCCTAAAGAGAGAGAGGAGGAACCGGCAGAGTGTCTCTTCACCGTCAGAGATATAAAGCAGAGACGGATCCTGACCAGGTACAGGCTGAGGGACACCGTCTGGCTGTAGAGACGGAGGAGACACAGGAGAACCTGGAGCCCAGAGAGCAGAGACTGTGTGCTCAGTGTACGAGCGGTGAGGTCGAGACGGAGATGCACTTCCTTCTTTACTGACAAAAATATCAACATATAAGGAGCAACTTCACTGAGATCATCACTCACAAAATCCCAAATTACTCCAAATTAACAGAAGGTGAACAAATGAGAATCGTTATAGGAGAAGGCGGCACTGCTACACTCGCTGGAGAGTGTGTGTCCGAGTGTGAGAACCTGAGACACAGTGAGACACAGCGGAACCTCAATGTTCATAACTAACTAACAAAAGAAAAATAGTCATAATAATAAAAATTGTGTATCACAACTGTTTAGATAGTTGTTGTTATTGTTGTTAATATTTATGTTTTATGTACATGTATGTGTATATATAATTTTTTTCATTGTATATATGTACAAGTTATTTAATTTCTTTATTATTGTTATTTTATTATTTATGTGTATATGTATATTTATTTATTATTATTATTTTTTTAACTTATTTATTTATTTATTTTTTGGGGGGGGGGGGGTCAGTGGTTGTTTTGTTTATGTCTACCTAATATGATATTCTTTCATATCTAATATGTAATTAATGTTTTCTAATGACTTTGGCAACAATGTAATACTTTTGTTAACATTCATGCCAATAAAACTCTTCTGAACTGAGAGACACAGAGACACAGAGAGAGAGAGAGACACACAGAGACACACAGAGAGAGAGAGAGAGAGAGAGAGAGACAGAGAGAGAGACACACAGAGACACACAGAGACACAGAGAGAGAGAGAGAGAGACAGAGAGAGACAGAGAGAGAGACAGAGAGAGAGAGAGAGACAGAGAGACAGAGAGAGAGAGACAGAGAGAGAGAGAGAGACACACACACACAGAGACAGAGAGAGAGAGAGAGAGAGAGAGAGCAGGAAGAGCAGGAAGAGCAGAGAGGAGAAACAAACTGACATCCAGCTGCCTGTGAAAGTCATTATGATCTGCGTCATTACGTTATTAGGAATAATTATAACTTCAGAAGTTTTGATTGGTGATCTTACACAGTCTAGATCCAGTCCAACACGTTTCACCAGAAATTACACAAAGTAACAACAACAACAACAATAATAATAATAAGAGTTTATCATAAGTGTTTAATTACAGGAGTGTTCCTTGAAAATGTTAAACCAGAATAAAACACTTAACAAGCATCAGGATCTTTTAAAGGACACTTATTATACAAATTCACTTTGTGACACTTTGTGTGTTTAGATGACACTCCTGTGTGTGTGTGTGTGTGTGTGTGTGTGTGTGTGTGTGTGTGTGTGTGTGTGTGTGTACAACATGAGTCAGGAAAGAAAAATATATATAATAATGAATAAATAAATACATTCTCAGCTTTTTTGCTTTTGTTTCTCCCCTAATGTGACCTCATAGAAGTTAAGCCCCTCCCTCAGCTCACTGGTCAGCTCTGCTTCTCTCTGGAGGCGTGGCTTATTTACATAGACAAGATAATAATGGAAGATAAACTTATCAGTGTGACCTCATGTGGAAATAAACACATTATTATTATTATTATTATTATTATTATGATGTCCAGAATAAATCAGCATTCCGGTGGGAACACGCCCCAGACTCGGCTCGGAGCTTCACTACACGCTGGTGTAATTTTGTTTTGTGGAGGAACGAGATTTTACAGAAAGCCTCAAAAAAGGTCACAAAAGATTCTAATCTACTGAACAGATGATGAAGACGATAAAGTGAGGAATCAAAACCATCTTAAAGCGTCCCGTGTTCACTCAGCAGCTCCAGCACATCTCACCAATCACTACGGCATTTAATAATGATATTATTAGTAATAATAATAATCCTGTAACTCTGAGTCACGTCAGTTTCACATTAGATAGAAACAGTAAAGCCTGTAGGAAACTGATGACGCTCGGGGAAACCAGTTCCAGCAGTTCCACTGCTCTCGGAGCTGCTGTTCCCTAAAACTAATCAACCCTGAGAGTTTTACTACCATCGGTTTGTGTTTTAATGAAGTTAGCAGATGTGATGAGTCGGGTTTGGACTAAACACTGTGTGATGGACGAGAGACGATGACGTGTGTTTTAAACACTGTGTTCTGTTTCTTCTTCATGCTTCACGAGACAGCGAGCTGACTGCCGTGTGTGTGTGTGTGTGTGATATAGACTCGAGCTGATGATGAGGTGTGTGTGTGTGAAGGTCAGGTGGGAATGAGAGACGGAGGTCATGTGACAGGTGATTAATCCTCTGTCCCTCACGTCCCGGGACTGTTCTCCTGTTTCTCCTGCGTCCCGCGTTAGCACCTGCGCACTAATTCATTTCAGGAAGGTGTTTAAGGGGAAACTGTGTAAACTGTGATACACACTGCAGGGTCGTGTGACTGCCGGAGATGAACTTTGACCCACGTTACTGAAACTGTGCCAAGAATATAAAGTGATATAAAGTCGTATAAACACACGTGAACACACAGCTGGAAGGGACGTCTGATAAACACTCGACTATATCACATTATATTACACTAAATTATATTAAAACTCATCCCCTGATGGAGGATCCTGAAATTAGTTTGAGGAAAAATACAGTTTGCATTTCACACGTGACCTCATTAACATAATCAGCTTTAATTACACATTAATTCGTTAAAACACATGAACAAGAACAACAACATATTTATTTTCCCAACATACAGAGAACAATCTTCAAAAAAAAAAAGGAAAAAATGCTATTTTACTAACTACAGTAGTGTGCAAATGTTTTGGCACCCAGGAGCATATTTTTCGTTTGAAAGTTAATTATAGTTTATTATAGTTTTATAAACAGGGGGTGTGTTGTGTTGTTCTCTACACTCCAGCCTGAAAGAGGAGCGCTGTGTGTGTGTGTGTGTGTGTGTGTGTGTGTGTGTGTACCTTGTGCGCCTCTTGGATCAGTCTCCTCACCACCTCTTTGATGTGCGGTCCGCTCTCTTTAGGCGGGTGTGTGTACACGGACACGCGCGTGACTCCCCGGTAGAAGCCGCCGGTGGTCCAGCCGAGCTCGAGCGCGGGAGGCTGCGTGTCCGACACCGTGGGCCAGTATGTGGAGTGGACACCGGAGTCGGAGCCGCGGGGGGAGCGGGGGGGGGCCGGGTCAGGGTCCGGGTCCGGGTCGGGGTTCGGGTCGTACTCCCGGAACGTCTCGCGGATCCACTTGACCTCGCGCGCAGAGAGGAAGTCTTTGATGTTGTCCGCGCGCAGCCGCAGTTTGAACGCGCCGTCTCCGTCCCGCAGCAGAAGCTCGAGCGCCGCGCGCTGCTCCTCACTGTAGTAGAACTCCGGCCGGGACTCCGGCACGCGCACGTTCACGTGCTCATCATCCAGACACACCAGCTGGGACTCCGCCATCACACCGGGGGGGGGGGGGGTCTGTCTGTCTGTCTCACCCTGTCTCACTCTCCTGCCCTGTCCTCCTGTCTCTCTGTGTCTCACCGCGTCCGGGGAAACTCGGACTGACTTCCTGTAACACTAGAGCGCGAGCGTTTGTCTTTCTGTGGGTGGAGCTACAGCACCTGGTGTCCGTTATATAACTCCCTTCTGACGTCACTGGAGTCCCGAAAAGACTCCAGGATGTTCCGAGGAGGGAAAAAAGTTTAAATCGGTTTAGTTTATAGTTCAAGTGACATTCTCTCTCTCTCTCTCTCTCTCTCACACACACACACACACACAAGCTGATTCCTCCTGTGAGAACAAAATGATTAAAACAAACTAATTTGACTCTTTTCTTATTGCTTTATTTCACAGAAAAAAAAATCATAACTGACCCAAAGAAAATAATATTTGACTGTCAATATTTTAGTCTATATTAAAATAATAATAATAATAATAATAATAATAATAATAATAATAATCTATTTAATAGATTACAGTAAAGACCATGTCAAGGTTTATTTTGTAAAAATCCAAAAACAAGAATAATGTTTAAGGCGTAATTAAGACTATAAAAAAAAAAATCAGATGAATGAAAAATAAGAACATTCTGCTTTACAAACTTCAGGGAGTTTAGTTTCTGGTTTAAAGGATCCGGTCATGGCTCTGATGTCAGTTATTATGAAGTGAATATTAAATATAAAAGTGATACACTGAGAGTTCTGAAGGTGTTCTGATGTACAGTGTTCCTCAGTCCTGCTCCCGGACTCGCTCCACGCGCGACACACTCTGCTGTTCCTGCTATAACACACACTCGGGCTAACACACTCGGGCTAACACACTCGGGTTACCCCAGCTCAGACTCGTTAGTTAGCCGGTTCATTAAGACGAGAGAACTGTCCCGGAGCAGGACTGAGGAACGGTGCCGTACAGCGCGACAGTCTCGGTCTGTGTGTCGGGTCTCGACTGAGACAGAATCGTACCTCTGTGTTCAGAGCACAACATCAAAGAACTCGCATTAAATCATAATGGTATAATTAATCCAATTATCCTCATTAATCTTGTTCTCCTAATCAATGCTAAAAGGAAACAATGTGATGTAAAGTGTAAATACAGAGCAGAAGAACCGGTTCTCCTGGGGTGGGGTCGGGTGGATCTGGGGCGGGGAGGGGGCGGAGTATGTTTACATCTAAGACGTGTAGTTAGCAGGGAAAAGTCCGACGTTCCCACGCAGGCGTCCTTTCCACCACGACGCATCGGAGCGATCCAGAACCTCGATGATGTCACCGGCGCTGAAGCCCAGCTCATCGTCTTCCTCCGCTACGAAGTCATACAGAGCCTTCACCTGTAGGGACGGCCTCTGTCTCACACACACACACACACACACACACAATGATATTAAGGACAAATATTATAAAAGGTGTGTGTGTGTGTGTGTGTGTGTGTGTGTGTGTGTGTACCGGTGCAGGTATGATGTCCGAGGGTCGTCTGGGTGTCGGGACAGAACTAACCGGACTGTTCCTCCCTGCAGGACCCATGTTGTGAGATCGGTCCTCCAAACTCCCTCGTTTATTCTGATGAACAACACAATTTTACATTGTTAAACTTTACATTATTCCACTGCTGTGTGTGTGTGTGTGTGTGTGTGTGTGTGTGTGTGTGTGTGTGTACCTGCTGAGGGTGTGGGTGCTCTGCTGGTCTGCGGTGTGCTGTAGATGGTTGGGGTCGGCCGTCAGGAACGCTGGGTCTCTGTACATCAGATAATAATAATAAGAAGAAGAATTGCATCAGACTGTAGAGCTTCAGGGGTGGAGTTAATGACATCACTACTCAAGGTAATTAATATTCATGAACATCTGAGAGGACTCGAGCCAGCCTTATGTTGATTAAATTCTGTGTGTGTGTTTACAGGATGGGGTGGGTCGCCTCTCCCCGGTTCCTCTCGGCTCCCGTCCCTCAGGAAGATCTCCTTCTGTTTGGAGATGGACGTGGTTTTGTAAAAGTCCACCAGCTTGTTGAGGGACGTGAATTTCTCAGTCCACAGGTAATAATGTCCTTTATTGTCCTTCATCACCTTAAAATGCTGCACGTCAAACTCGTGTCTGAAAGCAGGAGGAGACATGAGCGAAACACAGTTAGCATGCATGGACACACACACACACACACACACACACTGTCTTCACACACTGCATTCTCCCTGATGATTCACACAGCCCTCTGCTGGTGCGCTGCGGTATTACATGCAGGTCAGTTTGGAGCTCTGGATGTTTGAAAGGTTTTAAAGTATCAAAAACTGTTAGCAGTATTAATGGAAACTGAAATGCTGTGTGTGTGTGTGTGTGTGTGTGTGTGTGTGTGTTGTTGTTAACTTGTTTACCATCATGTCTCGTATAAAGTAATAATCTTATTGTTCTATCGAGCTCCTGATCCACATCTCAATTCCAGTGTGGCGTCACCACCATGAACTCAAACGGACAAGAAGAAGGAGAAGAATAAAAATAATAATAATAATAATAATTTCATGTTGGTAAGTTTAACTACACCTTTTGTATAATGTGTATAATGATTCTGAGACTAAGATCGACTCGTTGATTCATTGAATTGAATCGATCACCAAAAGGTGTCGGTGCTGAGCTCCATCCTGTTTAACTCCAGATGGATCGCAGCACACACACGCAGCATCCTGAATCGCTTTACGTTCGCCTCATCACGATGATCAGGAGATGAGATGAGCAGTAAAACACAGTAACACCATGTTTGTGACAAGGACCTGTGTGTGCCGAAGTCTTCTTCTTCTTCTTCATCTTCTTCTTCATTTAACAGCGCTTTGAATCCAGTAGGTTACTTTACCGCCAGCTGGTCTCCCTCATCTTCCTGCAATCTTAAAGCTGATGTTCCAGACCAGCCTTCCTTAAACACGTCTAGTTCTTCCCTCTGTGTCTTGAACTCTTCATCTGCTTCATCCTGCACTTCAACACACTCTTTCTTCTCTAAACGTTTCCTCTCAGCAGCCAGCTGGAGTTCTGTAGGTTTCATAACCGTTACCTATAGATCTCTCTCTCTCTCTCTCTCCACCTTCCTCTGATTAAAGGCTTCCTCTCCTGATCAGTGTCTCCCCGTAACATCTCCTCCTCCTCCTCCTCCTCCTCCTCCTCCCTCTAGCTCTGCTCTCTGATGCAGCTATAAAGCGCGATGGCGTGTCATTAAGCGCCATGAAGGATGTTTTACACTTTATCGACACTAGAGGGAACATGTGAGACACCGGATGGAGTTTAACAGATGTTATCAGAGGTTGAATCACACAGATGTGACCACATCTGGGTCTGTTTGTGAGGAGATACGGAGGAGATACAGTATGCGTGTGGGTGATGGCGCATGTCGCCTAGAGAGTTCAGGGGGAATTTGGGTGGCTAAAACCTCAAGGTGACACACTGGGGTGGGAAGGGTGTGTGTGTGTGTGGATGTGTGTGGGTGTGTGTGTGTGTGTGTGTGTGTGTGTGTGTGGGTGGGTGTGGGGGGGTGTTGGGGAGAGGGTGGAGTTATTTAACCTAAATTCACGATCTGAAATCCTGGTATACTGGACTTAAAGTCAAGCCTGTTCAATACCGACAGCATCCTTGAGGCGCCCAAACTCGCCTCCATACCAGAGTGTGTGGTGTGTGTTTGATGCCATGGTTATTAAGTGAAACAGTGTGTGTGTGTGTGTGTGTTTAAGTGAGTTCTGGCTCGGACCTGACGGAGATGGAGAAATCTCCAGGAGAACTCTGACTGCCGCGGATCAGGAACGCTCCGACCTCCCGGGATATGAGGATCTCCTCCGCAGCGCTGCGGCTGGCGTTCTCCTGGAACCAGCTGCACACACACACACACACACACACACACACCGCTTATACACCGCAGTCATGCAACACACACAAGAGCCGTGTGCTATAATAACGGTTCTTTACAAACGGGTCTTTAATTCAGTAGAACAGATCTGAAGAATTTACAAGAAAATAAATAAATCAGCAGAATTCTAATGATTCAGTGATTCAGAGTCGCTTTGTGCTGCACAATGATAAGAAGAAAGTGTGTGTGTGTGTGTGTGTGTGTGTGTGTGTGGAGGATCTCACCTGGGGATTTGTCTGTCCACATAGTTCTTTGGGACGAATCCTTCGTGGCCGTTCATTTCTGCTTTATACCAGTCATCCTGACAGCCCTGGATCTGCACACACACACACACACACACACACACGCACACACACACCGGGGTAAGAAATGTTCTAAATGACACTTTCACATCCAGACATTTACCGTAAATCACACTTCCGAGTCCCGTGTTCGTTAACAGAGGGTCGTTATGGGGCGTGTAAGTGATGGAGTGATTGATGGGTTTAGGCTCCGCCCTCCAGTGTGTGTACCTTCAGGATGTCTCCTTTGCGAAAGCTGAGCTCGTCCTCCGCCGTGGCACTGAATTCATATTTTCCTCGCGCCTCCATGGCTACAGAGAAAGGGAACGAGGAGACGAGGGAACGAGGGAACAAGGGAACGAGGGGACGATAGTGAAGGGAGTGAGCGAGGCAATAGCTGTTAGAAGAGAAGACAAAGAGGAAGTTAACATATGCATGCATCACTCTCTCTCTCTCATACACACACACACACACACATGCGCACACACACACACACACACACACACACACACACACACACACACACACACACATGCGCACACACACACACACATGCGCACACACACACACACACATGCGCACACACACACCTGGTGCGGTTGATCTGACATTCACGCTTGAACAGAAGTCAAATGTGACCCCAAAATAAACCAAGGCATAAAACACCAACTATCACCCTGTGTGTGTGTGTGTGTGTGTGTGTGTGTGTGTGTGTGTGTGTGTGCGCGCATGTGTGTGTGTGTGTGTGTGTGTGTGTGTGTGTGTGTGTGTGTGTGTGTGTGTGTGTGTGTGAGCGAGTAATGGAGACTCACACGTTCGGTTCTGCTGATGAAGTGAGTCAGTGGATCCTGCAGGATCGTTCAGTCGCCTGCAGCACAGAGCAGAAGAGAACCTGGTTATAAACAGAACCTCGTCTTTAGTCTGGACTTCAGAGCACCGGGTTCTCCACACTGGAAAGAAGAACCATAAACGCTATACACGTTCTCTAGTGGTGCTCTGGACCAGTCATTAAGTGTACCTTGGAGATCTTAATAAGAGAACATTTCCCTTTCCAGGTAGAACTCCTAAATATTCACTGGACCCTTAAAGAACCCGTGCATGTGTAAAAGCACCCGAGTGTCTTAGACCCGTCTTGTCCATCGTGAGGAACCTCTATGTGAAGTCCTAATAGAAAGGATGTAACAGAGAACCATTTAGGAAGCAGAAGTGTCTCAATTATCCACTAAAGCCAGAAAGAACACCTGAAGAACCTGTTTCATGAAAGTGTAGGACTCTTAGAAGTGTAGAACTGTTCTCTGATTTAGAACCAATAAGAACCCTATGACAGTGTCATTTTCCCTATGGAAATGGTTCCAAGAGGACTTTTTGAAGGAATTAATTAAAGGTGAGTGTTGGACTGTCATAGAGGATTCAGTGTGGAACCGTTTTAGGAAAGTAAGAACCAAAAGCCCCCTGAAGGAACCCTTAAAGAACCCGCGGATTACCAATGCAGATTGTTTCTCATTATTTTCTTCTCAGCAGCTAGAACCTGTCAGGATGTTCCTCTTAGTTATTGGTTCCTGATGTGCTCTTACAGATAAGAAGTGAAGGATCTTCTCTTCTGAAGGTCCTGACCGAGTGTTCTACACAGAACCTGCAGGATTCAGAGCTGGACTTTTACCTGCTAAGCTAAAGTGTGAGTTCATGGTGGACACAAGCGGAGGTGCACGAGAGATCCCCTTTACTCGCGGAGCCGAGAGAGCCGAGCTTATCGCGCAGGAAACACACGACGCGAGCATGTGCAGTGAGAACCGTAGCGTGTTCTGTGTTCCTGCGAGAAATGAAGATCACCGCGCGTCCGATCCACAGGAAGGAAACAGAGGAAGAGTCGCTGATTCAATTACAACCAATTCCTCACACACACACACACACACACACACACACACACACACACACACACACACACTCATTTTCCCTGTGTCTGGTATTTACTGTAGATCTGAAACACACTTTAAGCCCTAGAGTTCCAGGATGTTCTGCGGGTTCCTCACCGCGTCGCTCTCAGACTCTGATTAGAACCGAGTCATTTACAGGAACAGTTACACAACACACAGCTCAGTCCTCCTCACACACTTCCTTTTTATATAAAACACACACACACACACACACACACACACACACACAAGTTCATAAAAATGTGTTTGTGACGTGTGTCAGATGTTTCTCTCTTTAGTGTCATGTTTTCATTTCTGTGCTTCATCCTCGTTTGGTTTCTTTCCATCTTCTTCTTCTTCTTCTCCTCCTCTGGTGTTGTTGTTTTGTGGACGGACAGAATGAGGCACCTGAAGCTGTGAGATACTGTAGCCTTCACGCGGTACTGCATGCGCGCTAATAAAGGACTGAGGACTGAAGGTGGATTACTCTTTAAACGGCTCAACTAGTAATGTGTTATGTTGTAATTCATGTGCAAAAGTATTGCCCCCCCCCCCATCTGTTCCGATCTCTCAGCGTCCAGCTTCAGCGGTGAACTGATCATCTGTCATCATCTGCAAGGTCCCAGGTTCAAACCCCAACACCACCAAGGTGCCACTGTGGGGCCCTTAATCGAGGCCCTTAATCGAGGCCCTTAATCGAGGCCCTTAATCGGGGCCCTTAATCGAGGCCCTTAATCGAGGCCCTTAATCGAGGCCCTTAATCGGGGCCCTTAATCGAGGCCCTTAATCGAGGCCCTTAATCGGGGCCCTTAATCGAGGCCCTTAATCGGGGCCCTTAATCGAGGCCCTTAAGCCCCACCTGCTCAGGTGTGTAAAATGATAAAGTGGTTCTGATGGACGTCTGCGGTCGCTGTACTGTACTGCGTCTCTGTCTCGCTGGTTCTTGCCTTAACTTGTATGTTTAGTGTTTTTTATGCCTGAATGATTGACACAGTAGGTCAGTGTGGGGTTTAACAAACTAAACACACTGAAACTGCTCAGGTACGGAGACGGGAGTCAACATGACGAGAGACAAAAAACGTCCTTCAGTAAACCTGGAGAACTACAGGATTCTTCAACACTGCATTAAACACACATCTGAGAGGATAGAGGGGGGTCAAGACTTTTGCACACTACTATATGATAATATTACTTCATCACGTCAGTTAGAGAACATCACACAGCGTGGATTTCATTCCTAATTATTACAGCGAGCGCATTAACCATAAAATAATATCGTGTTGTTGAGCGTGAGAAGTAAGAAACATTTTCATCTGTCTCTCTCTCCCTCTCTCTGTCTGTCTCTCTCTCTCTGTCTGTCTCTCTCTCTCTGTCTGTCTCTCTCTGTCTGTCTCTCTCTGTCTGTCTCTCTCTCTCTCTCCCTCTCTGTCTGTCTCTCTCTCCCTCTCTCTGTCTCTCTCTCCCTCTCTCTGTCTCTCTCTCCCTCTCTCTGTCTGTCTCTCTCTCCCTCTCTGTCTGTCTCTGTCTCTCTCTCTGTCTGTCTCTCTCTCCCTCTCTCTGTCTCTCTCTCCCTCTCTGTCTCTCTCTCTCTCCCTCTCTGTCTGTCTCTCTCTCCCTCTCTGTCTGTCTCTCTCTCTCTCTCTCCCTCTCTCTGTCTGTCTCTCTCTGTCTGTCTCTCTCTCTCTCTCCCTCTCTGTCTGTCTCTCTCTCTCTCTCTGTCTCTCTCTGTCTGTCTCTCTCTCTCTCCCTCTCTCTGTCTGTCTCTCTCTCCCTCTCTCCGTCTCTCTCTCTCTCCCTCTCTCTGTCTCTCTCTCTCTCCCTCTCTGTCTGTCTCCCTCTCCGTCTCTCTCTCTCCGTCTGTCCCTCTCTCTGTCTCTCTCTCTACCTTAGACTTCTTCATTAGATGATACTCAGTGCCTCCTAATATCCTCCTCCACATCACCACCACAACTTTATTTTGGTAAAAAACACATTTTAATCATCTTGATTATCTTCACCTCCGAGCTGTTGCTATAGAAACCGTACCATATTAGAGCAAATCAATATAAACCTGACGCCCGTGTTACAGCGGGAACGACACGTGTTGTTATATATGAACATAACACACACGTCCTGACCAATCAGACTCAAGCGTTCAACTGTGCCGATGTATGAATGTAAATATTACGTCATCAGATGCTGAAAGTTCTGCATTAATCATGACGGGACGAGAAAACACGACAAACAATTCCAGGTTAAATAACTCTGCTCATGAGGAGAACATTTAAACAGAAGAACATTTAATAGTTTGGTATTTATCAGGTTCAGACAGAAGCAGGTGTTTTGTTGTTCTAGTAATTCGAATGTTTGGATTTCCAGTGATATACTGTATATACTGTACATATATATATATATATATATTATCTGTCTGTTTGTTTGAGAAAGTCAAATGTCAGGAAATCAGATTCAAAAACCTGAAAATGGAAAGAGTGCGCTGGTGGGATGTGGCAAACAGTCAAGTGTGTTTTTTTTGTGTAAATTATGCGTGAAGGTGTTTTTCCCCCTCATGTGTCTCATGTGGCATCGATACCGACACATTACTGCTCAAACATTTACTCATCACACACCCACTTTACCAGCACCATCCAACACATTACAGCACACAAACACTACACAACATACTGTACCACTAATACTGCATTTCATATACACGTGTAGTGTAGTGGTGATTACACAGCGTTCTCACTGACGCACTGTTACAACAACCTTATGCAGCATCATTATATTAATATTCATTTTGCATCTTGTATTAGATCTTGTATTGAGTCCACTCTCACTAGGCCACTCTCACTAGTCCACTCTCACTAGGCCACTCTCACTAGTCCGCTCTCACTAGTCCGCTCTCACTAGTCCGCTCTCACTAGGCCGCTCTCACTAGTCCACTCTCACTAGTCCACTCTCACTAGGCCATTCTCACTAGGCCACTCTCACTAGTCCACTCTCACTAGGCCACTCTCACTAGTCCGCTCTCACTAGTCCGCTCTCACTAGTCCGCTCTCACTAGGCCGCTCTCACTAGTCCACTCTCACTAGTCCACTCTCACTAGGCCACTCTCACTAGTCCGCTCTCACTAGTCCACTCTCACTAGGCCGCTCTCACTAGTCCGCTCTCACTAGGCCGCTCTCACTAGTCCGCTCTCACTAGTCCGCTCTCACTAGTCCGCTCTCACTAGTCCGCTCTCACTAGTCCGCTCTCACTAGTCCGCTCTCACTAGGCCGCTCTCACTAGTCCACTCTCACTAGTCCACTCTCACTAGGCCATTCTCACTAGTCCACTCTCACTAGTCCACTCTCACTAGGCCACTCTCACTAGTCCACTCTCACTAGGCCACTCTCACTAGGCCACTCTCACTATTCCACTCTCACTATTCCACTCTCACTAGTCCACTCTCACTAGTCCACTCTCACTAGTCCACTCTCACTAGGCCACTCTCACTAGGCCACTCTCACTAGTCCACTCTCACTAGTCCACTCTCACTAGTCCACTCTCACTAGTCCACTCTCACTAGGCCACTCTCACTAGTCCACTCTCACTAGTCCACTCTCACTAGGCCACTCTCACTAGTCCACTCTCACTAGGCCACTCTCACTAGTCCACTCTCACTATTCCACTCTCACTAGGCCACTCTCACTAGTCCACTCTCACTAGTCCACTCCAGCGCTTCCCAAATACTCTGGGTTACAGGTCAGAACTCTGTGGTGTCCAGTTCATGTGTGTAAATAATTCCTCATCCTCCTGGAATACGGCGCGTCCCATCAGGGAAGAATTAAACCCTCCACTGATGTGACACTCTGGTGATTCAGTACATGCAGGTGGTCAGCTGACTTCATTTTATTGCCCCATAACGTTACTGAGTCTCGACCTGGTCACCTGATCAACCCCAGATCATAACACTGTCTCCAGAGGACGTGTACAGTGGACACTATACATGATGTAGCATCGCTTCATGTCCTTCACTTCTCACCCTGACACGCCCATCACTCTGGAATAGGGTCAGTTAAATTCAAATTCAGATTTTATTTGTCACGTACACGACCAGTCACGGTATGAAATGCAGTTAAATGTTTACACGACTGTCCGTGAGGTTAAAATTGAAAGAGAGAATAGAATAGAAAGATTTCACTATAAAAAATATAATTATATCTTTAAAAAATCATTAAAAATGAAGGTTAGTAAAATTTGCTAAAATAAAATAGAACAATATAACAATATCTAAATTACACAAGATTTAAATAAAGTGTAATTGTAAACAGTGAGGTATAAAAATATAAAAACATAGAAGAATAAAAATATTGTGTGGGAATGCAGCAGAAGGATGGTTGTGATATCTGGACTCATCAGGTCACATGACCTTTTCCCATCACTCCAAAGTCTTTATCCTCCCTAACGAACTGAAGCCATTTTTCTGATGAGTCTCATTAACGAGTGCTTTTATTACGGACACACAGCTGTTTAGTCCCGATCATGTTAGTTATTAAACATACAATAGCTTTGATTTCTACTGGACATTTCTTTTAAGTCATGTGACTTCATCAAGTGTTTAAGTGATATCTCATTACACTCATACAGGATGTGTTCCTGACCGCATTTCTACTGTGAAGTTGAGGTTCAGTTCTATACTTGCAGGGTTTAATAATGTGTTAGACTCTTCTTAACCCAAGTCCAGTCATTTCAGTTCAAGCTCACTGGTTTATCTTTGCTGGATAAAGAACAATAATTTTACTTTTTTTAAATGACAAATTTGTAATTTTTAGGCCAACGGTGTGCCACTTATATACTATACATTATGCTGTATAATATAGGAACGTTATATAATATATACTGTACAACACAACAACACTACAGTGTGCATTATATTTTATAATATACCACAACTATACTATACGTTATACTGGTTAATACACACAAATACAATATACTACTATGAAAAAAGCTTGGATACGCAGAGAATAAAGAATTTATAAAGAATGTACAGTATACTGTATGTGTCGTATAAAGGCTGAACTTATATACTTATTAACTTATATTATACATTAGAGTGTACAATTTAATAGTGCAACAATATACATTATACTATAATATACCACAACTACTGTACACTACACACTATACTATACATTCAGTTATTCCACCAAAGAACAACCGCCAAAATACCACAACTGGATTTCAGAATATACAACTTCCCACCATAATGCACACTTCACCATCAGTATACAATAAAGCACACAACACTACACTACACAACACTACACAACACTACGCAACACTACACTACGCTACACAACACAACACTACACTACACTACACTACACAACACAACACTACACAACACTACACTACACAACACTACACTACACAACACTACGCAACACTACACAACACTACACAACACAACACTACACAACACAACACTACACTACACAATATACCACCATTATATTAATTTTACACATATATTACATGATATATTACATTATATTATTGGTACATCTATGATATATTATATTATATCATATTATTAGTACACCTATAGTATATTATATTATATTATATCATATTATTAGTACACCTATATTATATTATATTATATTATATTATATTATATTATATCATATTATTAGTACACCTATATTATATTATATTATATTATATCATTAGTACACCTATGATATATTACATTATACTATATTATTAGTACATCTATGATATATTACATTATATTACATTATATTATATTATTCATTCATTCATTTTCTATACCGCTTAATCCTGTGTTCAGGGTCGCGGGTATATTATATTATATTATATTACATTATTAGTACACCTGTGATATATTATATTATATTATATTATATTATATTACTGTATATTATATTATATTATATTATTAGTACTATATACTATATCATGGAGATATACTATGAGTTATTAGTAGATTTATGATATATTACATTATATTATTAGTACACCTATGATACACATTATATTATTATTATATTAATGCACCATGCGACACTACAGCACACAAGGTCACTGCTCAGTTTTAAAGTCATGGTTATTCCCTCCTGAGCTGCTTATAATAACTTATAATAGTAGAAAGTTGCTTCCTGTGTGAGTGTTCCAGCAGCATTAACTCATAATCCAGACACACACACACACACACACACACACACTGTTATACAGTAATGCAGCACAGGACAGCAGATATTACACACACACACACACACACACACACGGTGAGCATAGTCTCGCTCGTTAGTCAGTAACGGTAAAGTTATAACAGTTATAGTTTATAATATAAATCCTGATTGTTGTTCCGACTTTTCGTTACCGAGACGAGACACCGCGCGCGCACCTCACGCCACTCCGGATATATAAGTGCAGAAGTGCACGAGAGCAAAAAGAGTCTACACCACGAGAACCTCACACACACACACACACACACACACTCCATCCTGCTCACCTGGACCTGGACACGACTCACCTGGAATAATCACTCAGTCATCTTACAGACAGACAGACAGAGAGACAGACAGAGAGACAGACAGATGAAAGCCTCCCCGTGCCGCTGTGCCGTGCGCGCGCCCGAGAACTGCCCAAAAACTGCACGGCGCGGGAGCGCGCATCAGCGCGTGTGAGTGTTCCAGCTACTGCGCGCGGCAACAAAGCGGAAGCGGCACGCCTCTTTCATCTACTGTGTAACTCTGGAGGATTACGTAAATGTCTTTAATCTCTATAAATGTCGCGCGGGTTGGGGGGGGGGGTTGGGGGCGGAGCTACGGCGTTACAGAATCACAGCAGGTCGATGATGAAGATCAGATGTAGAGGAGGACTTCACTTCAAACTGCTCCCTTTTACACAGGGAAAGTGTCTAAGTGTGTGTGTCTGTGTGTGTGTACGTACGTGAGTGTGTGTGTATGTGTGTGTGTATGTGTGTCTGTGTGTGAGTGAGTGTGTTTGTGTGTATGTGTGTGTGTTTGTGTGTCTGTGTGTGAGTGAGTGTGTGGGTGTGTATCTGTGTGTGAGTGAGTGTGTTTGTGTGTGTGTGTGTGTGTGTGTGTGTGTGAGTGTGTGTATGTGTGTGTGTGTGTACGTACGTGAGTGAATGTGTGTGTGTGTTTATGTGTGTCTGTGTGTGAGTGAGTGTGTTTGTGTGTGTGAGTGTGTTTGTGTGTGTGTGTATGTGTGTGTGTGTACGTACGTGAGTGAATATGTGTGTGTGTGTGAGTGAGTGTGTTTGTGTGTGTGTGAGTGTTTGTGTGAGTGTGTGTGAGTGAGTGTGTGTGTGTATGTGTGTGTGTGTACGTACGTGAGTGAATATGTGTGTGTGTGTGTCTGTGTGTGAGTGAGTGGGTGTCTGTGTGTGTGTGAGTGTGTATGTGTGTGTGTGTGTGTGAGTGTGTATGTGAGTGTGTGTGTGTGAGTGTGTATGTGTGTGTGTGAGTGTGTTTGTGTGTGTGAGTGTGTTTGTGTGTGTGTGAGTGTGTTTGTGAGTGTGTGTGCAGGCAGTGTGATGCTCTGTGTACTGATGTTCTGCTGGGAAACATTACCTGTGTCCTGATGGTGTAGATTAGGGCTGCACGATATATTGAAAAAATATAATTATCGCGATAATGCCATGCACGATAACCATATCGCAAAGAGTTGCGATAAATACTTCATGTGCCAAGCATTTGTGTGTCCAAATTTGACCAATCAGATGGGCCCTTACTATACTCGCTTATGTCTTTATATATATATATATATATATATATATATATATATATATATATATATATATATATATATTATATAATTTATATCTTTATACTTCATTCTGTAGTGAACTAACCCGGGATGATCAGAAGACTTAGCGATTAGCCGTTAGCCTTTTGTAGTGTGGACGGTAAACCCAAACGCGGAAGCAAGCGAGTAGGCAGGATAACCACGCGAATTAGTCTAAGGACTCTCACAGAAGGGGAGCAACGGAAAAACACACATTTAACCCGCGTCCTATAAACACACACTCGACTCAGAAAGTAAACAATCTGCACCGACATGGTGAACTCAGTGACTGAGCTGTATGTGGTGGTTTGTTTACTCCTCTTATACTTCCGGGTTCGCGCCCGCATTACTTCCGGGTCCTAGTGCCGGTTGCGGAGCGAGTGTGTGTGTGTGTGTGTGTGTGTGTGACAAATAGTATTTTTTAATTACATTTTTGTTTAATAATATTTATTTTTATTTTTAAAAAACAGACAAAACAAAAAAACAGGCAAGCCAAAGAGAATATTTAGTTTAAAGATGCTCTTGTTGTAAGACACTATTGATGAGTGTTAGACGGTTACATGTAAATAAACAGTAATGTTTGAAAGTAATTCATATTGTGTTGGCAGGTTTATAGTAACAGCAAACCAGAAGTCAGAATATCTGCTGAGGGGTTTAAGTCATTCATAGGGTTTAAGTCTAAATATTTGCAACTTCCTTGACACAAAGTTTCTTTTTAGCCTGAATTAGATTTAATTACATCAGACGAATATCTATTACCTGTTTATTTTAGTATCATCATTACATATAAATAAATAATAAAAAAAATAGGCAATAATAATAATAAAAAATGCATTTCTCTAGGGAAATGTTATATCGCAAGAAATATCGTTATCGCAGTATTCAACAACAATATCGCATATTTTCCTAATATCGTGCAGCCCTACTGTTCATGTGCTTGAACTTACCCTCCTGCATGGAGACACTGTCCCTGTCACAGATACACATGATCACGTGTTTTTACTGTTGTTTTTGGTTGTTTCTGTGACATAATAACAATAACAATATGCTCATTTTGAGAGTTCTACATTTGTGTGATATTATTCCTATATTCCGTTATTGTTAAGGACGTACTGTATAAGAACATGTGTTTTTTTAATGATCATTAATTTATGCCGGCACGGATCTGTGCTCTTGTGTTTCACAATATTATTCATCATGTGGTTTTAATGTTACGGCTGATCGGTGATCAGCGTTCGTAAGTACATAATCGGTTGCATTCCTGATAAAGCGTGGAGCTCTGCATCCCTGTGACACGCCCCTCTACAGTCAGGTTTCAAAGAACTCATTGTCAGACGAAGCAGCTTCCTCGTTTGTTCGTTTGCATGTTCTCATGATGTTTCTGTAGCTTTCTGTCGAACATAATGAAGGCAATAATTACAGCAGGGTGTCACAGCCGTAACGCTGTATAGAGTAAGAGACCTTTACGCCGAGACGTGGGGGGGGGGGAGGGGGAGGGGGGGGGTTGTGCAACAGTGGAAAACATTATGATATGATATGAAATTAGGAAACTTACCGACTGAGGTTGAGAAATAAACAAGACTTACGATTACAAAATGAAGCCTCGTAGCAACCGTGGTGTGTGTGTGTGTGTGTGTGTGTGTGTGTGTGTACAGCCATCTTCTCTTCCTCTTTAAGCATGCTTTTTAGTGAAAACACAACACACTCATACACTAATCTAATACACTTACATAATCATCACTCAGGGAACTAACGAATAAAAACCTCCTCTGTGCTGTAGAAGGTCCTCAATCACTGACACTGGAGACTCCTTCCCTTAATGTCTAACCCTCACATGGACAAAGTGACCTGGACAGAGTTACAATCCAGTCTCGTTGAAATCGCGTTAACAAACCCCTCCTGACTTTAATAAAATCGTAAAATATCGAAGCCGTTCTATATAGTTTATGCGGCACATCCGCTGTATGTGTTTGATGTAAATGAGTCGTTACCGTAGTAACCTTCGACCATTTCTTTACTTCTTAGAGAAAAGGACTTGTAGAGTTGTGGCCTCAACTCTAAATGTAGCGACGATATTTCAAATAAATGAACAAATAACAGTACTGTGATGTGAGAAGTGAAAGAGGTGAAGAGTGTGTGTGTGTGTGTGTGTATGAGGCATTAACACTTGTTCAGAATATGCAAAGAGCTCAACAGGAAACCATAAATGACATGATATGTGTGGTTTCCCATCCCCTCTTTCTCTCTCTCTCTCTCTCTCTCTCTCACACACACACACACACACACACACACACACACACACACACACACACACACACACACACACACAAGCATACACACAGTTTTGCAGGCTGCAAACTGTTTTCTAAGGATTTTTTATTTTTATATCACAATATGCTTCATAAAAGCGTAAGAGTCAGAGTGGTGTGTGAGAGTGTGTGAGAGTGTGTGACGGTGTGTGACGGTGTGTGACGGTGTGTGAGAGTGTGTGAGAGTGTGTGAGTGTAAGGTATAAATCTTGAGGTTTTGAGGAGTGCACCGATCCACGCCACTGACCTGCAGAAACACCACAGACACCGTCAATTCAATTCAGTTTTATTTGTATAGCGTTTTTAACAATTGACATTGTCTCAAAACAGCTTTACACAATCAAAAGAATTATTCGAGTTTGTATGGAATGTGAATGTATATTTACTGTAGAGTGCAAGCAGGGACTCCGGCAGGACTAACTATGACATCATAACTAAAATGGAGAACCAGAAGGAAACACAAACATGAGGGGGAACTGAGATGTAAAGCAAACAATCACCTCACCGTCAACAAACCTGAGTGATCAAATGAGAGTGAGGAAGACAGCATCTAAACATACCAGTTCACCATAATACTCTACGTCCATGAGTCCCCCAGATCTGCTCCTTTACCTTATGGCTAATCTATTTATAAAAATGCTTGGCTAAATAAATAGGTTTTTAGCCTAGACTTAAACACTGAGACTGTGTCTGAGTCCCTGTAACATCTGGACCACCGCGGCCTCAGGGAAGAAGATCTGGTTCCCCGGACTACTGAGCCGCCGCTTTGTCTCCCCCTAGTGTGTCTGTGTGTCCATGTCATGCACCATTACCAGTAAGTAGATTCACCTGTTTATCCCCTATGTGTGTCCCTATTTAAACCAGCCGACCCCGTAGCCACCTGTCAGTCCACCGTTGTGCAGTAGTACTAAAGCGCCTTTTTGATGATCTCTGTGTTTTGGAATACTGAAACCGCTTATGTGTTTTTAGGACTGACTTCTTTGAAACATCCCACGCCCGTTTCTGCATCGCATTAAGGACTGCTGGCACGCCGAACTGGGCCCACGGTGTATAGCGTCATTGCTTATGTTTTTGTGTTGTTATAGAGAAAGATTTATGTTGGTGGAAACACGTAAAAATAAAACTTCAGTTTGCTTGACATTCCTGCATCTGCGTCTGCTATCCTACACAAGACATGACAGTCCCGAACACTATTTGGAAGACTATTCCATAATTTTGGGGCTTTGTAAGAAAAAGCTCTGCCCCCAGCTGTAGTTTTCATAATACGCGGTACTGACAAGCAGCCTGCATCCTTTGACCGAAGTAGGCATGGCGGATCGTAAGACACTAGCAGTTCGCTCAGATACTGCGGGGCGAGACCATTTAATGCTTTATATGCCAAGAGTAGTATTTTAAAATCAATGCGAAATTTCACAGGGAGCCAATGTAGTGAAGATAGGATAGGGGTGATGTGCTCATATCTTCTGGTTCTAGTGAGGACTCTCGCTGCTGGATTCTGGACTAGCTGAAGCTTGTTTATGCACCTAACTGAACAACCAGACAGTAAGGCATTACAATAGTCCAACCTAGAAGTGATAAAAGCATGAACTAGTTTTTCTGCATCGTTTAGCGACAATATATTTCTTATTTCGGCGATATTTCTGAGGTGAAAGAATGCTATCCTGGTGATATTATCTACATGAGCTTCAAATGAAAGGCTGGAATCTATAATCACGCCAAGGTCTTTTACTGTTGCACTTGATGGAACAGAAAGGCCATCTAAAGTTACGGTGTGATCTAAGATTTTACTCCTAGCTGTATGCGGTCCTATGACTAGAACTTCTGTCTTATCCGGATTAAGCAGAAGGAAGTTAATTAGCATCCAATTTCTTATGTCCTGCACACATTGCTCAACTTTAGTAAGATGGTTTTTCTCATCAGGTTTTGTTGAGACGTATAGCTGTGTGTCGTCAGCATAACAATGAAAACTAATACCATGCTTACGGATTATGTTGCCCAGAGGAAGCATGTAAAGGGAAAAAAGCAGTGGGCCTAAAATTGAACCCTGCGGAACGCCAAACTCCACTAGAGAACATGCAGAATAATCACCATTTAAGTCTACATACTGATAACGATCGGTCAAATAGGATCTGAGCCAGGAGAGGGCTGTACCCTTAATTCCTACTACATTTTCTAATCTGTGAAGAAGAATAGCATGATCAATGGTGTCAAAAGCTGCACTGAGGTCGAGTAATACAAGCATAGTTACACAACCCTGATCAGAGGCCAATAGGAGGTAATTTACTACTTTAACGAGTGCTGTTTCTGTGCTGTGATGAGGCCTAAATCTGACTGATACAGTTCATGTATGCCATTTCTATGTAGATATGAGCATAGCTGCTCCGCTACTATCTTTTCCAGAATCTTAGAGATAAAGGGGAGGTTTGATATTGGCCTGTAATTGGACAGCTGACAGGGATCGAGGTCAGGTTTCTTAATTAGAGGAGGAGCAGGAGGTCTAGTACACCAGGGAAGAGGAGGTGGAGGAGGAGGAGGATGTGGTGAAGGAAGAGGCGGAGGTCTAGTACACCAGGGAAGAGGAGGAGGAGGATATGGTGAAGGAAGAGGAGGAGGAGAAGGTCTAGTACACCAGGGAACAGGAGGAGGAGGATGTGGTGAAGGAAGAGGAGGAGAAGGAGGAGGTCTAGTACACCAGGGAAGAGGAGGAGAAGGAGGAGGTCTAGTACACCAGGGAAGAGGAGGTGGAGGAGGAGGAGGATATGGTGAAGGAAGAGGAGGAGGCGGTCTAGTACACCAGGGAAGTGGAGGAGGACGTGGTGAAGGAGGAGGAGGTCAAGGACAACGGCGACAAGGAACAGAAAGGGCAAGGAGACAAGCGGTCTCGGATGAAATCCGAGCCACTTTAGTTGACCATGTCCTTGTCCATGGTATGACTATGAGGGAGGCTGGGCAACGAGTACAGCCAAATTTGAGTCGCTTCACTGTTGCCTCCATCATCAGAACCTTCAGGGAGGAAAACAGGTAGGTGTTCCTCAGTAAGATTGCTCTGTACAGTAACTTTTGAGTTACTGAACTCAAGTTTCTTGAGTTTCAGTATGTTTCCATGAAATTATCTTTGTGGATGAGGCAGGTTTAAATCTGACCAAAAGGAGGAGAAGGGGGAGGAACATAATTGGCCATAGTATAGTAAATGTCCCTGGTCAGCGTGGAGGGAAAGTCACTATGTGCGCAGCCATCAGCCAACGCGGGGTCCTCCACCGCCATGCCATTCTAGGACCCTATAACATTATGCTTCTCCTTGGTTTTCTTGATGGTCTAAGACAACATACTGTATGTTCCAGCTGGACTACAGGGAACCAGCACAGCCACAGCAGCCTCACTATATTGTTGTTTGGGATAACGTCAGTTTCCATCACGCTGCTCTGGGTGATGACTGGTTTACCAATAACACAAGGTTTTCTAACATCTTTCTGCCTGCATTCTCTCCCTTTCTAAACCCGATATAGGAGTTATGTTCGGCATGGCGGTGGAAAGTTTTCGACAGAGAACCTTATGTCCGTATTCATCTCCTCCAGGCCATGGAAGAAGCCTGTCTAGACATATCAGTAGATGCATGCTAAGGGGAGGATCAGGCATGCAGGAGGATTTTACCCCCACTGCCTGGCTAGAGCCACTATAGCCTGAGATGTGGATGAGATTCTCTGGCTGGACCCAGACCAAAGACAGGATGCTGAGGTGGAATAGTGTTTTTGGTGTTTGTTGTACTGTATAGTACATGAATAAAAATGTGCCACTGTATATACTTTGGTTGCGTCTTTTGTATTGATCATATGAAAAGGTTCATGAGGGGGAGAACCACAAGCAACATAACTTGCCAGTTTTGGAAATATTGTTTTTAATTTATTGCACCAATGTGTAAGACTACTGTATGTTGTAGTGTGTGTGTTTTTGAGGCCTTGTGTGTGATGTCACGGCAAGAATAATGTGTCTAGCAGGGGTAGAAGGACACCTAAGAATTTGTTGTAATGTATGTTAGTAAATAATTGTTGTTTAAATTCGGCAACCAGTGCATGAATTACTAGCAAAACATTGAAAGTACATCTGCGGTGCCGTCACTACATTGTCATTCCTGTTACAGGTGTCTTTGTGTAAATTGTGACCAAATGCCTACAGAGCCCGAAAATATATGCTGCAGGGAGACAGTACAGGTACAGTACACTCACAGGTATAGTACACGCACAGGTACAGTACACGCACAGGTACAGTACACTCACAGGTACAGTACACTCACAGGTACAGTACACTCACCGAGCCTGGTGAAGATGAAGCAGGAACACGAAGCGTTGCTACAGCTTCCTAGCAAAACCTGCTTTATTTTGACCCTCGTTTATAAAGCAGTCCGGTGATAAATTATTAGCGCAAACATGAACGCGTTTAGGTACCTCTGCGGGGACGTTAGCTTCAAAAACTAAATTCAGCCACTGCGTCCTCAGCGGCTCAGATGTCGGTAGTGAATGACGACTGCTGTGTTCGCTATTACACCCAACACCTGTACACCACACTCGCTTAGGCAACATTTAACAATAACATTGTTTGACAATAACAATTTGACAATAAACCCCAACTTTTATACTAAACCTGATACTAATACAAACCAGATTCCAAAAAAGTTGGGACACTAAACAAATTGTGAATAAAAACTGAATGCAATGATGTGGAGATGGAAAATGTCAATATTTTATTCAGAATAGAACATAAAACACGGAACAAAAGTTTAAACTGAAAAAATTTTAAGGGAAATCATTTTAAAATCATTTTAAGGGAAAAATATGGTGAATCAAAATTTCACGGTGTCAACAAATCCCCAAAAAGTTGGGACAAGTAGCAATAATAGGTTGGAAAAAGTAAATTTGAGCATAACGAAGAGCTGGAAGACCAATTAACAGTAATTAGGTTAATTGGCAACATGATTGGGTATAAAAAGAGCTTCTCAGAGTGGCAGTGTCTCTCAGAAGCCAAGATGGGTAGAGGATCACCAATTCCCACAATGTTGCGCAGAAAGATAGTGGAGCAATATCAGAAAGGTGTCACCCAGCGAAAAATTGCAAAGACTTTGCAGTTATCATCATCAACTGTGCATAATATCATCCGAAGATTCAGAGAATCTGGAACAATCTCTGTGCGTAAGGGTCAAGGGCGTAAAACCATACTGGATGCCCGTGATCTCCGGGCCCTTAAACGACACTGCACCACAAACAGGAATGCTACTGTAAAGGAAATCACAGAATGGGCTCAGGAATACTTCCAGAAACCATCGTCAGTGAACACAATCCACCGTGCCATTCGCCGTCGCCAGCTGAAACTCTACAGTGCAAAGAAGAAGCCATTTCTAAGCAAGATCCACAAGCACAGGCGTTTTCATTGGGCCAGGGATCATTTAAAATGGAGTGTGGCAAAACGGAAGACTGTTCTGTGGTCAGACGAGTCATGATTCGAAGTTCTTGTTGGAAATGTGGGACGCCATGTCATCCGGACTCAAGAGGACAAGGACAACCCAAGTTGTTATCAACGCTCAGTTCAGAAGCCTGCATGTCTGATGGTATGGGGTTGCATGAGTGCGTGTGGCATGGGCAGCTTGCGTGTCTGGAAAGGCACCATCAATGCAGAACAATATATTCAGGTTCTAGAACAACATATGCTCCCATCCAGACGTCATCTCTTTCAGGGAAGACCCTGCATTTTTCAACAAGATAATGCCAGACCACATTCTGCATCAATCACAACATCATGGCTGCGTAGGAGAAGGATACGGGTACTGAAATGGCCAGTCTGCAGTCCAGATCTTTCCCCTATAGAGAACATTTGGCGCATCATAAAGAGGAAGGTGCGACAAAGAAGGCCCAAGACGATTGAACAGTTAGAGGCCTGTATTAGACAAGAATGGGAGAGCATTCCTATTTCTAAACTTGAGAAACTGGTCTCCTCGGTCCCCAGACGTCTGTTGAGTGTTGTAAGAAGAAGGGGAGATGCCACACAGTGGTGAAAATGGCCTTGTCCCAACTTTTTTGGGATTTGTTGACACCATGAAATTTTGATTTACCATATTTTTCCCTTAAAATTATAAATTTTCTCAGTTTAAACTTTTGTTCCGTGATTTATGTTCTATTCTGAATAAAATATTGACATTTGCCATCTCCACATCATTGCATTCAGTTTTTATTCACAATTTGTTTCGTGTCCCAACTTTTTTGGAATCCGGTTTGTATAAATATACTGACTTTAACCCGGTACTAATCCTGATCCTGATCTTAATCCTGATCTTAATCCTGATCTTAATCCTGATCTTAATCCTACTTTATATGTTTATGATCAGGATAAAACAGAATAGAGTTGTGTTCTGTACGAGTTAAAAATATATTATTTTAGTAAAAAGGAACTAATGTTTTTTTGTTACGTGTGCAGAGTGAGCTCAGCTTCAGAGCCTGTGTGTGTGAGTTTACCAATGATTACTGTGTGTGTGTGAGTGTGTGTGTGTGTGTGTGTGTGTGTGTGTGTGTGTGTGCACATCACATTGCTGCTCTTCAGGTTCCTGTGTGTTCTTGGGTTCAGTTATGGAAATACGGTGTGGCGGCTGCACGCGGCGATTTGAATGCTGATGCTGGAAGTAAGATAAGTGTGTAGAGGATGTGTGTTGTCTGTCTCTCACTTCTGCATTTCAGTTCTGAGGTTGTGTTTCAGGCTCTGTCAGGAAACTTAACTCAACAAGGATTAACATATGAGGAAGCAGAGAGAGGGAGAGAGAGCTGAGTGTGTATCACACTCCCCCTGTGTGTGATGTTTAGAGTGCGTTATTCCTAAATCTCTCTCTCTCTCACACATACACACACACACACACACACACCGGAACCTGGAGGAACCACTACTCCACCGAACTGTCTATATGAATGTAATCCAGCTTTTTTTTTTTTTTAACTATGTCTTGTATTAAATTATGAACTAGAACATGTGATAATATTCTGGCTGGTTATTGATGCTGTGAAGTTTTTTTAAACTCCAGAAATTCACACTGTTGTTCATCTGTTGTTCCTCCTCGGTCACTCCGTAGGCTCACTAAGTAGGCTCCCTCCACTTCTGCAGCACGAAGGGGCGGGGCCACTGGAAAAGGGCACAGCTGGTGACTTCTTACTGTTAATGGATCTCAGGTCCCGTCCCCCCTCCCCCCACCACCCCAGCTGGGCACTGCCTCCAGACCTGCTCGTGCACACCTTCACTATTTTAACTCTTTTTTCCCTTCCTCCCTCCTTAAAACCTCCCTCTCTCATTCTACAAATAAGATCACCCTTATTAGTAAGACTTCTCCTCGTGTGTGTATCTGTGGTGCCACCCTGCCTTAAACCCAGATACACTATCTGTTTATATACTGTACATGCATAGGAATTAATAATGCTTTATTTATTAAGAATTACTGGAATTCCATAAATCTTTTAATAATTGTGAGTGCTGTAAATTAATGTAACAGAAGAGTCTCATGGGGGCATAAAAATAAAATAACATAGAATACAAACTAAAATGGAAAAAGTACAAATATTCAAACAGTGTACTCAGACAGTACTGTGTGTGTGTGTGTGTGTGTGTGTGTGTGTGTGTGTGTGTGTGTGTGTGTGTGTGTTTAATGCATTTGAGAAATGACACTTAATCATACAAACTTCCATAATTTCTTTTGATTGTGTAAAGCTGCTTTGATTGTTAAAAGCGCTATACAAATTGAAGTGGATTGAACTAAACCAGAGTTTTCGTAACACACTGATGGTGTGATGTGATGTGTGTGAGGATTTTCTGACTATGCGATGTCTCTTCGATAAGTCTCTAATCTTCTACAGGTTCTGCACGGAAACAGAGCAGCGCACAGGGGGGACTTGGGGCGGCGGTGCTGTACAGCTTTATCAGAACTGAAGCCGATGATGATGATGATGATGATGAGCAGTTTTTAGTAGCAGATTTTAATCAAATTACCTGGTTTGAGTTTAGAGCTTTCGAAATCTCCAGCTTTAACAGGGGATCGATTTTAATCTCTTCATCTTCATAAACCCTCATAAATATTCTTGGAAGTGAATTACAGAGAAACTCAGAGTTACACTGAGAGCTGAACGCTGTTAATAATCTCTAACCACTTTAACCCCATAATCTCTACACTCTCTATAATCTGCATACTGTAACCTTTTAAACCCCATAATCTCTGTACTCTTCATAATCTCTACACGCTCGATAATTTTATACACTTTATCATTTGTATACTGTAACGTCTATAATCTCTAAACTCTTTATAACCTCTCTAACATCTATAATCTCTATAACTCTCATTTAGTTATTTATTTGCTTGTTTGTTTTCCTCCTTTAATTTTATGTAGATGTTAAAGTAATGGTTTTACAGTGTGAAGTCTCAGATGACAATTTCAAAACTACAACAAATTATTAGGTAGTTAATATCTTTATAATATCTTTATAATATCTTTATATCCGCATGATATGATCATAACAGAATCAACAGCAAAAATCTGAACATTAGGAATTAATTATTTTAGTTTTATTAACCTGATTCTCATGTTTCTGTAAAAAAATAAATAATAATAGTCCTGTTTTAAACACACCACACTGTTAAGGATCATGAGATTAGATGGATAATCTTAGCTGACGTTAGCAATTTTTGATCTTATGCTAATTGTTAAAATTAAGTTTGCTTTAAATTTAACTTGCAGCACAAATTTATTAAAATAATTTACATTTATTATATAAAAATTTGTTATGAATGAGATGTAAATGTAAAAAAAATATATGATGATGATCTCCTGCGTTAGCATGAACACGGCAGCTAATTACAGCAACAACAGTCAAATCGTCTTCAGTCAAAACCTCAAAGGAAAAGATAACTTATAAAAATGTTACGTTATTGATAAATGTATAAAATTAATAAAATTTTAGTTTAAACAATAATAAGTACAGTAGAATAATGAATAAAACATTTACTATTTCAACAAACAGAAATGTACCGAATCAAAGAAACTTTAAACAAATTCTATTAAATTTAACTTTAAACACAAACGGTTTTAATTAACTAAATTTACTAAAATAGTTTGTGTTGTGTAAGACCACACACACCAAACTGTGCACCTGCAGATAAAATCAGCTTCCTGTAAACACACACACACACACACACACACACACACACACACACGGGGAAGTTCTCTAACCCTTTCTCACATTTCATCATCATCAGTTCTGCTGCAGTTTGGGTTTTGTTTAAATAAATCACTCAGTAATTTTCTAATTAGTTTAATCTCATGTTTCTCCTTTTTTTTTTCTTCAGCCGTTTGTTTTGGGAGCTTTCGGGATTACTCAGTTTCATCACCTCACTCATTTCTGCACGGGTTCTGCACACTGCACGGGTTCTGCACACTGCGGGGACGCGGCGCTGCTCGACACACAGGAAGTCAATCCTGTGAAAATGAACTCGTATGAAATTCATTAATAAGCTGAAAGATGCAGACATGAAGGTTTTAGAGCTCGTCTCCTGAAAGCGTTTGCTCTCAAATGATTAATAATAACAAATCAAAATGATATGTGCTCAAAAGTTTGTGCTCCTCCTTCTGAATGTTAAAATTATTAGATTTTCTAAGCGTCTGTCCAACGTCAGACTGGTGTATCATATTAATAACATGTTTGTGTCTGTTTCTCTGAAAAGCCAGAGCTCAGAATTATCTCACTTTTGACCTCTGTACAGAGCGTGTGTGTGTGTGTGTGTGTGTGTGTGTGTGTGTGTGTATGTTCGGCTGTGGGCACCACTATATTTTGCCTAACAGATCTACTGCATCAGTGTTATATGTTTAACAAGTGAAGATGTAAAATATGACCAGCAGCTGATGTGTGTGTACAGAGTAACTCATCACTTGGACACCATCAAGAAAAGTTTCTCAGTACAGCGGAGACGCGATCGGCCTCCTTTGTGGAAATGTGGGGGGCGGGGGGGGGGGGGGGGGGGGGCGATGCCGATAACTCCCAGCTGACTTCCTGTAATGTGCGAGTGGTGTTGGTGAATGAGTGTGTGTACACTTCACACACACACAGATGCATCTCTTCCTTTCGCAAGCTGGCGACGAGTTATTCGTCGATTGTCGTTGATCAGGCGTTCCGCTCTCTGAGCGACCGCAGTGCGACTCCGAGACGCCTCAGACAGGATCGTCATTCACAGACGTGCAGCCTTCTTTAAAACATTCACATGAAATTCACATGTTTTACTGCGGCTCAGAGTCTCATCACTGTACAGTAACTTAAGTCTTCATTCACCAGAAATTTCATCATCACAAGTCCCGGTTTGACCTGAATGCCCTTCTTAGTATAAAATTCTGGGCCCATATTCACGAAGCTTCTTCAGCCTAAAAGTTACTCCTACTGAATTATGACATTTTCTTAGAATTTCCCCTTAATTTTAGGACTAAATCTTAGTAAAGATAAAAATGATTCTCGAAACATCTCGAAACTAATAACAGCTCCTAAGGTAAAAATTAGTTTTCAACATTTGGCTATTTTAATTATCTTTAAGATATTTAGTCTATAACAGAAACTTTGCATAAAGCAACCTGTATTCATGATTATACAATTTCATTACATACAAACATTATGATTTCACTGTCTGTTTTATTATCATATATTTTATTTTCACAAACAGTCCATTTCAGGACCTTTACAGATTTTTTTTTCGACCAATCACAGTCCACAGTCGCTGCATCATCACTAGTAACAGGGTCGACCACGCCCCCTCACTAAGATAAAGGGTTCTGTACTTTCCTTCCTCAGAGTTTCCTAAATCACTTTGTAGTCTAGGACTCCCAGCTAGGACTTTTTAAGCTAAGATAGGAAATTCGAAGAAGCTTTGAGAGGAGTTTTAGGCCCAGATCTAAACTCTCAGGTGTTCCTCTTTATAAAGTCCTCATTACACACGTTTCAAACTGTCGCACGTCGGAGTGACAAACAGGTGCAATCTTGAAAATGCACCATTGGTGTGTGTGTGTGTGTGTGTGTGTGTGTGTGTGTGTGTGTGTGTGTGTGTGTGTGTGTGTGTACAGTTCCTGTTAGACCACTAGATGAATAATGTCTCTAGCTGCATGTGGCAGTAAGTGGCTAGCCCCCCCCCCCACACACACACACACACGCACTGACACACACACACAGACGGATGCACAGACACACACACACACACACACACACAAACACACAGATATACACACACACACACACGGACGCACAGACACACGGACGCACACACACACACACACACGGACGCACACACACACACACACACACACACACGCACGGACACACGGACGCACACACACACACACACACACACACACACACACACACACACACACACACACACCTTAAACACACTTTTCCAACGCAATTTTTTTGGTAGAGTTTCGGGTGAATACTGACCCATTACTACAATGTTAGAGGAACTGAACTGGACTGTCTGTCTGTGTGTGTGTGTGTGTGTGTGTGTGTGTGGGTGTGTGTGTGTGTGTGTTCTTGCCCCTGCCAGTGACCAGATGGTCAGGAAGAGGAAACGGCTGCAGTGTGTGTATGTATATGAACTTATATAATGTAATAACACGGTTCATCTCAGAATGAACAACAAAACACACAGTGTGTGTGTGTGTGTGTGTGTGTGTGTGTTTAAAGTCAATGTGTGCTCTTTTGACACCTCATCAACTCACAGACGCACCAAGAGCCAGAGGGCGGCTCAGCACCACAGACACAATACATAGTTTCAGGTCAGTGACTGCGCACACACACACACACACACACACACACACACACACACACACACACACACACACACACACACACACACACACACACACACACGGTTTAAGATCTCCCTGAGGCCTGGATTGAAATGGAACATCTGCCCCCCCTGTGGCCAGACCAGAGAAATACACACACTCTCTCTATACACTATGTACTGTATACATACTGTGTGTGTGTGTGTGTGTGTGTGTGTGTGTGTGAACTGAGTTCCTAATCCTCCACTAAGAGCTCAAGTTTAATCTGCTTTAATTCATTCCTACAGTAGATGTTCTGCAGAGGTGGAAAGTAATGAATTATATTTACTCGCGTTACTGTAACTAAGTAGCTTTTTTGTGTATTTCTACTTTTTAAAGTAGTTTTTAAAATCCGTAATTTTACTTTTACTTAAGTATGCTTTGTTTAAAGTTTTGTACTTCACTACATTTTAAATCATATTCGCTACTGAGTAAAAATAAATGAATGAAAAATAATAAAAATAAAACAAATAATTTTTTAAAAATTGTACCCAGGAAACCACAGCACTGATTGATGGAGAACAAACGCGCTAAAATCACAAGAACGATGGAGACGGACAGAACAGATGCCGGTGGGTATAGAAGGGAATAGATTTATTATGTGATTGTGTTCCACCCCCCCCCCCCCCCACCCGCGCTGTTAAAAAAATAAAAAGTAACTCTGTAACTTTAACTCTGAGTAAATTTTTAATGAGCTACTTTTTACTTTTACTTGAGTAGATTTGTATACGGGTAACTTTACTTGTACTTCAGTAAAAGTTCACTAAAGTAACAGGACTTTTAATTAAGTACAAAATGTTATTACTCTTTCCACCTCTGATGTTTTATAATTAAACTCAGTGAGAAACTACTACTGAGAGTGAGACGCTTCTTAGCAATGCTGACAGACAGACAGACAGACAGACATGGAGTCAGACAGACGTCTGCGGTACTCTGGTGTCACTCACTCAGTCCATCCTGCTTGATCTTGTACAGACATGTGGCACAGAAGTTCAAAGTTCACAAGGAATTCCCAAGCTTTAGGTGTTTTTGTGGACAGTTTCTAATTAATCCCTAAATATTTAGTCCACTAATAACTCTACAGAGACACGCCGGGAGTAAACTGTAATATACAGTAAAACAGCGGTGTGGTAACAGTGTGAGTGAGTCAGGTTTAGTTATGAGTACATGATTAACACTTTATTGATTTTCCTTCAGTGGTTTTAAGAGCGACACCTACAGTATGAGTTCTGCTGATGGACGGTTCTATTACAGACGAACAGGAGTCACAATAATAACAGTGCAATCCATCTTTATTATAAAACTATCCGTGTGTGTTTCCTTCTGCCTGTCTGTGTAGTTCTGATTTATAAAGATTCTCAACCTACAAAAATACAAGTGACGAAATTACCAGCAGGTGGCGGCAAAGAATAAAGAAATGGTCTACAGTATCTGGTTTTGTTTCTCTCTCTGTATCAGCCGTAATATTACGACCATCTGCCAAGTAGTGTGTAGTGTGTGTGTGTGTGTGTGTGTGTGTGTGTGTGTGTGTGTATCTGGCACTAAACCCTCAGCTGCAGATCCTGTAAGTGTGTGAGGTGGAACCTCCATGGATCAGACGTGTTCCTCCAGCACATCACACAGTCACTCGATCAGATTGAGATCAGAAGAGTCAACATCTCAAACTCCAAGTCATGTTCCTCAAACCGTTCCTGAACAACGTGTGTGTGTGTGTGTGCAGTGTGAAAGAGATCATCTCCATGAACGGGTGTAACTCAGTCTGTAACAGTGTTAAGATGTTAAATGCTGTTACATCCGCACAAAGGGCAGGACCCGAGATTTACCAGAAGAACATCACCCGGAGCATCACACGGACTCCACCTGCTCACCACATGAGTACCACTTGGTGCCTTGTCTTCTCTAGGGAAGCGCCACACAAACGTTCACATGATGTAAATGAAAACATGGTTCATCAAACCAGGCCACCTTCTTCCATTTCTCTGTGGTTCAGATCTGATGCCTTCATGTCCGTTGTGGAGCTTTTGGCAGAGAACACGAGTCAGCATGGGCTCCCTGAACGCTCTACAGCTACGCAGCTCCATACACAACAAACTATGATGCTCTGTGTGTTCTGATTCCTTTATATCAGAGCCAGCATTTGAGCTACAGCAGATATTCTATAGGATCAGACCACACGAGTTAGTCATCAGTGAGCCTTGGCCACCCATGAGCCAATCTTGCTGGTTCACCAGTTTTCCTTCCTTGGAGCACTTTTGGTTTGTGCTGACCTCTGCAGGCTGAGAACACTGCAGGTTTGGAGTTGCTCTGACCCAGTCATCTACACGTCACAGTCTGAGACACCTCTTCATGGAAGTGGTGTTCCCTGACCACAGTGGTCTCATTCAGCAGGATGATGCGCCCTGACACACTGAACACACACTGTTCAGGAACGGTTTGAGGAACAAAGAGGTCGAGGTGTCAAAGTCTCAAAAAACACATCAAAACCTGACTGTTCACTCGCTGCTTGATACTGTATATCTCACCCCTGATAGGTGGCGCTGTAACAAGATGTTACAGCTGATAATCCTGCGTGTATCTTTTATATAATCAGATTTAATCAGATTATTTTGCCTAAATGATTTAATCTTTTTGGCTTTAAACAAAGTTAAAATTTTTAGCATTTTCTATCTTTTACTTTATTCTTCTTTCCCCAAGACATGACTAAAGCTGTCCCAGCACATCTCTACACTCACAACATTGTCATTAAAACCCACCAGGATTTATGGATGTTCCGCAAAATATATCAATTAGCTAGCGTAGCTCAGTGTTTGTGTGACTGGCTGACCGAGTAAACTTCCTCACATCAGCTCGTGGAGAATTTCAGTCTCTGAGTCTCGCTCTACATCTTCAATCTTTTAAAGTCTGTCCGAATAGAATGTTACCATGACAACCACCCTCTCTTCATTACTAATGTTAGATAGCTAAATATAAATTGGCTAAACGTGGGAAAATAAATAAAAAATCAGTGAAATTGTGTTTTCAGAGTGTGCCCTAGTCCCTCTGTAGTGCACTTCTCTCACACACAGTGTCTCATGGGGTTTGGAAAAAGCTTCATAAAGGCCCATGTTTACTTTTTAAATAATAAATTGTTTTACACACAAGTTAACACACAGCAGCCTACTGGAAATGACAATGATGATGATGATGATGATGTGATGATGGTGGTGATGATAATGATGTGATGATGGTGATGATGATCATCATCATCCTCATCACCACCATCATCCTCATCACCGTCATCACATCATCATCATCACCGTCCTCACGATCATAATCATCACCACTATCATCATCACCATCATCCTCATCATCATAACATCATTATCATCATCATCACCACCATCATCACATCATCATCATCATGATGGTAATGATGATGGTGAGGACGGTGATGATTAGGATGATGATGACGGTGGTGATGATGATGATGTGATGATGGTAATGATAATGGTGAGGATGATGATGATGTGATGATGATGATGATGATGATAATGAGGATGATGATGATGGTGGTGATGACGATAAGGGTGATGATGATGATGATGATGATGATGATGATAGTGAGGATGATGGTGATGATGATGTGATGATGATGATAGTGAGGATGATGATGATTATGATGCAGTAATATTAAGTGACGGTATGTGAGGTTCACCTGTTGCCGGCGACTCGAAGTGATCTAGTTCTGTCACTTTATAATGCAGCCGAGTGTGAAATATTGCATTACTTCCTGCTTCCTCTGCCTCTCCTCTGCCCTTCCTGTAGGAGTGATGTAACAGAGTTTCAGAGACAGTTTATTAGCCTGATCATTAACATTAACATTACCGATCATTAACAAATTCTCAGCTCTGTAGTGTTCATAAAGGATACGGCTCTGGAATTAAACTGATTATACCCTCTGTTAGTCCTGAACTCAGCCAGAATAGAAACTCCTGAACTTTACACTATGTTTTATAATCATGACCCCTTCCAGTGATGACTCTAAACACAATCAGCTCTTAAAAACACAATACAAACATGCTATAAACATCTGTTATCTGGGTGTAATCTGATTTACTGTAGTTTTTGTTTTTCAGTCTCCGAGTTGACTGCAATCAGCTGTTGATTGATGGCACCTGAAGGGAGCCATTTTAAATCCCAGGACTGGCTCTCACTCTCTCTCTCTCTTACACTCTCTCTGGCTGTGCTATTAGCACTGCAGCAGCGGTTTTTACACTAGTGTTGTTCTTTTTTATTTTTGTCATTATAAGTTAGTAAATTATTTTTGATTGGCAAACCTGTGTTTTGTCCTTGATGTTGCTTCACAATGTCAGGGTTGTAACATAATGGGGGCTCGTCCGGGATTTGTATTTATTTGATACTTTGGAACTGTTTATTTTCCTTCTGATATTGATTCTGGGTGAGTATGGTTGTCTGAGTATTTTTGTGTTTATGCATGAGTTTCCCCAGTTAGATAAGGTGAGTGATCCAGTTGGTTTGAACATTCAGACCTTCCTTCTGCTCACTCTTGCTATTTTGCCTTTATTTTCAAGGTTATTCTGGATGAAGCCTTGTTCTCTGTTGGAGTAAGCATGTCGCAACTGTGTGGTCATTAATTATATGGTCTACAGTTGTTGTTTTGGTGCTTTTAAAGTCACCTCAGCCCGGTACACCTCAGTAGATAGATAGGGCTTAGAAAACTTTAGGCAGGCCTGGGTGTTACTAATGTATTTTCTTTGTTAATTTTTGTGGGCTCAGCAGCCATACTCACTGTTTAGAGAGAGTGAGAGGGAATATTTAAGTTAGGTGAGTTAAAAGTTTGGCTCACATTTCGTTCATCAGGTCAATAATCCTAACTTTAGTGTGCTAGCAGCTTTTGTGAACTTTAGTGTAGACTAATGACCAGCATAGTTGGGATTGCTGACAAGCAGCGTTAGAGAGCTGTTGCTTGTTTGGGGTATTGTTTGGGGTAGTTTTTCATGGATTATTTAGTTCTACTTTAGAATATTTAAAGCTTTGTGTTTTGTTTTCGGCACTTTAGTTCAAATTAAGTTTTATAACGACTTCTTTTGATGACTTCTAAAAGAACCTTCAGAAGAGTTGCTAGACCTTTTTTTTTTTTTTTTTTACAATGGATCAACTTCTGCAATTGGCTTCTCATTATGGAATTATTGTTGCAAGTAGTGAGAAGCGGTTGAAAGACAATGTGAAGGAAATTATTAGAAGTGATTTGATTGAAAAAGGACTTTTGAAAGCTGAGTTGACTTCCCATCCATCGGTAACTGCTCCCTTGTCTGAAGCTGCATTTCAGTTGAGGCTAAAACAGTTGGTTTTTACAGAAGAAACAGTTAGAGGCGAAGGAAAAGAACTGGCAACTTAAAGAGAAACAAATGTGTTTGGAACATGAATGATTTCTTAGAGTTTGCGTTGAAAGCAGCTTCTGAAAGACCAACTCCAAAAGGTCATGTTCTTTGTTTGATTTTGGTAGCCACATTAAGTGTGCTTTCTGAGAAAGATGTTGAGATCTATTTTTCTCACTTTGAACGTGTGGCAACCACATCTAAATGGGCCAAAAATGTGTGGACTTTGCTGTTACAAAGTGTTTTGGTAGGTTAGGCTCAGGAAGCTTATTCTACTCAAAGCCTCAAGAAGAGCGCTGATTATGATGAGGTTAAAGCAGCCATATTGAAAGCATATGATCTAGTTCCTGCTTACTGGAGCAGGAACTTACCACCAGCACTTTATAAGTTGTGCCAAACTTGCTCATCATACTTATGATGAATTTGCAAAGCAGAAAGAGAATCAGTTTGATCTGTGGTATAAATCAAGGTAGAAAGTAGAGACCTACTCGGACAGCTTATTTTGCTTGAAGAGTTCAAAATTTGTCTGCCTGACGTTGTCCGTTTATTTGAATGAACAGAAGGCAGTAACCTTAGAAAAATCTTGGCCGATGAGTTTGTTTTAACTCGTGAAGTAAATTTTGGGGACAAACAGGCAGAGTCTCAGGTTAAAGGCCTGTATAATAGGTCCAGAATTGGAAAGTTTCCTGTTTCATCTCATGTTAAGAAGTTGGCTAGTGATTCAAGTTCAGAAAGAGTCTGTTTTTATTGTAAAAAGCCAGGTCACCTTATCGCAGATTGTCCTATTCTAAGTAAGAAGCAGAAATCCACAAAAACCGTAGCGTTCATACTGTAAGTTCTCCAGTGTCAAGTTTACCTGTGTCATCCTCACTTGCATGGTGAGTTAGCAGGCTCAAATTCATTCTTAATAGATGATTTTGTATTCTTCTGACCCTGAGACAGCCTATCAAGATTCGCAGAGATACTGGTGCGTTCCAATCTGTGATTCTTCAAGATGTTTTGCCTTTTACTGAAAAGTCAGCCCAAGGTTCAGAGGTAATAGTTACTTTGGTGTTAAGAAAACTGTAGACTGTGTTTCATGGCATTTTTACTGGCCTGGGATAAGGTCAGATGTGGCTCAGCATTGTAGATCATGTCATGTTTGTCAGGTTATAGGTAAACCTAATCAATCTATTCCAGATTGCCCCATTGCATCCTATTCCAGCCATTGGGGAGCCAATTGAACTAAACTGATAGATTGTGTAGGACCTCTCCAAGTATTACCAAGTCAGGTAATCAGTATCTTCTTACAATTGTGTGCAGCAACAAGACTTCCTGAAGCTGTTCCTTTGCGCAAGATTACAGCTCCTGCCATTTCTATAGCCCATAAGTTTTTCACGGTGTTTGGGTTACCAAGAGTTGTTCAGTCGGATCAAGGATCTAATTTTATGTCTCGACTTTTTTCTCAGGTGTTAAAGCAATTATCCATCCAACATATAACTTCATCTGCATATCATCCAGATTCACAGGGTGCACTTGAGAGATTCCATCAAACTCTCAAGACTATGATGAAGACCTACTGCAAAGAGTTTGAGAGAGATTGGAATGATGGTGTTCCACTGCTTATTTTTGCAGTTAGAGAGGTGGTTCAGGAATCCCTGGGATTTAGTCCGGCTGAGCTTGTGTTTGGTCATACTGTGAAGGGGCCTTTTAAATTGGTAAAGGAAAAGTGGTTGGCTTGTGAACATTCAACTCCTACTAACCTCCTGGACTATGCGTCTAAATTTTGTTTCAGACTCAGTAGGCCTGTGAATTGGCCAAAGAGAATTTGAAAGCGGCCCAGGAGAAGATGAAGACATGGTTTGATCGAAAAAGCTAAGCATCGTGTGTTTTCTTCAGGAGACCAAGTGCTTGTACTTTTACCAATACTCTGTGTTGCAGGCTCAGTCTAGTGGGCCATACATCATTGAACGGAAGGTGGGTGAGTGTGATTGTCTGATTAAGACTCCAGATTTTAGGAGAAAAACTCGCCTGTGCCATGTCAATTTTTCTCAAGCCCTACATTGACCGTAATCAGACTTTGTGTACAGAGGTTAAGGCTTTGGCTGTATTGAATGTTCCGTCAACTGAGACTGAAGCAAGTTGCTGTCTTTGGTATTACTCAAGGTAGATTGTCAAATTCCAAAAATTATTTACTTAAATCCTTCTGAGCTTACAGATATTAATCAATTGATGTGTCAACATTTGGCCTTATTCTCTGATGTACTAACCTGTACTAATGTGTTAGAGCATGACATTGTTGTTGGTCAAGTTACCCCTATTAAACAACACCCATACCGGGTAAATTCTGTGAAACGCCAACTTTTGAACCAAGAAGTGCAGTACATGTTAGAACACGGAATAGTTGAACCATCCTCCAGTGCTTGGAGTTCTCCATGTCTACTGGTTAAGAAACATGGTTCTCTGTGCCTGTAAAGATTTTCGCAAGGTGAATTCCATCACTAAGCCTGATTGCTATTCTCTCCCACGGCTAGATGACTGTATTGACCAGGTTGTTTCTGCATGTTTTGTTACCAAGTTAGATCTTTTGAAGGGCTACTGGGAGGTTCCTCTCAGTCAGCAAGCCCGTGAGATCTCTGCATTTGTGATGCCAGATCACTTTTGTCAGTATGAAGTTATGGCCTTTGGGATGAGAAATGCACCAGCCACTTTCCAACGTTTAGTGAACAGGGTGCTGGAAGGAGTTTCAGGATGAGGCTTGTGAGGATGTGTTTAAACGATTAAAGGCTGAAAATTTGACCGTGAACCTCTCCAAGTGTGACTTTGGACGGGGCACGGTTACTTATTTGGGCAAAGTTGTTGGCCAGGGATGTGTGTCGAAAGTGGAGCGAAAGTAGAGGCTATTGTAAGTTTTCCAGTGCCATCTTCAAGGAGGGAATTAAAAAGGTTTTTGGGCAGGGCGGAATATTATAGGAGTTTTTGCAGGAATTTTGCTACAGTTGCTGCAGCTTTGACAAACTTGCTTAGTCTCAAAGTTCTTTTTGTTTGGACAGAGTTATGTCAGGTTGCCTTTGACAATTTGAAGGCCTTGTTGAGTCGTTCTCCTGTTCTCGTTGCTCCTGATTTTAGCCCGCCTTTTAAGCTAGCTGTGGACGCTAGTGATTTTGGGGTAGGTGCTGTTCTGCTTCAAGATGATTCAATAGGGCTTGAGCACCCTGTATGCTACTTTTTAAAGAAGTTTGATGTCCATCAGAAGAGTTATTCAACCATTGAGAAGGAAGTTTTGGCTCTTATTCTAGTTCTGAATCATTTTATGTATGTTGCATGCTGTGCTCCACTCATTGTGTATACAGTTCATAATCCTTTAACTTTTCTCCACGGCATGAGAAATTCCAACCAATGGCTGATGCGGTGAATTCACCGCATCAGACATTGGTGAAGTTAAACTTTATCATATCCATGGGAAGGACAATGTTTTGGCAGATGCCTTATGACGGTCTTGAGTAATCAGATGTATTGATTTAATGTACTGTACATATTAGTGGTGCATTAGGTTGTCCTGTAGCAACCATTTAAGGGTGGGAGTGTTGTGTGGGTGTGAACTGATTTAGCTTTTGTTTTTTGGGCCTCTGGGGGAGATGACCTGCAATCAGCTGTTGATTGATGGCACCTGAAGGGAGCCATTTTAAATCCCAGGACTGGCTCTCTCTCTCTTACACTCTCTCTGGCTGTGCTATTAACATGGCAGCAGCGGTTTTTACACTAGTGTTTTTTATTTAACATTTTTTTGTCATTAATAAATTAAACAATTCATTAATTTATTAATTAATTTATTATTACATTAATAAACACATTTTTTTGTCAAGTTAATAAATTAATTTTAATTGGCATACCTGCGTTTTGTCTTTGATGTCACTTCCCAGAGTCAGGGTTGTAACACATCGTTGACACACACGTGGCTTTGAAAACACTCCAAACACGCACTCCAAACACGCACTCCAAACACGCACTCCAAACACGCACTCCAAACACGCACTCCAAGCACGCACTCCAAACACGCACTCCAAACACACTCTCGACTCTGAAACACATTTTAAACTCTCTCTTCTACTGTCTATTTGTCTTTACTGAAGTATACTGGACATGTCTGTCTGTCTCTCTCTCTCACACACAGACACACACACACACACACACACTAATGAGGACAACACTCTGCAGCTACAGTACTGTACAATCCATAACATCGGCCTTACACGACACCATTTGTCTCAGCAGCTGCAGCAGGTGTTTTCCCACCTGAACTCGGAGCTCGGTTTATTTCCGACTCTCTGACACAGAAACGTGAAACCTGCCGTAGTTTTTTGCTGTTGTGGTAAAGAAGTGGGATGCGTTTCGAGCCCCACTGTGACCTGTTCCCGCGCTGCAGATGGTTTTATTACAGGTCCTGACCTGGACTAATGATGACGGATCGTCCAATGCTGAATCGATGAGACGATCAATGAATCTGGAATGATTGACAGCAGTGAACATTACAGTAACTCATATTAACCCCCAATACCACCCCCTCCCCCCTCCCATGGATTTAATGAGAAATAATGTGTGTGTTTTACTTGGCTAACGTTATACACGTGTACGGCTGAAGCCAGATAAACAGATTTATTGGGAATAGAACAAATGAAATACCCGGATTGGTCCTTAATTCTGTGCAAAATAGAAAATGACAAAAACCTTTGAACTGCAGAAAAACTTTTAAACGCTGAATCTGATATAATAATTGTGAATAATTTTTGTGTTTGGATTTTAACGTTTCTACATAAAGCGCTGTGACTGGCGTCGCTGCAACATGAAGAAGATCAGCGTCTCTCCTAAATCCCGAGCGGACTCTTCTGTACTTCTCAATTGTCTGTGTTTAAGTCATGAAAAGATTCTAAATGTGCTCATGAGCGCCCTCTAGACAGCTGATAATGAAGTGGGCAGGTACTGAATGAACACTCTCAGGTTACAGCTTCACCTCTGAGTGTCACAAAACACTAACACTGGAGACTCCTTCCATATTTAAAAATGATAAATTAGAAGATGTCACTGTGTTCTCGTCTCTGTGAATGCGCTGTTGCTATGGCAACACTCAGAAAGAGCAGCACGTTTCTATGAACCTGCAATTAGAAGATGATTGGACTTCAGTTATTTTTATCGTCATTATTTATAATCATTTATTTTCCGTGTTCCCGTAAGGTTTTCATTCGGTCTGCGCTGTTCCTCAGACAGCGAGTGAACCAGATGTTACTGTAGTGGAATTCAGAACAGCTGGTATAGAAAATTACTCGGCGTCTTCTGACCAATCAGAGTGCAGCTCTCCACAGTGAGAGAGTGAGTACCCGCGTGTACGGAGGAGAGTGACTTCATCATCACGCTGGCTTCAGGCCCAACAGGAGGAATTTACGTCCTCCTCGTTTATTATTTCTAAATGAAGGAACGTTCTGAGCACAAATAGAAGATATAAATCCAGTTGGACTGGAAAAAGCAGATGGGCTTCAGATATTGTGTCTCTTTAATGTTTCAATTAAGACGAGTGTGTTTGTGTGTCCTCATCTCTAATGGGGGAGGGGGAGGGGGGGTTTGGAGTGATGAGTGAAAGACATGAAAAGAGCGAGAGATATAAATGAGATGGAGAGAGAAAGAAAGATCTAACATTCCTTTATTTTAATCCTTGTGTATTTAAAGAAGAAAAAACCTGAACAGGAGAAAAAAAGATTCATCTTGTAAAAGAGGAATATATATATATACAGTATATAAATAAATAGATACAATTGTGAAGTAGGGGGCGATATGGAGCAGCACGTTTCTGAGCAAAACACTGAAAATGTCTCATTACTAATCCACACCGTTACAGATATCAGTGTTTATACTGCCTGTGATATACACTGTGTGTGTGTGTGTATTATTATTATTATTATTATTTTTATTATTATTATTGTTGTTTTTATTATTATTATGTCCATATTGTAGACGTATATATGCTTTCTTTTTTTTCTTTCTTTTTTTATGTCACTTTAGTTTAGATTTTACCCAAATATCTTTGATTCTATTCTGTTTTGCTTTTGCTTTTTTTACTCTCTGCTCCTGTTATTATCTTCTGCCTTTTCTCTAAGTTTTGCAACATGAGTGTAAATATTTGTCACATCGATATAACACCTTTAAATCTTAAACCTTGAGAGAGAGAGTGAGAGAGAGTTGAGGGGGCGTGGCTTGAGCCGTGAGCCACACCCCCTGTGTGAGACACTCACAGACACAGAGAATGTAATGGGCTTTAACTTCAAAGCCAGCGACACTCGAGTTATTTTCCTTCTATCTTATCAGAGGAACTGAAGGTGTGAGAGCTTTGTTTATTGGAGTGTTTAAGAGAGGAGGCTTTAATCTTGTGTGTATTTCAGACGGTAGTTTTTGAAATGTGATACAAAAGTGTTATTTCGGTGTGTGTCCAGTCTAAACCCCAGTATAGTCTCTGAGTGATTTTTGCACTGATTTCTGAAGGGGTAATTACTTTTGATCGACATGAGAAAGGCGAAGGGAAACAAAGTTGCTTGACAAGGCGACCAAACGGATCCTCATCATTCGAAGCTTTTATTTCTCATGAGCTCAGAGCGATAGAGACACAGACTTCACTGTAGATCAGTATGTGCTTCTCCATCTGCAGCTCATACAGGACCTCCAGCGCCCTCGTGTGGTCGAGTCTGGCGCTAACTGCTCTGACCGCCGCGAGTCCTTCAATCCCGCCAGAGTGTACAACCGTAACACACGTCACACGCGCCGCTTTCTCTGAGGTGCCTTTGAGCGATGTTAAGACTGAACATCTCCTTCTTCTACCGCTGCTTCCCCAAGGCCACGCCCCCGAGCCCCCCTGTGGAGGGACTGCAGCCCCCCCGAGCCCTCTGTCAGTGCTGTATTCCAGGTGTAATCGGTCCTCAGATTAATGACTTTGGTTTCTCTCTCACTCGCCGAGACGGATGTGTGTCAGTGAGAGTGTGTGAAATTGTGGCTCTAACACACTGATATGGTGCACTGTCTGTCTGTCTGTCTGTCTGTCTGTCTGTCTGTCACATGTAGGAATAATAATCAATAATAAGCCAGTTGTAAGGGTCAGAGGTCATCACCCTGGAGAAGAGAGGTGCAGCAGTCCGGGTGCCATGACGACCGGCTTCCTCTTTCATCTCAATCTTTCATTCTGCTCTTTTGATGATGATGATGATGATGATGAGGATGATGATTTTCACATCTCTATGGCTCATTATTTATTAGACTGTTCTTTGTGTGTACAGTCTGTGTGTGTGTGTGTGTGTGTGTGTATGTGTGTGTGTGTGTATGTTGGCTTGGGCATCAGGATATTTTTAACCTCATCTCAAGACCTTCTCCCTCCTCTCTATGGTGCTCTCACACGTGTGTGTGTGTGTGTGTGTGTGTGTGTGTGTGTGTTTAGAGGCTAAAAATAAGTCCAACTGCATTTTAGTGAATATCAGCTGGTAGTTGCACCAGTTTCCACTTTCGTGTGTGTGTGTGTGTGTGTGTGTGTGTGTGTGTGTGTGTGTGTGTGTGTGTGTGTGTGTGTGTGTGTGTGTGTGTGTGCGTTTTATATCTCTGATTATATCTAACTACCACAATGAGAATATGATTTTACCAGGTTGTTTATTTGACTTGTGTTGATGTGGTGAAGTTCTCTGTACGTCTGTATACAGTGGAACCTCGGATTACGAGCATAATTCGTTCCGGAAGCGGAAAACACTCAAACCAAATTACCCACATTACACACACACACACACACACACAAAAATTAGCAAGAAACATCGCTAGTCACACTTGCGTGAGCGCATACTAACGACAGCAGGGGAGACGGTTACCCACAATTCCGCAGCGCAAGAGAGAGAAAAACCGTTGGCTGAGTTGTGATGACGTGACGCTCGGCATCAAAACAAGAAGCGCATGCGTGATACATGATACCAAGACAACGCTCGTTTTTCAAGTCAAGATTTATTTAAAATCTTTGCTCGTCTTGCGGAACACTCGCAAACCGCGTTACTCGTAATCCGAGGTTCCAGTGTATAATAATAGATCTGTAAAGTGGGCGTGTCTGTAGATTAAAGATATTTCCAAAACAATCATTTGTGGTGACGTGAGATCAGTAAGCGGACACAGCGAGACGGATTTTGGACTTTTAGTCTGTCTGTGTGTTTGTGCAGCATCACGGTGGTGGACACGAGTGTGTCAGAGGAAGAGACGAGACGACTTTATAACCTACAGAGAAAAACACAAACACAGTCACCAGTTCATCTGAGAATCTAAAACACAGGTTTATATCAGGAAGGAGTCTCCAGTGTTAGAGTCAGTGAGAGACAGAGAGTGTGTGTGTGTGTGTGTGTGTGTGTGTGTGTGTGTGTGTGTGTGTGTGTGTGTGTGTGTGTGTGTGTGTGTGTGTGTCGAGGAGGAAACGCTGCCTCTCCCTCTGCCTCCGTCCTTAACACAGTTAATGCAGTTTTTCTCTGGAAATCATCTGCATCACACCCACACTGTTTATCCAACTGCACACACACACACACACACACACACACACACACACACACACACACACACACACACACACACACACACAGTATTTTTTCATGCGGGGGGGATTTTAGTAAACCTGTGCCTCAGAGCGAATAAAACAAATCTAAAACAGATTCAATCCTTCAGAATCACTGTAAACTACAGTATGTGCTATGCAGTATGTGTGTGTGTGTGTGTGTAAGGAAATGTCTCTCACACACACACACACACACATTGATCGTTTTGGTCATGGTGTCACTAAATATAGCTCAGTGCTTTTGGAAATCTCGATGAATCACCATCTTTGTGTAGATTCTCTCACTGCACACACACACACACACACACACACACACACACACACACACACACGCCAGCTCTCATCTAATCCTTCTGACTAATGTCTCTGTAATGCATATGTTCTCTACAGGCTTCCAGTGTCAAGAAGAAATACACACACACACACACACACACACACACACACACACACACACACACACACACACATAGACAAATCTGTTCACTAAGTTTCCAGCAGTGTGAGAGAGGGTTCGATACGGAGTGTGTGTGTGATCTGTGTCACACACATCAGCCTTCTTCTGCTAGAACATCATCATCATCATCATCAGGTGTAGGTGATCACACTGAACAGTGGAACTGTGTACTCTCCAGTAGAAGTGCACTTCACACACACACACACACACACACACACACTCATTAGCTCGGTGTTTAGCTGACTCAGAGCCTCACGCTCGCTGCACTTCTCACCGCTGGAGGAGGCGGAGCCAATAAATCACTCCGGCTAATCATCATCACTAAGCATGATAATTATAAGTGTGTGTGTGTGTGTGTGTGTGCGTGTGTGAGAGAGAGAGAAGCATTTAGAATAAACCTCGCTTCACTTTTTATCTGTTTATATTCACAGTTTATCAGACGACTCACTTCCTGTTCTCACAGCAGCTCCTGTTCCATCAGTGCCCTGGTTTTCCCCCGTAGGTTCTCGTCCTGACCTCAGAGGAACACCAGCACTGATTCTGCTTTAAGGTCACACACACACTCTCTCTCTCACACTGTGATCTGACCTGAGGGTTTTTTGTTCTTGTCCTCCAGATGAATGCAGGCAGTCTGATAACACAATAACACACTTTTTAATGCAAGTCTGTTTGTGTTTTCTGTCTGGACATCGGAAAGTGTCTCCCCCTGGGGGGCGCTAATGAGCGTTCCTCCGTCTGGACGTTCGGTCATCATTCAGGAATCGAATCGCTGTGGAGTGTGTAAGTCATCACTCAGGTAAGATACATGTTTACAGTCCCGAGAGAATCGAATGATAAAGCTTGTTAGTGGGACAGACGAGACAAGTTCAAACCTCACCACCAACCTGCCACCATCAGGCTCTTAACCCTCAACAGCTCAGGTTGTGTCAGTAAATGTCAGAAAATGTCAGTCACTCTGTATGAGGGTGTCGGCTGTAATGTTAATGTTCTGTGAGGGGATTAGAACCCAGAACCAGCAGGCAGACTCCCATCCTAATGTTTAATAAGAATTTAAACGTCACAATTCTGTAATTTCATTCAAAATCATGTGACATTTATGACTAATTTCGTTTTTATATTTCTGATTTCTCAGTGCACTTCAGCCCCGCCCCCAGTCTACACAGCCCCGCCCCAGTCTACACAGCCCCGCCCCCAGTCTACACAGCTCCGCCCACAGGCTACACAGAGGCACACAACTCACACACCATGCTCCACTGTTTTTCCCTTAAAAGGCAACCCATGTGGCGTAACCAGCTTCCCCAGGTGAGTCTGTGTTTAACTCCAGTGCAAAACACACACACACACACACACACACACACACACACACACACACACACACGGGTCTTTGTGATGTTTTTCCATTGCAGTCACAAGAGGGCGCTAATGAGGATAAACTACACTTTATAAATGAGGTGAATTAGAGTCAGGCCAAACTGTGTGTGTGTGTGTGTGTGTGTGTGAGTGTTAGAAGACAGGAACAGTGTTATGTTAATTAGGAACGCGGCTCACTCGCTCAGTCCAGAGAGACTCGGGCGTGTGTTCTGTACCGGATCAGACGTGTTCTGGTGTCGTTCCTGCGCGGTGTTTCGGTATCGCGGCGCCGCGTGTCTGCTGTCAGACGTTGTCGCTTTCTCCATGAGAGCCTTTTGAGATCTTTCTGAACTCGCTGGTCTGAAGACCTTCAGTGTTTCGAGTGTGTTGTTCCTCTTCTGAAGGCTCCAGTCAGTTAAAGCGGCGGCGGCGATACGGTTACGGTGAGACAGGAAATCTGCTACTCGTCTTATTGTTTGTGTTAATTTATATTCAGCACCTCTTACTTTCCTTTATTACAGTCATTAGTCATTTACCTGAAACACCATAAACATGTTGGCTCAGTAGGTGGCGCTGTGGAGTTCACATGGTCCTCAGTGTGGGGTGGGTTTCCCCAGGGTTCTCAGGTTTCCTCCCACACTCCAAAGCTTGTGCTCTGCGATGGATCGGCGCCCCCTTTAGTGTGTACACAGGGTCCATGTGCCCTGGCGCCCCCTTCTGGTGGATGATTTTACTGATCTTTTGATTGCTTGCATATTTTTGCAACAAATTTCTTCGTTTATAACTAAACATGATATTTTCAGTTCCAACTTCCAGTGCGTGTGTGTGTGTGTGTGTGTGTGTATTGAGATATCATGACATGTTTATCCGCACGAGACGACCACAGCCAGTCGAGACGAGCCTGTTCCCCTGTGTGTCCCCTGTGTTTGTCCACATTTCTCGGTTTGTTTGCGTTCTTATCTCGCGTCTGTCTCTCGCTCCGTCTCTGCGTCTGATAGCATTAATAATAATAATAATAATAATAATAATAATAATAATAATAAGTTTATTTTATATAGCGCCTTTCAAGAGACTCAAGGTCGCTTTACAATAACAAAAATGCTTACACATAGAAAGAGACATCTGAAAAATGACAGAACAAAAATATAGATAAACATGAAAACTGGTAGTGTTTATCTAACACATATTCAAAAGAGTGGAAAAACAGGACGAGAAAAGATATGTTTTAAGGTGGGTTTTGAAATTCTGTAATGAAGAAAGATCACGGATGTGTTTGGGAATAGAATTCCAGAGTGTGGGGGCAGAAATGCTAAATGCTCGTCCTCCAAATGATGCTAATCTATGACGAGAAATTACCAGTAGACCATCATCTGCAGATCGGAGTGTGCGAGCAGGGGAGTAAGTATGAATAAGATCTGAGATATATGGAGGGGCAAGACCATGGAGTGCTTTGAAGGTGATAAGGAGAATCTTGTATTGGATGCGGGAGCGAATGGGTAGCCAATGAAGTTTGTGTAGGATGGGAGTGATGTGTGAGGATTTCTTTGTATAAGTGAGGACCCTAGCAGCAGAGTTCTGAATGTATTGGAGCTTATTTAATGTTGTATTTGGTAGACCATAGAAAAGAGAATTACAGTAGTCGAGTCGAGAAGTAATGAAAGCGTGGACCAGTGTCTCAGCATCCTTGATGTCTAAGAAGGGTCGTAGACGAGCTATATTACGGAGGTGATAGAAGGCAGATTTAGTAAGTGAAGAAATGTGAGGTAGAAAGGAAAGATGGGAGTCAAAAGTTATACCCAGATTTTTAACGGTGGTGGAAGATCTAACCAAGGTCCCGGAAATGTTAACAGTATCAGTACAGAGAGCTGCAATGGTTTTAGGTGAACCAACAAGTAAAAAATCTGTTTTGTCAGTATTGAGCTTGAGAAGGTTACTAGTCATCCAAGCATTTATGTCATCAATACAATCAGAAACGGTGTTAGTGGGAAAGGGATGGTAGTGTCGAAAGCTGATATAGAGTTGAGTGTCGTCTGCATAACAGTGGAAATTGAAACCATGGCGGCGGATGATTTTACCTAGAGGAAGCATGTAGATGATGAACAGTAGTGGGCCAAGAACAGAACCCTGCGGAACACCATGAGAAACAGGAGCGGTAGAAGATTTAGATTGGTGGATAGTAATATAGTGTTGTCGGTCAGACAGATAAGAAGCGAACCAGGATAAGGCAGTTCCAGAAATACCAAGAGCAGAGAGTCGTGAGATGAGAATATTGTGAGAGATAGTATCAAATGCAGAAGAGAGGTCTAACAGAATCAAAATGCTAGCAGAGCCAGCATCAGAAGCCATAAGAAGGTCATTGACAACCTTAAGAAGCGCTGTCTCTGTACTGTGGTGAGGGCGAAAACCGGATTGGAAACATTCATACAGATTATGAGATGACAAATAGGACTGTAGTTGAACAGCAACAACTTTTTCAAGTATTTTGGAAAGTAGCGGAAGATTTGAAATTGGTCGGTAGTTGGCCATATCAGCCGGGTCAAGGCCAGGTTTCTTTAAGACTGGTGTGACAGCTGCAGTTTTTAATTCAAGAGGAACAACACCAGTGTTCAAGATTTTAGAAATGAGAAGTGAAATAGGCCGTGAAATAACAGGTGCAGAGTATTTAAGCAGGGACGTAGGGGCAGGATCAAGGTGACAGAAAGAAGGATTGACTTTACTGAGTAATTCAGAAATAAAAGCAGGAGTTGGAGGATCGAAATCAGTAAAAATACCAGTTGCAAAGTCCATGGGGAAGTCATTTGAGTGAATAGGGGAGTATACTGTTGAAAAGAGAGAATGTATATGAGTTATTTTATTTTGGAAGTAAAGTAAGAATGACTCACAGAGATCTACAGAGTTGGTCATAGGAGGGACAGGAGGGCTAGTGAGTTTGTTAACTACAGAAAACAGTGTTTTAGGACGGGAAGATGCATTTGTAATACGAGTAGAATAATAGCTGGAGCGTGCATTATTTAAAGCCAATTTATATAGCTGAATGTGATCCTTGTATGCAAGAAGATGCACGGTCAAGCCAGTTTTCCTATAAAGGCGTTCCAGGCGACGACCAGTGGTTTTCAATTTGCGAAGTGAGGGGGTAAACCAGGGTGATGTATGTGTAGAAGGTACGATTCTGCATTTGAGTGGGGCGTGAATATTAAGGGCGGTAGAAAGAGCGTTATTATATTTGGCAAGAATATCAAGAGCAGAGCTGTGTTCAGTAATATCTGAAAGATGTGTCTGTACAGAATCAGTAAACAGTGAATGATCAACAGAAGTAATTTTACGAAAAGTAATGGTTGATTTTACCCTGAGGCAGGGGAGAGGCATTTCACAATTAAGTTCAATGAGAAGGTGATCAGAAAGTCCAATCTGCGACCCATTCACAGAGACATTGCGTAAACCAGTTGTACAAATTAAATCCAGTGTGTGACCTTTTATATGTGTAGGAAAATTTATGTGCTGTACGAGATTAAAACATTCAAAAACTGACATGAGTTCACGGGAGTCTGCACAATCTTTGTTAACATGTACTGTATGTTGAAATCACCAAGTAAGATTATAGAAGAAGACATTGCACATGTAAGGGTTAATAGCTCATGCAGTTCAGTGAAAAAATTTGAGATTGATTTGGGTGGACGATACAAGAGAATTGCAATCATAGGAAATGTACCAGAGATTTTGAGAACTAGGTACTCAAAGGTTGAAGTTGCATGAAAGTCAATGGTTTTAACAGGAATGTTACTACGATAGACGGCAGCCAGGCCGCCACCCCTCGATGTAAGACGGGGTTTGGTCATGTAACTGTATCCAGAAGGGGTGAGAAGATTTAGGTGGAAATAGTCATTTGGTATTTGCCATGTTTCAGTAAGCAGCAAGAAGTCCAGGTCTTTATCAGTTAACAGTGTGGAGAGCACAGTAGCCTTGTTAGTAAGTGAGCGGCAGTTGAACAGCGCTAATGCAGGACGAAGCGCACAATCATTGCGTGTCTGTAGAGCAGATGGAGACGGAGATACAGTAATTAATGCAGCACGATTGATACCATGGTGGTTGGCCGGCAGCATAGAATAGCATATATCCGAACGGTTGGACCAAATAGAAGGAATGGACGAGGATGTCACACAGCGTGATGAGAGATAGTGGCGACCGGAACGATGAACGTAGCGCGGCCGTCTAGTGATACCAAGTTCCTTGCAGAGCCTGTATGTAGATGCGTCGAGACGAGGGTGTGAATTCAGGCTTCGTAGTTGAGATAGCGAGTAGCTGAGTGCCATGACAACAACACAGCCAAGTAATAAGCCCAGTGTTAAAACTCTGAGCAAAGCAGGTACAGGAACTTTGCAAGCGGTGAGAGACATGGTTAGATGTGAAAGCACCACATCACTGACAGATGAGGAACACACATCTCTCACAATAAAATGCAGGAGAGCTGCAACACTCTTGTCGCCGAATGATTAGCGCAATACAGACCTTATCAGTCAAATCAGATGGCAGGGGGGTGCCTCACCATCCGATATACTGTCCACAATAGATAGACGAAGGAGTGGAGACTCACCCGTCAGCTATGTAGGAGGCCTGAAGGAGCGCGAAGGCCGACAGGCAGCAGCAGAGCAGAGTTGTGCAGGTAGCTAGCGATGGCTAGACGCAATCCAGTCGGAGTATAATCCACAGTGAAAGAACAACAGTAGAGTCATAAACAATAATCCAACAGTCAGGTGTCCAGGAAAGGAGATGTAGCAGGGCGATCAATTAGAGTTATAATCCACAGTGAGATAACAACAATAGGGCCATAAACAATCCAGATGTTGAGAGGAGGAGAGGAGAAAAATGGACGGGAAGGAGAACGCGGCAAAACGCGGCGAAACTAAAACAGACACGTAAACGTTCAACAAAACAACAAAAGCCGCACACAGCGTACTCAAACAGAGAAAACGAACACGAGAAAACAAACACGAGAAACGTTCCAGCAAGAAGCGGCAGCCAAACGCGCACAGCGTACTCTCACAGGAACCGAAAATGTTTTCTGTGTGACGTCATCATCATCATCTGTTATCATCATCATTATTACCATGCTAGAATAGTGCACGCCTCCCTAGCGCACCCTCCCTAGCGATCCCTAGCATTAGATCTCATGACCTCCTCTGACCCACGATGTGCAGTGATGTAAAGAGTTTGTTCTCCTCTTATCCATCCATCCTCCAGCACGCTGACCAGGTTTACTGAATATGTACATGACGGATACGCAGGATGTTTTTACGCTAATACGCAGCAGCTTGTCAGCTCCGAGGTTAGACTCGGTTTTATCGTCGTCGCGGTTTGAACTTGAGCGCGCACAAGCGCTGACCCGAATCACTCCGTCATTCCAAAGTGAGCGTGAAAGTGTCGGTGTGAAATGAAGTTGAAGAATGTTACAGATTTATGAAGCGTCGAGTCGTATCTCGTGACTCACGAGGAAGGAAGGAACGTCGCAGGCGGTACAAACTGTTCTGAGTGACGCAAATCAGTGTCGCGGTCCTGACTCGGCCCGCTGAGGCTCGGCGGTGTTCATGACACACGGAGTAATTCACGTCAGTCAGGGTTAGCAATGCTAACTCTCTCCCTCTCTCTCTCTCATCTCTCCCCCAGCTCCTCACGCTCCCCCCCCTCCCTCTCCCTCTCACTCTCTCTCATCTCCCCCTCTCCCTCTCTCTCTAATCTCTCCCCCAGCTCCTCATGCCCCCCCCCCGCTCTCTCCCTCTCTCTCTCTCACTCCCCCCCCCCCCCCTCTCCCTCTCCCCCCCCCCTCCCTCTCCCTCTCCCTCCCTCTCTCCCTCTCTCTCTCCCTCCCCCTCTCCCTCTCTCTCTCCCTCCCCCTCTCCCTCTCTCTCTCCCTCCCTCTCCCTCTCCCCGATCGATGCTGCAGATTGCCCTGACAGAATTAAAGCAGAACACACTGGCTTGTATTTACTTCTCGTGCAGATCCCCAGCGGGACCCGGAGCTCACAGAGGGCAGGAACAGAAAACCCAAAGCGGCGGAGTGACAGCAGGCAGCGGTGTTTAGAGAAGCCGAGCGCAAGCAGCACTGAGCCTTTCACACCTCCACAATGGCAGAGCGCTTTCAGGGGCTGAAGGAGGCAATTTGTACAAAAAACAGAAAGTTTACAAAGCCTGTGTGTTCTGATTGAGAAACTGCCAAACTCGCAGTCGCCCCACTGGGCTGTGTGTGTGTGTGTGTGTGTGTGTGTGTGTGTGTGTGAGAGGGAGAATGTGTGTGTGTGTTGTGTTGTGCTGTATGTGTGTGTGTGTGTGTTGTGTTGTGCTGTATGTGTGTGTGTGTGTGTGTGTGTGTGTGTGTGTGTGTGTGTGTGTGTGGTGCTGAAGCAGCTCATTTGTCAGTGGAGTGGACATGCTGTTCGAGAGCCTGCACCGGATCTCATCTCAGGCTCAGAGAGAGTTTACATTTATTTATTTTATTTATTTTTTGGTTTTGTTTGTGTACCTAATATGATATTCTCTCATATCTAATATGTTTATAATGCGAATAAACTTCTTCTGGACTGAACTGACACAGAGACACAGAGACACACAGAGAGAGACAGAGAGAGAGAGAGACAGAGAGAGAGAGAGAGACACAGAGACAGACAGAGAGAGAGAGACACAGAGAGAGAGAGAGACACAGAGACACACAGAGAGAGAGAGATCTCTGTAGAACCCTGTAGACGTTCTGACATGACGTTTCTCTGCATCACAGATGCTCACGTGTGTAAAGTGTGTTTAATTACACAGGAGGTGAGAACGTTCTGTCGTGTTCTCCAGCTCTCCTCATTCGGCACAGACCTTCTCCTGCGCTCTGATTGGTCAGAAGGTGTTGATTAATTCTCTCTAACAGCAGGTTTATATTAATGCACTGATTGTGGTTCTCTAATAAACACACTGTTGTGTTCTGTGGTGTGAGAGGAAAGAAGCGCTGTTAGACCGACACGCCCCTTCACCTGTCGGCCCGACACGCCCCTTCACCTGCCGGACCGACACGCCCCTTCACCTGCCGGACCGACACGCCCCTTCACCTGTTAGACCGACACGCCCCTTCACCTGCCGGACCGACACGCCCCTTTACCTGTCGGACCGACACACCCCTTCACCTGCCGGACCGACACGCCCCTTCACCTGCCGGACCGACACGCCCCTTCACCTGTCGGACCGACACGCCCCTTCACCTCACCGCCCCGGGGTTGTTTAATTTCCTGTTCGAGTGTGTCGTGGTGTGTGTTTTTTATTGTACTGTAAAAAGGCACACGTGTGTATTTGAGACGTTTTGGGTCAAACCTCACGTGACCTCTAGGGTTCCTCTCAAGGTTTCTTCCTATTACCATCTCAGGGAGTTTTTCCTTGCCACTGTCGCCCTCGGCTTGCTCACCAGGGAATATCTGAACATTTTGATTCACACACATTCACATTCCATACAAACTTAAATAATTCTTTTGATTGTGTGAAGCTGTTTTGAGACAATGTCAATTGTTAAAAGCGCTATACAAATAAAACTGAATTGAATTGTATTGAACCTCTGACATGTGAACGAGACACGAAGGTCATGTGACCTGCGAGAGCAGATATTTTTTTTTACACTTTAATTCTGTTATAAAAACATGTAAAGAAACAAAAGCTCAGCTCTGTAATATGAATGATTTAGTTTTAATAATTGATGCGTGCTGAAACTTGATGAAAGGTTTTATGTATTTGGGAGGATTTTGGTCTCAACAGTGTGGGGGGGGGGTGTATTTACTTATTTATTTATTTATTTATTTATAGCTGATTATCTTATCTTAACATTCTGTCTCCGAGATGTTTTCTGTTTCGCGACGATGATGGACGTGACATTAAGAATGACTGACAGTCTCTAAAAGCTGCAGGTTTTCATTTTATCCTGAAAACAAAAGGGACTAAAGGGAACAGCTGTAAACTCACCAGCGCACTCAATATTTCATGAGGATTCACAGCTACTGCGGGAATTCACTGGAATATAAGAAATGTCAACACGAGTCCAGAGTGCCACATTAGAACCGGATTATCTCTCAGAACCTCAGAGGAGACGAGTGTCGGGCGGGGTCAGAGAGAGAGAGAGGGAGAGAGAGAGAGACACGAGTCGGATCGGGAGGTCACCTGATCTTCTGTGCTAAAGATACAACAGAACCTCAAAACTTAATCCGCTCCGGAGGCGAGTGCTTAAGGTGAACTTTCATATTTAATTTCAAAGCATTGTCCCAGGAGATACTGTAAATGCAGAGAATCCATTCCAGCCACTTAAAAATAAATAGACATTAAACCTCACTTAACCTTAATTTATAATTAAATTAACTCAAAAACAAACTCAAATTTTACATCAAATTAAAATTTGTGCGATATGAAGTGAAATGCTTATACGACCCCCACTGACCTTACAAAAAAGATTATCAATAAGAAATAAATTATGGAATAAAATAAGAAATAAAATGTAGAAAGACTTAGTTGCAGAATAAAATACAAGAACAAAATATAAAAAACATGTACAGGAATGTTTTTTAAAAATAAAATAGACAATAATTTTGACTATAAAACGAAGGAAAATATGGAAATTGATATAGAATTTAAATAGAAATGTCTGGGGAGTTTGTAAATATGCATGAATGTGAAGATGTAATGACCATAAATACGCAATATTCAAAAGTGTGCAAAATGAAATAGAAATGTGAAAGCGGCTCCCGTCCATGATGACACACACGTGACCCGTGCTGCTGTGTCTTCACTAAATCCTACACAAAATGCAAAATCCCACAAAACCGTTTACACTGACGAACACGTTTTGATCGGCTCCCGGACGCACGCGTGACTTAGCCGGCGGTCGGTTCGGCTCGATTTATTCACCTGTATGCCGAAATACTTGACAAGCTGAGACTAATTTCTTGGAGAACTTCATAAAGGAGGTCATTGGTCTGCCTGTGTACGACTCTACACTGTTTAATCTCTGTGACGCTTCTCGGCCTGGAATATAACCATGAATGCTAACTCGGAAAATCATCAGCTCACAGGACTCAAACTGCAACATATCAGTTTTATTATTTTATCTTCTTTCGTCCCTTCAAGACTCAAAATAACACTTACATGACTCGCACACGGCCGATATTCTAATTACGACTGCAGTACCTTCAGTGAACAGCAGAGGGAACATCTGAATATTACACACCGCCCCTTTAAGGTTGTGCATCAAGTAGCTGTGCTCATTCTAGTGCATATTATTATTATTATTATTATTATTATTATTAATAAAGACTTAACGTTTAATGTTCTTCTGTGATTTTCTTCTCGTTAAGTTTGTTTTGTGGCAGCGCGCATCACACCGTGTCCACTACACATATGCCTGTCCACTCCCCCCCCCCCCCCATAGCACACACACACACACACACACACACCTGCTTCACTGTATCTAACACGTGCTCCAGTACAGTGAGTGCACTAATAGCAGGAGTGTTTCCAGACGCCTCAGGGTTGCCAGATTAGATCTCGATGTTCAGCCAAATCCCACTTTAAATCTATTTAGTTCACTCTGTTCCAAAAGATGAGGGTTAAATCATTACTCTCAATGCAGTTATAAAATAAAACATCAAATGTTATTTTAGAGTTTATAAAAAGATAATTAATAAATGCACTCCTGTCTCTCTCTCTCTCTCTCTCTCTCTCTCTCTCTGTGCGCATGCGCTGGGTGTGTGTGAGCGCATGAAAGGCTGTTTGGCATCCTGCCAAGTTTTTTTTTCCTGAGACTGTTTATTTATTTAATTTTTCTTTAATCAGTAAATGTTTTTTAGTTTAAATAAAAGTTTTAAAGTGAGAGAGAGAGAGTGGGCGGGGCCCCATGGTCTCTGAGGCCGGTGTAGAGACTCTGTCCCTCCGGCATGGTGTCAGGTGTCCCCCGGGGGACGGGGTGCCGATAGAGGACGTGTTGTTAGCGGTGGGGCAGCAGGTCGGGTGTGAGAACATCTACTCCGCCTCCCGGATGAATAAAGCGGTGGTGGTGTTCGTGAACAGGGTCGACCTCACGAGTGCACTGACACGGAGTGGAATATGTGTGAGAGGAGCCGCTGTTAAAGTCACCCCTCTGTCTGTGCCCGCGGCGCGGATGGTCATATCCGACGTGCCTCCGTTCATAAAGGACGAGGCTATAATGAAGGAGCTGGCCTGTTTCGGGAAGTTCATCGGCCCCATGAGAGCCACATCCCGCTCGGGTGTAAGAGCTCCAACATGCAGCACATCCTGTCCTTCCGCAGGCAGGTGCTTATGATCTTAAATAAATGTAAAGAGGGGGACAGCGGCTACACCGTCTTCACCACCACGGAGCTGCTGAGGTGTTTCGAGTGCGATGACGTGGGACACAAGAGGCTGTGCTGTGCAGCCGCGGAGCTTGCGCGGCGACACGCCCGGGACGCAGCGGCACGAGGACAGTCAGCGGGAGAACACCGGGGAGGCGGAGCCGGCCAGGTCGGCCCTGAACACACCACCACCACCACAGAGACACACACCGCACCGGGAGCGGACAATAACACCGATACTACTGTAAACACTGTGAGTACAGTATTATCCTGTGCAGAGAGTGACCCCGCCCCTAATGCAGACTCCGCCCCTAAAATCTTCATAGAAGATATACAGCAACCATAAACCAGCACACCACCACCGACACCTAAACAAAAAGAGCACAACAATAAACATCCAGGAACAAACAGACCGATACCTAGAGGAACTAGAACAGATACAGATACCGGAATTAAAAAAGAAACATTTAGAAAGAATGTTATTAATAAAGGAAAAAGCAACCGACACTCAGGAGGAAGAAAAAGTGGACGGAAACTAAACAAACCAAAAACAACAAACAAGACTTTATGACTGAATCTAAAATGAAAAGAAAAATTAAGAAAAAAACAATTTGTAGGGTTTGGTGGGATGGAGGGTCACAGGTTTTCTTTTCCTAATTAAAATAAATGTACATATGTTTAAATATTGTGTATGGGTGCACGTATGAGTGTGTGCATGCTGTGTGTGTGTATGTGTGTATATGTAAATTTGTAAATATTTGGTAAACTTAGTCACTTTTAATTTTGTAACAATAAAGTGAGTTTAAAACCTCAAAAACCCCTCTCTCTCTCTCTGTCTCTCTCTCTCTCTCTCTCTCTCTCTCTCTTTATGTCTCTGAGACAGAAGGGTTTTAACAGGAGCAGCTTCAGGCTGCAATAAAGCAGCAATTATTTATTCATTCATTCATCCATCATGTTCGGTTCAGCCAGTGGCAGGAGGTCGCCTGTCCTCCACGTGCCTGTGTGTGTTCCTGCTGCGTTCTCTGGTTTGTACCAAGAATATGGATTTGTGAAGATAAATGACTTCCTAGATGTGAGTGAGTGTGTGACCCACCCTGGAGTGTATTCTCACCTCATTCGCTTCATTACCAGAACAGCATCCACTAAACTCCTGATCTGGATAAATGAAAATGAATAAATGAGTAGCAGTAAAGGGGTGTGTTTACTTTTGATTTTAGTCAGTATATGTCTAAATAAAAATCAGATTAATACATCTCACATGTGTTCAGTACAGAATCCTCAATCAGTCGCATGATTTCTAATATTCCACAAACACTGAGTCCAAATAATAATAATAATAATAATAATAATAATAATAATCACAAGTCAGAGTAAACTTGCATCACGTGGTCACATTAGTCAGACCAGTCTCACCCGATCTGAATAAAATAGTGTGTGTGTGTGTGTGTGTGTGTGTGTGTGTGTGTGTGTGTGTGTGTGTGTTTGTTTACACCTTTAATAATCCATTCAGTAGGTGAATATTATCCATGTAAACACTTGATCTGATTGTTTTCCTCTGGTTGGAATAAATGATTTCTTTCTTGTTCATGTTTTTCTCAGGTGCAGGTGACACCAGGTGATCTGACAAGTTTGCACAAGTGTGTTTATGTTGTCTTTTTATATAGTTTTTGTTAATTTATTGTTTAAATTTGTTGTCTTTTCTGTTAGCTATTAGTTAATTAGCTATTAGCTGTTAGCTATTAGTAAATAAACTAATTATGTTTGATCTTATAGGTAGTTTGTTAATTTGTGTTGTGTGTAACACCGGTCCTGTAGGAACGTTGTTTGTTGTCACTGTGTACTGAACTGTAAAGGGTTAAAATAAGGATAAAAGCCTAATTGACTTGACTTTGAGTTTACAGGAGGTTATCAGTAAAGTTATGACTCATGAGTGATAGTAAAGTTTATCAGTATTGATGAGCTGTAAATGTTCTCCTGTTCTCCTCCTCATGTGAAGAGCAGCAGTAATGTCATGTTCCTGTGACAGGACGGGGGTATGTGGGTGCAGAAGATCTTCTCCAGAGTGACTTACAAAAGTGCTTTGAAGTTTCTGTCATTGGAGAGATCTGTACACTGGGATACTCACTAAGTCACACACTGTTGGGATTTTTATTATTTACATGTTTTAAGGGAAATATTGAAGAAACAGACAGAAACAGGGTCTTTAGTCATTGTTTAAAGAAATACAAATATACATTATAATCTCTAATCAATATTATGTCAAACAATCGGATTGAAGAAATATTCTCAGTGTGAACGGAGATAGTGTGTGTGTGTGTGTGTGTGTGTGTGTGTAAACCTCAGTGGAATAGGAATCATTCCAATCTGGCAACCTGGTGTAGAAGCAGCAGTTATACTGAGGAGAGGAGGAGAGAGAGGGGGGGGGAGGGGGAATTAGGGAGGAGGAAAAGGAGAGATGGAAGAGAGAGAGAGAGAGAGAGAGAGAGAGAGAGAGTCTGGTGTTTGATCTTTTCCCCTCCTGTGTGACAGACAGAAGCCCCTAAAGTCCAGTGAATCATTAATGTGTTTAAAACTCTACTGGATCTTTCTGTCCTAAACTTATTCCTCTATTATTATTATTATTAGTGATGATGATGATGATGATGATGATTAATCACAGCAGAGCGCTCGGTGATTGGTTGGGAAGCTCATTTGCATGCGCGCGCATCACGGTATCGCGGTATCGCGTGAGTGTCGGTACATCGCCGGTTTCGGCTCTCCGGACTGATGGACGGCCGACTGGACGGATAGACGGAGCGGCGGAGCGCGGAGGAGAAGTTGGATGTTAATTTATTATTATTATTATTATTATTATTATTATTCTATCTCGTCTCCTCTGTCCTGTTCCCTGCGCGCGCGGGAGGCGGTGCGGTTCTCGGTCTCCGGTTCCGCCGGTTCTAATGTACAGCCTGGGGTTCTCCAAGATCTCCGAGGAGCGCAGGGGATCCGAGCAGCAGCCCCGGGGTCTCTGTCTCTCTCTGTCTCTCTACAGCAGCGACTTGGAGGATTATTGAAGCAATGCAAAGTGTCGCGCTGGAGAGAGGAACAGTGTGTGTGTGTGTGTGTGTGTGAGGTGTAACGCAGGAAAAGTGCTGGATCTGGGATTGTACGGTTCTGTGTGAGGATCGTACAGTATACAGCATACAGCAGCTCGTGCAGCAGACCGGGTCAGAGCAGAACAAAGAGCGCAGGGCGCATGGTCGAGTCTCCGCGCCGCGCTCGAGCCGAGGGGGATTTATTTTTGCACACTTTGTTGACTGGACCGGGAGCGTCTGCGCGCCTCATCCTCCGTCTCCCTGCAGTTATTGTGTCCGTGGAGTAGTTTTTTTTGGAGTTATGTAAGAAGGCGTACTTTACACCCTGTCGGGAGAGCGCGCGCCTCGGTGGGTGGACGCTGATTTCTGGTGAAGGATCTTAATTTAGAAAAAAAAAGAAAAAGGAAAAAAATAAATAATAATAAACCCCCCCGAAGCCCCTCGTCCTGTTTTAGCTCTGCAGCAGGAGGACGTGAATGTCAGACAAGGTAAGCCTGAGTTTCATCACCTTCCCGCCTTTACACGAGTCATTTCTCATCCTCATCTTCTCCTGACAACAAATAAATAAACTAATAAATAAAAATAAGCAGAGTGTTCCGGAGCAACTCGCGGAGAAGCAGATGCGCAAAAACAGCTGGAAAAGCTCAGAACCGCGCATCATGTGGAGAATTTAGAGTTAAAGGTGTGGCTGAAGATCGATCTATTGATTAGAGAATGATCATATCGAGTCTGAAGATCAATATCCGTTATTGTTATTGACTGTGAAGTTAATGAGTGGAATCTCGCGCGTTAATGACGCAACCAGCACCTGCGTTATTCCTGAGCTGCAGGCCTGCAGAACCCGAACCAGAACCTGGTACTGAGAGTACAGCCTGATAGGATTTTGTTTAGTGTGTGTGTGTGTGTGTGTGTGTGTGTGTGTGAGAGAGTAAGTTGGAGCAGCTCCTAATTACTACCTGCCTCAGCATTTTCCTCCACATGAAGTAAAAACATCCTCAGGCCAGAGTCAGGATGCCAAGTCTCTCAGCTTCAGCACCACGGACAGCGGGACTGAGGAGGGACTGAGCAGAACCAGAGCAGAACTAAAGCACTGAGATTCAAACCGAGATAAAACCCAGATCCGAAACGCTTTACTGATCTCAGAAGCGCATGAGCAGAACCAGAGATAAAATGAGAACCGAGCAGAAGTGTGAGCCATAGAGTAGAGACACTCTGAGCTGATGCCAAGGCAGGTTTATTTTATTTTTAATTTATTTTAAAGGTTTTATCTGAGGGGTAAAGAGCCAGAGATGTGTGTTTACTGCGGCTACGCTGTGATTGGTTCATCACCGTTACGAAAAGACTTCACTTCATCTCTACATTGCTAGATAGACCAAATGGTTCTAGCGTTCTTAAACACGTTTATTCTCCACTACATGGACACTTTAAACCCTTATGGGTTCAAGATTTCACTGTTTTTTTAATCATGCACTGTGTAATGAGATCATTAGGAGCGTTTTTGCTGTGCGTTTCACCTCTGATGCTTCAGCTCTTTACAAACCTGAGTTATGGGTTCTCTGGGTGATAAAGTGGTTCTAGTTGAACTCCCGATGTTTAAGAAGCACTATATATCAGACTTCTGCTTGAAACCTGTAAGAGTTTCCTCAGAGGGACAAACTATAGGGAAGGGAAGGACTATTGGACAAAATGGGTCTAGGGTTATAAAAAAGAAATTTTACGAGTGCTTTCAAAACCATCAAGGGTTCTAGATTTACAGCAGGTATTATACAGTACATCTGTGCGTTACTGACACTTTAGGAACCTGTGTTCAGGGTTGTTTGCTGAAATCTTTGCTGATGAGAAAACTCTTTTTCTAGGGTTCTACATTGAACCACTAAGTGTTCACTAAAAGGCACAAATCCAGGAAAGAAGCAGCATGTACATTAATATCTACACTGGTAGAACAAATGGTTCTGGAATTGTGTAAAGCGGCTTTTAAGAGTTACCTTAATAAGTTCCCTTACAAGCAGATCATTTATTTTGCAAACAGATAATTTCTTTCTTCTTTGCAGATCTTTTTTTCCCACTGCTACTGGTTCCTCCGAGGTTCTTTGGAAAGTTGCATGAGTTTCATGTCCGTTCATTTTGACACTGTTAGAACAAACGGTTCTACCTTTATACTTGGAACCTTTTGCAGACATTTTAACCACAAATAAATGTGCTGTGTAGTCACTAAGAAGAGAGTTAGCAAAGACTCAGGCAAGGCTTCCTGTTAGAACTACTCCATTAGACCAAATGGTTGTTCTTGCTTTCTCAAATGGTTCTACTTGGAAGCTTTCCTGCAAGGGCAAGCTTTCTTACACAGAAATGTTCATGGTTCTCCTTAAATCTCATGAGATGTAATTCCTTAAATACTCCAATTCCATGTGTTCCATCAACACCAAGCTGAACCCTCCCTGAAGTTTCTCCGACACATCATGAGTGCAAAACAGCTGTTAAGTGTTGAGAACATCTTGTGTTGTTTTGATGGTGTTCTCGAATCCTGGACCATGGGAGCTGCGGTGTGACGGTGAGGATGAATTCCTCTGAGCGCTAACGGACCAGTTCTGTGTTTAACACTAACAAGGTTTTGTTTGCTTTAATTAGCTTTAAGATTGAAGCCCAGTGGAACGCGCTCTTATCGACTCGGATCTCCGAATCGTCTAAAGGCTCTTAAAGGCAATCGATACTTAATGTGTGAAGAGAGCACGTCCTCTGGCCAGATTAACACGTGGAGATGGAGATAAAGACAGATTATTCATTACGGAGTAACGTGTGATGAAGTTCTCACCCTCAGGTTCTTACTGATATCAGGAGAACAATGAGGTTCTTCAATACGGATTGATCATCATTTCTCTTTGCACATGGACAGCGTGAGGAACAGGAAAGACCAGAGCAGGTGGCTAGATGTTCACACCTGTGGCTTGTTTTCTTACTCTACAGGTTTCTCAAGGGTTCTTTGAATATGGGTTCCATATACAAACATTAGCAGAGTTGTGATTGTTGTTAAGGGAGGATCGTGCAAGAGGTTCACTTACGTTTATATTTTAGGTGAAATGGTTTAGAGGAAAAGGTTCTAGTGTTTCCAGCTGGTTCTACTTGGAATGTTTTGTGAAATGGAGACCCTCGATTGTAAATAGAACTTTGAAACGTTTCCCAAGAAAGATTTAACGTGGAATAATTATGAGCGCATTTAGGGCTGTTTACCCCTGATGCAGAACACCACTCTGAGCTTGGTTCTAAGGTTCTACCAGGTTCGTAGTGTGTGTGTGTGTGTGTGTGTGTGTGTGTGTGTGTATCTCTTGATTGTACTCCAGACACACAAACCAGTGACCCTCTGAAGGAGAAAAATGTAGGAATCTTCAGCCTAACAGCACGTCACTAGAGTGATTACACCATATGCACATGTGGGTGGAGTTAGGTGTGGAGTTAGGGGTGGAGTTAGGGGTGGAGCTAGAGGTGCGATCATGGGCGGAGTTAGCGTTTATATCTTTTCTGATGCGTTGTGTGTTTGAGATTGAGTTCTAATAGAAGTGTGATGGTGTAAGGAAGTCCATGGAAACTGTGTGTGTGTGTGTGTGTGTGTGTGTGAGAGAGTGTGTGTGAGAGAGTGTGTGTGAGAGTGTGTGTGTGTGTGTGTGTGTGTGTGTGTGTGTGTGTGTGTGTGTGTGTGTGTGTGTGTGTGAGAGTGTGTGTGTGTGTGTGTGTGTGAGAGAGAGGAGGTTCCACGGGTCTGCGGTGGTAAGAGTGTCCTTGCTGAATAATGTATGAACGAGTCTTGAGTCGTGTGTGTGAGTCATGAGGTCACGAGCCGAGGCGAGCGGAGAAAGTGAAACTGTGTAAATGTTCTCTACACCCTGGCCTTTAGAACACACACACACACACACACACACACACACACACACACACACACACACACACACACAGAGAGTTCTTAAGCAAAATGACTCATAAATATGGTGAGTCATTACTCTGTGTGTGTGTGTGTGTGTGTGTGTATATTGTCTCTTTTATTTAACATTATTGTTGTTCTTGAGTTCTACAGAGAACATTTAGGAGTCTCACAGTGAGAGAGGGGGTTCTTTTAGAAGAACCAGACATGTTCTCCTCTCGCAGGGTTCAGTGTAAAACATTCAGGTTCCTCTGAGACAGACGGAAAGATCTCTGAGCTGTAGAGTTCTCCAGCGAATATCTAAATGTTCCTCAGAGAGATAAGCTAAAACCTGAAATCAGTCTGTGTGTGTGTGTGTGTGTGTAGATCTGATGTGTGTGTGTGTGTGTGTGTGTGTGTGGTGTGTATGAGTTCTCTGTCCTGTGGGAGCTGAGTATACAGAACCTGTTGAGAACCACTAATGAGGAACATCATCCAGTGAGGAATTTCAGAGCCGTCAGGTTTCACCTCACATCAGAGCCGAAATTCCCACGAGTGAGGTTCCACATAACGACTGTCTGTTCTCACACACACACACACACACACACACACACACACACACACACACACACACACACACACACACACACACACACACACACACATACAGAAACTTTTTACCATTGTTAGTTTAGTGTGTCTCAGTGTGAGCTTTGATTATTTTACTCTTACACAGGAGAGAAAGAGAACCCACCTGAAGGGTCTTTAGTACCCAAAGAGGTTCTTCTAGGATCCCTGTCTGGTAGGAGAGCCCTCATCAACATGGAACGTCTTGTTCCTCAATATGATTTCTTCTTTCTGATGAATCTTTAACAATATTTTTCTGTGGTCTAGAGGGAACTGTGAACAGAAATGTTCTTCTGTTATGTTTCTTCACAGGGATCTCTGACTTCCTGAAGGTGCTCTGTTCAGAGCTCTAAAAAGGAAAGTTCCTCACATGGTTCCTTTTAGCGTTTCTCAGAGATTTACAGCGGCGTGCAGCTGCTCCTTTTCCTCATGTCTCTTTCTCTGTTAGAGAAATTATTAGATCTAGAACCCTTCAAAAAACAATTAAAGCTGATTACAGTAACACAGTTCATAGCAGAACCTTACAGCAGAAGGTTTCCTCAGGAAAAGGTTTCAAGTAAAACCTCAAAAGTACAATTTTAAGTTTGCTATCGATTGTTTTTGTCTACAGTTGCTTCTAGAACCCTTGTTAATAAATCGTAATTTGTTATTGGAACTATTGAAACCAGATTTTAAGAACCCTTAAAAACACTGTCCACTGTGTATAGTTCTGCTGTTAAAGGTGAACTCTCAAACTTACAATCAGTAGAGCAGAACCTCGACTACTGTAGAGCAGAACCAGTTCTTCAGAGTAGAACTACCGAGCACCACTGTACTGGTTCTAGAGAAGAATTGGATCTAGAGCACAACACTGATTTCCAAACCATGCTGTTCTGGTTCCAGAACCTGGTTCCATGACTAAAGAGCCACACTGTGTTTAGTCTAAAGTAGAATCTCAGTTGTGAAGAACCTTGATTACTGAATCACTCAAAAGAGATTTTAGAGCATACCCTTGACCACGCTGTACAGGTTCTAGAGCAGAACCTTGTCTACTGAGCTGCTCCATACAGGTTCTAGGTAAGAACATTGAATTCTGCGGCGCCTCAAACTGGTTCTTGATTACTGAACTTCCTTGTACTTAATCTAGAGAAGAATCTCAAATGCTGAGCCGCCTGGTTTAGAACCTGGAGCAGAAACCTGACTACTGAGTCACAGTTCAGGTTCTAGAGCGTCCCTGAGTGTCCAGAATCATTTAACCTCTTCTTCAAGTGGACAGTCGTCTCTCTCTCTCTCTCTCTCTCTCTCTCTCTCTCTCTGTGTCATTTACATTTAAAGGTGAGACTGGAAAACTATTGCATATGATTGATAATATTGGTGTGTGTGTGTGTGTGTGTGTGTGTGTGTGTGTGTGTGTGTGTGAGAGAGACAGATAGAGATCACAGATAAGATTATGAACTTGTTCCCCTCCACTGACTCTCCACTAGCGCACACACACACACACACACACACACACACACACACACACACACACACACACACACACACACACACAAGCTTCTGAGTTAGGAACTACTAACTGAAGCACCCTGAGGATAACACACAGGGGGCGGAGTCTGTTTACAGCAGGGGCGTGGCTTATCTCTGTCTGGGAGTTTGATGTAATTACAATATAACACATTGAAATTTTGGTTTTGTCTCTAAACATACACACACACACACACACACACACACACACACACACACTGTGGAATAACGTTTAAGGATAAGAATTAAATACATAAATATTTAATTAGTCACTTCATCCCTTAACATCTGGAGGAACCCTACCCTGTGACCTCTGACCTCTCACACCTACAGCTGGTTCTGCACTACATTTGAATTCCTCATAACTGACGTGATGGATGAAGGTAACGTTTCTCTGTGAGTGCAGCAGATGAGCGCGAGTGTGTAACGGTGTGTCGGTGCTCGAGAGGTCGCTGAACATCTCAGTGTCTCGTCTCCTGTGGGAAGATCTGGCAACCCGAGGCTGATGCGGATGCTGATGTCGGCTTTACCGTGGACTCACGAGTGTGAATCTGAACACGAGAGAAAAAAACCAAAGACTCTGCAGTCGACTTAAATCTATGAAATCTTTCAACACTCCCCCTCCGTACTGTCCCTGTCTCTTCTGTCCCTCTCTCTCTCTCCGTGTCCATCAGTCCTGCAGCAGGTGTTCTGTTCTCCGCCTCACCCCCCGGTCGCCTGTCAGCCCCCGACAACTGAGTGTAGAATATTCATCATGGCCGCCAGCTGTTTGCTCTGGGCGTCGTTGCCTGTGCATGCAGAGCAGAGCCTCAGGTGATGATTGAGGATAACGATGTCCTCGCAGCGAGCGCGAGAGATCCGCTGAGCGTCTGTATCACCGCCGAGCCGGGAGACGTCCCGACATGTGGAGGGAAAACAACCCGATTGCTCCTGATTGCATTCATTTCTGTTTCTAAATTGATTTGGGCAGCAGTAAATTGGGCAGAGCGACTCAGCCGAGCGACGGCGTTACGCCGGAGTGTCGCTCCACGACGCCGCGCGCTAAACTGGACAGGTTTAATTACTGAACGTCACAGAGTGTGTACACGAGAGCAGGAGTGATGAGCACGGCCTTCCAGACACTCCTGTGTGTGTGTGTGTGTGTGTGTGATTATTATTATTGATCGCACACTGATGTGATATGAACATGATTGTTTATTTAGTGTGTGTGTGTGTGTGTGTGTGTGTGTGTTAGCGAAAGCCTTAAACAATTGATTCTGATTGGTTAAATCAGATAAAACTCACCTCACTCGTTATAATGTGTTGTTGTTTCTATGGTAACAGCTCATGTGGTGGAGGGGGTGGGGCGGGGCGGGGCGGGGTGGGGAGAGTTGATAAATGTCATGGTGAAGTTTTCTGTAAGAGTAGACGTGTGTAAGGAAGGAGGGAAGGAGTCTCCAGTGTCAGCACTTATTACCAGTCAGAGGTAAAGCTGCAGGACCTGCTGCACAGCGTTTGTGTCTTTTGTGCATGATTCTTGTTGCCATGGTAACACTGGCACTATATATCGCATTGGGGGGGGGAGAGGGGGCGGGGGGGTGCGGTGTCTGCTGATGTTCCATAAGATGCGGTTCGTGGATTATAATTCCAGTCCAACAGTCTATTAACCACCGCCCCCCCCTCCCCCCCTCCCCCCCCCCCTCCAGTGCTCTGCTCGGGTGTTGATGTTCAGACTGTCGACTGCGGAGCGTCTGGAGCTCGTCCTCATGAGTCCCTGTGGAGTCTGGAGCCGAGGGTACGGGCGCTCGACGACTGTCTCGGCTCACTGCGCTGATTGCAGATTGTAGTTCTGCTCGTCGTGGGTTAATTGGATCCCCCTCTTTAATTTCACCCCATTAACGGGCCGTGGAGTGGAGTGAACGTCTCGTCCTCCTCTCGTCCTCCTCTCGTCCTCCTCTTGTCCTCATCTCTGGCGTTCCGGACTCAACAGGTCGACGCTTGTTGATTGCGCTCTGCGAATTGACCGGACTCGATGCATTTCTAATTTAATTGTAGATTTAGCTTCACGCTCCTTTTCTCAGAGTCAATTAGAAACATCTGCAGATGATAATCGTTACCTTTAGTGTGTGTGTGTTTGTGTGTTTGTGTGTGTATGTGTGTGTGTGTGTGTGTGTGTTTGTGTGTGTGTGTTTTCCGACACAAAACAGACCGCTCTCTACATCTCCCAAGACGACTGTGATGATCAGAAACCACTCACTCCGCTTCCTTAATGCTCCTCGTATCGGATCGGCCTGTGGTCCTCTACCTCCACTTACTCTCTCCCGTCTCCTGCTCGTTAATCTAATTATCCTCAGACGCTGCGTGTGCCAGTCGATGCAGAGAGAGAGAGAGAGAGAGAGAGAGAGGGAGGTGATTATATTGGATCAGGTATCAAACACTCCCCAGTGGAACAGCATTGTTTTGACCTCGCGCTTGTTTTACTATAAAACACTGGAGGATTTCTCAGAGATGATGTCGTCGCTCGTTACGGCGCGTTAATTACCGGAGGACGAGGAAATGGAGTGAAGGGTTTGTGTAGGTCTGAGGTGTTTAATCGTCCTGTAGATCAGGTCTACTGCCGTGTCTCTTCTGTTTAATGTTAGAGTATTTTACAGTCTCTCTTTCTCTCTCTCTCTCACACACACACACACACACACACACACAAACACACACACACACACACACACACACACACACACACAGATACTCACACACGCACAGGGGAAAAAGTTTTCAGTCTAAACCAATGTTCATGTTAATTTGTGTGTATTTATTTAAATAAAGGGGCGGAGCTCTAAGCAGAACCTCATTAGGAATCTTAAAACCCAAAACAATCTGAAGAACCTCTGTGTGTGTGTGTGTGTGTGTGTGTGTTTCATTACATTTAATTACATTTAGAAGAAATTACTGAGCAGTGACAGAACCTGCAGTCAGATAAAGTCTGAGTGAACAAAATAAAAATCAGTAAAGTAAACCTTCAGACCAGACTAATACTGCTAATGAATATATATACAGTGTGTATATAGAGAGAGACAAGGACAAGGACTGAGAGAGAGAGAGAGAGAGAGAGAGAGAGAGAGAGAGAGAGACAGAAGAAATGAGACAAGGACAGACTGAGACACACATTGAGGAGAGAGAGAGACAGGAGGAGTCTGTGCTGATGAACAGCGGTTCTCTGGGCGGAGCCTGTAGCAGGTGAGGGTGAAGGCGTGCAGCTGGAACATCTGTACGGAACTTATCCGGATCTTTTACTTGTTAAACATTACAGCTGCTTTCTGGCCTCATGGAGCTGCTCTGTTGCTGTCCGTGGTGCTGAAAGCTGCCCTGCTCTCACGAGAAGTGAAACTGTGTGTGTGTGTGTGTGTGTGTGTGTGTGTTTGTGTGTGTGTGTGTGTGTGTGTGTGAGAGAGAGAGAGAAAGAGAGAGTGTGTAGAGAGTAGAAATGCCTGCAATGCGCTGTTCCTTGCGTCAATCAGTACAAGTGATTAGAGAGACGCTGGAGTTTGCCGTCACCTCGGGCGCTGACGGTTAAATAGACCACAGCCAGAGCTGCTATTTTAGCTGCTGAAGTTCTCTGGGGAGAAGAAACACAAACACACGGAACGCTCCACACTCCCCCCTCTCTCTCTTTTTCTCTTTCTTTTTCCTCCCTCTGTTTTTCTTTCAGTTCTGTCTCGTACTCTTTCTCTTTATTCGTGCCTCTCGCTCGCCTCGTCCTCAATTTGCATCTGAAGAATTAAATTTCTTCTCCTGCGTCTCGTCCCCGTTTCCACCGCTGTTCTCCTCTCACGTCAAATCTCTGCATCAGCGCTCACCCTACACCCCCACCCCTCCACCCCCCCCCCCATATCAGCCCAGTCCCACTGGAGGGCTTCAGCTCAGTGTGGGTGTCTGGATCGTACCACTGACTCCAGAGCAGGGGCGTCCGTCAGGCTCGGTGCTCTGCTCCAGCTCCTGGTGAAGAAAAAACAACAACAACAATAACAACAACAACAAACAACACCTGAGAAGATGCTGAAGGATCAAAAGCATTTCCTGAACATCTGACTTCCTGTTTAATCAAACTGAACTGACACCTGAAGCTGCTCCTGATTCACTCGTTCTCCTCCACGTATTCACGTGTCACTGGGATTTTCTTTGGCATTTGAAGCCTCTTTTTTTTTTTTTTTTGCGAGAGAGCCGGAGTGAGAGATCAGAGAGGTTAGATCAATCCCACTTCAAAGCCTAAATTTTGAATGGGTTCATGCGAGAAAAAAGCAGCACCTGTTTCAAGATCGACTGAATATGAAAATAAAGCATGCTTTTGAAAAAAAAAAAAAAAGACAAATGATTCATTTCATGGAGCTTCAAAGCGAGACGCGCGCCGGCTGTTTAGCGGAAATCCACCTCAACCTCACCTGAACACACACGCGGGACTCTGACGCAAACCTGCCAGGAAATCTCTATACGGCTCTACAGCTAACGGTTTACACAGATGCAGGATGTTAAACATGTTAGAGCTCCCTCTATAGTCAGAGTCGTGAAACTACATCTGCTAACGATCTGAAAAAAAAAAAACATAAACAGGTCAACGGTGTCGTTTTTTTTTTTACACCTTTGATGTTAACGTATTGATCTGATTGGTCAGAAGGTGTTGATTAATTCTCTATAACAGCAGCTCTGACAGTAGTGAGGCTCGTGTTAATGCGCTCAGTGGAGGTCGTCTCAGATCTGTTTTCTGTAGATCACATCGGCACTTTAACCTTCACTGAGGGAACCAAGGAGAGAAGAAGATGAGAGAAGAAGTGGGAACTCCGTAAAGATGGAATCTTCAGAGGAGGAAACCTCATGAGGCCGGATGTGAGATGTATTTTCTTTCTTTTCTCTCTGTGTGTGTGTTCTGAGGTAATGGGGTTCTTTAAGATTCAAGATTCAAAGAACTTTATTAATCCCAAAGGGAAATTGCTTATGCTCGGTTACAGGTGCTCACAGTTGTTAACTCAGGAAGGTAAAAAGAAAAAAAAAAAAAAAAAAAGGGTAAGTATTAGTGTCCTGTTGTATACCAGTCAGTGAAAAAATCCACATACATGTGTGTATGAGTTACAGAGAAGAGTTGTAAAGTTTTATGGCCGTTGGGAGAAAGGATCTCCTGTGACGCTCGGTGGAACACTTGATAGTAATCAGTCTCTGGCTGAAACTGCTCCTCTGTTCAGCCAAAACACTGTATAGCGGGTGAGAAGGATTGTTCACAATGGATTGTACTTTGGACAGAATCCTCCTCTTTGCTACTACATCCACCGAGTCAAGCTCCATGCCTAGCACAGATCCGGCCTTTTTAATTGACTTGTCCAGTTTGTTCTTATCAGACACCTTAATGTTACCACCCCAACAGACCACAGCGTAAAAAATGACACTCGCCACAACGGTCTCATAGAACATCTGTAGAATGGTATTACAGACGTTAAAAGACCTGAGCCTTCGAAGAAAGTACAATCGACTCTGACCTTTCTTGTAGAGTGCCGTTGTGTTGAGTGACCAGTCAAGTTTGTTGTCCAGATAAACTCCCAGATATTTGTAATCGGAGACAATGTCCACTATCTCCCCCTTGACAGATATAGGAGTCACAGGGGTCTTGCTTCTCCTAAAGTCTACCACCATCTCCTTTGTTTTCCTGATGTTGAGTTGTAGGTGATTACGCTCACACCAGGAAACGAAGTCATCCACAACAGACTGGTACTCCGAGGTGTCACCCTCCTCTATACACCCAACAACCACAGAGTCGTCAGAGAACTTCTGCAGGTGGCATGACTCTGAGTTGTATCTAAAGTCGGATGTATAGAGGGTGAAAAGAAACGGAGACAGTACCGTCCCCTGGGGAGCTCCAGTGCTGCAGATCAAAGTCTCTGACACACAGTTCTTTAGTCGGACATACTGGGGGCGACAGGTCAGGTAGTCCATGATCCAGGAAACCAAGCGGGTGTCAATGTTTATGTTCCTTAATTTCTCCCCCAGTACTGCTGGTTGGATGGTGTTGAAGGCACTGGAGAAGTCAAAGAACATCATCCTTACGGAGGTCCTAGGCTTGTCAAGGTGAGAGTAGGTGCGATGTAGCAGGTGTATTATGGCGTCATCAACACCCATGAACGGCTGATAGGCAAACTGAAGAGGGTCCAGAGAGGACTTCACCAGGGGACGAAGTGTATCCAGGATCAGTCTCTCAAACACCTTCATAATATGCGATGTTAAAGCAACCGGCCTGTAGTCGTTCTGGGCACAGGGACGTGGTGTTTTGGGTACCGGCACAATGCATGATGTTTTCCACAGTGCAGGGACTTTCTGAAGAGACAGACTCAGGCTAAAGAGGTACTGGAGGACACCACATAGTTGGGGAGCACAGGATTTCAGGACTCTAGGATTGATCTTATCCGGACCTACAGCTTTTGTAGGGCTGATCTTACTCAGGCCATGTTTAACCTGATCCACTGAGATGTTGATTGCTGGGAGTGCAGGAGTAGTGACTGTGACTGTTCTCTGTGTAGGGGAGGACATAGGAGCAGGAATGTGTGGATTTGGGTTGAAGTCGGGGGGAGTGTGAGACATAGGGACATCAAATCTATTGAAGAAAGTGTTGAGGTCGTTTGCACGTTCCCTATTCCCCTCAATAGCCTGGCCGCTTGTCTTATAGCCAGTGATGCTCCTCATGCCCCTCCACACCTCTCTCGTGTTATTTTGCTTCAGCCTTTGTTCTAGTTTTCTCCTGTATGCCTCTTTCCCCTCCTTGATTTTCCCGGTTAGCATTTTTTGAGCCTTCTTCACTGCTTCCTTATCACCAGACCTAAAGGCACTTTTTTTTTCATTTAAACACGCTTTAATGTCTTTGGTGACCCAGGGTTTGTTGTTGGGGAAACAGCGAATATCTCTCATCGGTACACAGGTGTCAACACAGAAGTTAATGTACTCCGTGATGCAGTCCGTCATTCCATCAATGTCCTCTCCATATGATGCACTGAGAACCTCCCAGTCTGTAGCCTCGAAACAATCCTGTAACGTAGCAGTGGCACCTTCTGACCATCTTCTTACACTCCTCACATTAGCAGGCTGTCTCTGAACTAGTGGTTTGTATGTGGGCATGAGGTGGACTAGGTTGTGATCCGACCTCCCCAGGGGGGGAAGTGCTGCAGCACTGTAAGCACCTTTGACATTAGCATACAGCAGGTCTAGTGTCTTCTCCCCCCTAGTGTGACAATCCACGTACTGGGTGAAAGTGGGAATAGTCTTGTTCAGTGATGTGTGATTGAAATCACCGGAGATCAGGAGAAAGGCATCAGGGTGTCGAGTCTGGAGTTTGGCAGTTACAGAGTGAATGACGTCACACGCGGCAGCGGCATTCGCGGATGGAGGAATGTACACAGCAGTTATTATCACATGTGAGAATTCTCTTGGTAAATAATATGGACGAAGTCCGACAGCCAACAGTTCAATATCTGGACTACAAACGCGCTCCTTAACAGTCACATGACCGGGGTTACACCACATGTTGTTGATGTAAACAGCCAGCCCCCCTCCTTTCCTCTTCCCGCTCTCTCTCCTCGTCCTGTCGCTCCGTATCGCGCTGAAGCCGTCCAGTGTAATATTAGTCTGGCACATCACTATGTAACCAAGTCTCAGTAAAACACATCAGACTGCACTCGCGGAAGATGTTTTCAGTCTTTAACAAAGCTGTCAACTCGTCCATCTTATTGTCCAGAGATCTCACGTTGCCCATGATAAGAGACGGGACATACGGCTTGTACTTTCTCATCCTTTCCTTATGCGCCGCGCGTTTCTCTTCCTCTTTGGCTCCTTTGCGCCGCTTCCTCCCACCTCTGCATCCCCTTATCGTCCTCCTCCGTATCTCATCCGGAATGTTTAAAGTCCTATACAGAGTCGGATCTCTGATGCCGGCCGGCTTCAGTGCGATCAGCTGTTCCCTGTTGTAAACAAAGGAGCCGCCTCCTTGCTGTTGCGCGCTGATCACCCGGAGCGCCGAAAGTGTAATTAAAATTGCGTAACTGAGAACAAGAACACTTTCAAAACGCATGGTTTGAAAGGGCGACCTTACTTGTTAAATACAGAATAAAGTTATAAATAAATAAGAGAAGGAAAGTATAATAAAAAGTAAAAAACACACGAGAATTCCGAGAGCAACTGCACCAAGCTGCTGCACGCTCGCGCATGCGCAAATGAAGTGAACAATTCAAATGTTTAGTGAACAATTCATCACACAGGGAACGTTCTCCGATTAAACACGGAGGAGAACATCACCCGTGAATGATCGGTTCACCTTTAAAATCGTCTCACACACGAGGAACGACGGAGGATCATCTGGTGACTCTCGAACAGGAAGAAGAGACACAGGACGATGCGGATTGTTTATTTATTTATTTAGACTGAGCAGAGCGCGGGACGCTGGTGTCTCTAGTCTGATCTCAGCGGCTGAAACTCTGTCTTGTGGAGTCACGAAATATCGACAAACACACATCCTGAAAAACACACTGCTTTATTTAAGTCTTAAAGGTCCCATGTGTGAATGTTTCTTTACAACTGAACACAGGAATCAGAGATCCCTCAGTGTGTGTGTGTGTGTGTGTGTGTGTGTGTGTGTGTGTGTGTGTGTGTGTGTCTGTGTGAAATACCCCTCAATGAGGCATTTGTTTACACCTCAAACCTTCGTCTTGTTTCACTCCTCTTGCGAACGCACCATTTCAGTGTCTATGTAAATGTGCTCCTGCTGAAGCCACGGATCTTTGGACTGTGGGAGCTCGTCAAGTACGGAGAGAACATGCAAACTCCATGCACACAGAGACGGGAATCGAACCCGGACCCTAGAGGTGCAAGGCGACAGTGCTCACCACTAAACCACCGTACCTTTAGCATTGCCGTCTTTTTTAATTTCCGGATTCGCACCGTTCTTCCTTTCCTTCCTGTTTTTTATGAAAGTTATGAAATCGCCACTTTCCGATGTTTCTCTCGTCCTCATCGATAGTCATTTGACCAGGGCGTCTCTCAGCACTAGTTATTACCGAGCGCTCGGCAGATGATCAGTCACGACGTGACATTCGCTTGTTCTGTAAAGTGGCTTTCACATCCGCACGCGCCGGCGGCTGATTTAACGTCAAGAGCTGCGAGAAAAGAGAAGAAAAAAAAAGAAGTGAAATATAGAAAAGAGTGAAGGAGTAGACGAGGTGCGGGAACGAGGTGCGGGAACGAGGTGCGGGAACGAGTGACGGCTGAGACAGGGAGGATCTCAGGACCACCTCAAGACTGGAATCAGGTTTTGGGTTGAGTGCAGGAGATAAAAGATCAAATTTAGCTTCTTGTCATCGCTGTTTGATTCCTCATGAGAAAAAAAACGCAGATATTTTTATTCTAATTCTGGTCTCATTTATATTTTCCTGGCCTGCAGTCGTTTGCTTAATATTACAAAGAAAATGGAGAGAGAGAGAGAGAGAGAGAGAGAGTGAGTCATGCTGTAGTCAGGAGACTAAGCGTTAATACCAGCAGTGTGTGTGTGTGTGTGTGTGTGTCGCTCTGCCTCTGCGCTGTGCTTCATTTGGAAGAATAAACTCTCATTAGTTTCCCTGAAAGGCATTTTGGGTAAAATGGAAGAGGCAGGAGGTGAGACGCTGAGACGCTGAGACACTGAGACGTGGAGACGTGGGGACGTGGGGACGGGATGAAGGGAGAAGAAAGAGATTCGGGTTTTATTCACAACGCAGATCGTTTAAAGCGACGGAAAGTCGAGGGAGCGACGTCTGGACGGTCCGCGTTATCTCAGTCGACATTTTTAATAAAATCAGTCGTAGTGAATTTAGATTCTGTTGCTCTGAGGACGTCAGACGGAGCCGTGAGGACGAGCTGTAGTGTCTCTCTGATTGACAGGTGAGAGGGAGAAAGCCCCGCCCACACAGAGAGCACGTTATAGGTTTGGGAAACATTTATTCAGATTGAAGTCAGAGCTGCTTCTTCACTTCATCATCTAAAACAAGTGTTGTGCAAAAGTTTGCAACCCCCCCCCCCCCAAGTAACAGCTTCTACATCCGTCCTCGATGGGGTTGAGGTCACGGCTCTGTGTTCGGGCCGGTCGAGTTCTGTTACACAACCAACTCATCAAACCATGTCTTTATAGTCCTCGCTTTGTACACTGGGGCGGAGTCATGGACACAAACTGTGGACACAAAGTGAACTAAAAGTAAAACATTGTCCAAGATGTCTGAAGCGTTACTGATACGGGGCCTGAATTCAGTAATTAACAGGTTTCCACACTTTTGCCCATGTAGTGTATAAGAATGTGTCTTAGGGTGTACAAACTTTTGCACG
>CM060121.1:807475-814975 GCA_030522415.1 Channallabes apus
GAGTTAAAGAGGGATGAGAATTAAATCAAGCTCTAAGACACACACACACACACACAGATCTATTTGTTCTGTACAGAGAGTTCTGTGTCAGTTGTCATTACTGCTTCTTTTGGATTTCTGACCGTGTGCGTGTGCGTGTGTGTGTGTGTGTGTGTGTGTGTGTGTGTGTGTGTGCGTGTGTGTGTGTGTGTGTGCAGGTATGCGTATCCTAGTGAACCTGCTGCTCGACACTCTGCCCATGCTCGGGAACGTGCTGCTGCTTTGCTTCTTCGTCTTCTTCATCTTCGGCATCATCGGTGTCCAACTGTGGGCGGGGCTTCTGCGCAACCGCTGCTACCCAGAGGACAACTTCACACTGTGAGTATGAGAGACAGAGAGAGAGAGACAGAGAGAGACAGAGAGAGAGAGAGAGCTAAACCCGAGGAACAGCCTAAACCCGACACACACGCAGGACACATCAATAAAAGATCCAAAAATATGGACAACCTATTTTGAATCACTTTTTAAAGGAATCTCCCCACAAAATCTTACAACAAAATAAAAGTAATCCAAAATAAACTAGAAAATTTAGAAACCATCATAAAAAATAACCAAAACCCGCTTGACTACCAAATTACACCAGACCAACTGACTGACGCACTGAAAAACCTTAAAGACAAGAAGGCGTGTGGTCCAGACAGCATCAGGACAGAGATGCTTAAACACAGCACTCCTGTAATGAAGAGTGCTGTGTTGAGGTTCTTCAAGCTGGTTCTCCTCCTGACACCTGGACCCGGGGGTTTATATCCCCAATTCATAAGAGTGGAGACAAATTAGACCCTAATAACTACCGGGGCATCTGTGTGAGCAGTAATCTGGGGAAGGTGTTCTGCTGCATCATCAACACCCGGATCCAGGCCTTCCTTATCGAACACAGCGTCCTGAGTAAGAGTCAGATCGGCTTTCTACCAAACCATCGCACCACTGATCATATTTACACCCTACACACACTCATCAACCAACATCTTCACCAAAAAAGCAATAACAACATTTTTGCATGTTTTGTCAAAAAGCATTTGATTCGATTTGGCACACAGGATTATTTTATCAGGTTTTAAAAAGTGGAATAGGGGGTAAAGTATATGACATCATCAAGTCCATTTATTCGAACAACAAATGCAGCATAAAACTCGGCAAAAAAAGGACAGAATACTTCACTCAAGGGCGTGGGGCGAGACAGGGCGTGGGGTGAGACAGGGCGTGAGGTGAGACAGGGCGTGGGGCGAGACAGGGCGTGGGGCGAGACAGGGCATGGGGTGAGACAGGGCGTGAGGTGAGACAGGGCGTGGGGCGAGACAGGGCGTGGGGCGAGACAGGGCGTGGGCGAGCGAGACAGGGCGTGAGGTGAGACAGGGCGTGGGGCGAGACAGGGCGTGGGGGTGAGACAGGGCGTGGGGGTGAGACAGGGCGTGGGGTGAGACAGGGCGTGGGGCGAGACAGGGTGTGGGGGTGAGACAGGGCGTGGGGCGAGACAGGGCGTGGGGCGAGACAGGGTGTGGGGGCGAGACAGGGTGTGGGGGCGAGACAGGGTGTGGGGGTGAGACAGGGCGTGGGGGTGAGACAGGGTGTGGGGGTGAGACAGGGTGTGGGGGTGAGACAGGGCGTGGGGTGAGACAGGGCGTGGGGGTGAGACAGGGCGTGGGGGTGAGACAGGGCGTGGGGTGAGACAGGGCGTGGGGCGAGACAGGGTGTGGGGGTGAGACAGGGTGTGGGGGTGAGACAGGGCGTGGGGGTGAGACAGGGCGTGGGGGTGAGACAGGGCGTGGGGGTGAGACAGGGCGTGGGGTGAGACAGGGTGTGGGGGTGAGACAGGGCGTGGGGTGAGACAGGGCGTGGGGGTGAGACAGGGCTGCAGCTTGAGTCCAACTCTGTTCAATATTTACATCAATGAGTTAGCGATGTTACTGGAACAATCTGCAGCTCCTGGACCCTAAACAATATAGAAGTCAAATTTCTGCTCTACGCAGACGACCTGGTGCTGCTGTCTCCTACTGAACACGGCTTACAGCGGCACCTGGACCTGCTGGAGCGGTTCTGTCAGAACTGGGCCCTGACCGTCAATCTGGCAAAAACCAAAATTATCATCTTCCAAAAAAAGGCCAGATCTCAGATAAACAGACACATGTTCACTCTGGGAAACTCCGCCCTAGAACACACGTTACATTACGACTACCTGGGACTGAAACTCAGCGCCTCCGGAGGCTTCGATCTGGGAGTGAATGCACTGAAAGAAAAAGCACGAAGAGCTCTATATGCAATTAAGAACAGATTCTACAGAATACACATCCCAATTAGAATCTGGTGTAAAATGTGTTGATAGCATCATCGCACCTATTGCGCTGTACGGATGTGAGGTCTGGGGTCGACTCAGTAAACACGACTACACTCGCTGGGACAAACATCCCACAGAGTCCCTGCATGCAGAATTCTGTAGAAATCTCCTCAAAGTTCAGAGAAAAACACCAATTAACGCATGTAGGGCAGAATTAGGCCGATTCCCGCTGATTATAGCCGTCCAGAAAAGAGCAGTAAAATTCTATAAACACCTTAAATTGAGTAATGAAAACACCCTGCAGTACGAAGCACTGAGAACCCAAGAGCTCGGCCCTAAACCCAGTCCCCTCTGTCAGCTGATCCTGAGACTCACTAACACACTAACCCCTAACACACTGCAGTCTCAGAGCAGCACTGCTCACCACAGTCTCATCAGGATCACACACACACACACTGATCAGATGAGGAGAGAGTATCTGCAGCACTGGGACAGTCAGACCCAAACCCAGTCCAGACTACACTGCTATCGGGCCCTAAAGAGAGAGAGGAGGAACCGGCAGAGTGTCTCTTCACCGTCAGAGATATAAAGCAGAGACGGATCCTGACCAGGTACAGGCTGAGGGACACCGTCTGGCTGTAGAGACGGAGGAGACACAGGAGAACCTGGAGCCCAGAGAGCAGAGACTGTGTGCTCAGTGTACGAGCGGTGAGGTCGAGACGGAGATGCACTTCCTTCTTTACTGACAAAAATATTAACATATAAGGAGCAACTTGACTGAGATCATCACTCACAAAATCCCAAATTACTCCAAATTAACAGAAGGTGAAAAAATGAGAATCATTATAGGAGAAGGCGGCACTGCTACACTCGCTGGAGAGTGTGTGTCCGAGTGTGAGAACCTGAGACACAGTGAGACACAGCGGAACCTCAATGTTCATAACTAACTAAAAAAAGAAAAATAGTCATAATAATAAAAATGGTATATCACAACTGTTTAGATAGTTGTTGTTATTGTTGTTAATATTGATGATTTATATGTATATGTATATATATAATTTTTTTCTTCATTATATATATGTACATGTTATTTAGTTTCTTTATTATTGTTATTTTATTTATTTTATTATTTATGTGTATATGTATATTTATTTATTATTATTATTTTATTTATTTATTTATTTATTTTTTTTGGGGGGGGGAGTGGTTGTTTTGTTTATGTCTACCTAATATGATATTCTTTCATATCTAATATGTTTATACTGCAATGGTTTATAAATTCAGATTAATGTAATTAATGTTTTCTAATGGCTTTGGCAACAATGTAATACTTTTGTTAACATTCATGTCAATAAAACTCTTCTGAACTGAACTGGACTGAACTGAGAGAGAGAGAGAGACAGAGAGAGAGAGAGACACAGAGACAGAGAGACAGAGAGAGACACAGAGAGAGAGACAAAGAGAGAGAGAGACACAGAGACAGAGAGACAGAGAGACAGAGAGAGACAGAGAGAGAGAGAGAGAGAGAGACAGAGAGACACAGAGAGAGAGAGACAAAGAGAGAGAGACACAGAGACAGAGAGACAGAGAGAGAGAGAGAGAGAGAGAGAGACAGAGAGACAGAGAGACACAGAGAGACACAGAGAGAGACAGAGAGAGAGAGAGACAGAGAGAGACACAGAGAGAGAGAGACAGAGAGAGAGAGAGACAGAGAGAGAGAGACAGAGACAGTGAGAGAGAGTCAGAGAGAGACAGAGAGAGACACAGAGAGAGAGACAGAGAGAGAGAGAGACAGTACGGCATGTTTTGTAGCAGTAAGAAAGGGAACTCATTCTCCTGTTTTTTGACAGGATCCTCACAACACAGGTTCATAAACACATCTTTATAAAGCATCTCTCTCACACACACACACACACACACACACACACACACACACACACACACAGAGCTGAACCTGAAACGGTACATTCCCCTCCTGCGTTCTGATTGGTCAGGGTGGTGTGTAGTGTACTCGGCTCGGCCAGTGGTTCCGGCTGTCACATGACCAGTATTATATACACACTGTGACACGGTATGGTTGCCATAGTAACAGCACATCCAGGGACGTGTATAGAGACAGAGACAGGGAGACGCGGGTGAGGGAACGAGTGTTTATAGCTGCTATGACGCAAGTGACATTAGGAAGTGATGTCTGTGGTTAGTGTCACTGATGATGTAAACATGGCTCCGCCCACTCAATGTCTGCATTTACAGTAAGTACAGCTCTGTTCCATATCCTTAATTGTTAGTAAGAATACCAGGCCAGCATCCTCTGTACTCCAGGTGGGGGGTCTGTTTGACCTGTGTGTGTGTGTGTGTGTGTGTGTGTGTGTGTGTGTGTGTGTGTGTGTGTGTGTCGATGATGCCGTTTGCTTTGTTGTGTTCTTTGCAGGTCGCTCCGTTCCCAAAACCGCCCTGTTCGTCATTTGTCCCTTTGTAATTCCCTTCACTCTGAGATGCTGTTCATTCTTCAGCTCATTCTTATCACACACACACACACACACATACACACACATACACACACACACATACAGACGCTTCCTGTCAGTCTGTATGACAGGTTAATTATCTCTCTTGTGCTGTTTTTTTTTTAAAAGACAGCAGTGTTTTAGGACTGGCTGGGAGTGTGTAGCACGTCACACCGGCTTCTGGTACACAGTGTTCAGTGCGACAAGTGTTTAAACTTTACAACCTTAACTCCATCATCACAGCTATAGATTTTACAACCCAACATCATTATTTCCATAAACTTTACACCCACAACATTATTTCTATAAACTTTACACCCAACATCATTATTTCCATAAACTTTACACTCACAACATTATTTTCATAAACTTTACACCCAACATCATTATTTCCATAAACTTTACACCCACAACATTATTTTCATAAACTTTACACCCAACATCATTATTTCCATAAACTTTACACCCACAATATTATTTTCATAAACTTTACACCCAACATCATTATTTTCATAAACTTTATACCCAACATCATTATTTTCATAAACTTTACACCCACAACATTATTTTCATAAACTTTACACCCAACATCATTATTTCCATAAACTTTACACCCACAACATTATTTTCATAAACTTTACACCCACAACATTATTTTAATACATTTTACACCCAACATCATTATTTTCATAAACTTTACACTCACAACATTATTTTCATAAACTTTACACCCAACATCATTATTTCCATAAACTTTACACCCACAATATTATTTTCATAAACTTTACACCCAACATCATTATTTTCATAAACTTTATACCCAACATCATTATTTTCATAAACTTTACACCCACAACATTATTTTCATAAACTTTACACCCAACATCATTTCAATAAACTTTACACCCACAACATTATTTTCATAAACTTTACACCCAACATCATTATTTCCATAAACTTTACACCCACAATATTATTTTCATAAACTTTACACCCAACATCATTATTTTCATAAACTTTATACCCAACATCATTATTTTCATAAACTTTACACCCACAACATTATTTTCATAAACTTTACACCCAACATCATTATTTCCATAAACTTTACACCCACAACATTATTTTCATAAACTTTACACCCACAACATTATTTTAATACATTTTACACCCAACATCATTATTTTCATAAACTTTACACTCACAACATTATTTTCATAAACTTTACACCCAACATCATTATTTCCATAAACTTTACACCCACAATATTATTTTCATAAACTTTACACCCAACATCATTATTTTCATAAACTTTATACCCAACATCATTATTTTCATAAACTTTACACCCACAACATTATTTTCATAAACTTTACACCCAACATCATTATTTCCATAAACTTTACACCCACAACATTATTTTCATAAACTTTACAACCACAACATTATTTCCATAAACTTTATACCCAACATCATTATTTCCATAAACTTTATACCCAACATCATTATTTTCATAAACTTTATACCCAACATCATTATTTTCATAAACTTTATACCCAACATCATTATTTTCATAAACTTTACACCCAACATCATTATTTCCATAAACTTTACACCCACAATATTATTTTCATAAACTTTACACCCAACATCATTATTTTCATAAACTTTACACCCACAACATTATTTTCATAAACTTTACACTCACAACATTATTTTCATAAACTTTACACCCACAATATTATTTTCATAAACTTTACACCCAACATCATTATTTTCATAAACTTTACACCCACAATATTATTTTCATAAACTTTACACCCAACATCATTATTTTCATAAACTTTACACTCACAACATTATTTTCATAAACTTTACACCCAACATCATTATTTCCATAAACTTTACACCCACAATATTATTTTCATAAACTTTACACCCAACATCATTATTTTCATAAGCTTTATACCCAACATCATTATTTCCATAAACTTCATACCCAACATCATTATTTTCATAAACTTTATACCCAACATCATTATTTTCATAAACTTTACACCCAACATCATTATTTTCATAAACTTTACACCCAACATCATTATTTTCATAAACTTTACACCCAACATCATTATTTCCATAAACTTTACACCCAACATCATTATTTTCATAAACTTTATACCCAACATCATTATTTTCATAAACTTTACACCCAACATCATTATTTCCATAAACTTTACACCCACAATATTATTTTCATAAACTTTACACCCAACATCATTATTTTCATAAACTTTACACTCACAACATTATTTTCATAAACTTTACACCCAACATCATTATTTCCATAAACTTTACACCCACAATATTATTTTCATAAACTTTACACCCAACATCATTATTTTCATAAACTTTACACCCACAACATTATTTTCATAAACTTTACACCCAACATCATTATTTCCATAAACTTTACACCCACAACATTATTTTCATAAACTTTACAACCACATTATTTCCATAAACTTTACACCCACAACATTATTTCCATAAACTTTATACCCAACATCATTATTTTCATAAACTTTACACCCAACATCATTATTTTCATAAACTTTATACCCAACATCATTATTTCCATAAACTTTACACCCAACATCATTATTTTCATAAACTTTACACCCA
>CM060121.1:819975-1167475 GCA_030522415.1 Channallabes apus
TGTGCCACATTTCCCTCCTAATCAACACAATTTGGGGGATTACAGTGTCTCTGTAACAGAAGTGTGGATATTCGTCCAGTCTGTAACCAGGCAACAGCGTGACGGGGCGTGACGGGGTGTGATTGGGCTAGATAGAGCATGACGGGGCGTGTCAGGGTGCGATTGGGCGTGACGGGGTGTGATTGGCGTGACGGGGCGTGACGGGGCATGACGGGGTGTGATGGAGCGTGACGGGGCGTGACGGGGTGTGATTGGGCGTGATGGGGCGTGACGGGGGTGTGATTGGGCGTGATGGGGCGTGACGGGGCGTGATTGGGCGTGTCGGGGCGTGATTGGGCGTGTCGGGGCGTGACCAGAGGTGTAAAGAGTACCTGAAAACCATACTTGAGTAAAAGTACAGACATTTTACTGTAAAAATGACTCCATTACAAGTTACAAGTCAACAATTCCAATAAGACTTGAGTAAAAACCTTAAAGTATCCGATTTTAAAAGAACTTAAGTATTTTACTCGTACTGAATGTAGGCTCATAGAACACCAAGAAATGTGAAAAACAAGAAACCGTTTATTTATGAGGTTTTATTTCCTAATATAGAAATGAAATTGAAAACTTCAATCAATATTTCAAAATGGCAGAACAAACGTCAGTCTCAGGCAAAGTCAAATGTTAAAAAAATCCAAAAGTAACAGATTTTTTTTCTTTTATTAATAAAAGGTATTTTCAGTCTACAATGGACAAAAAATAAATAAAAAATTCAGAGCGGACTTTGATTTGATTTACTTCTCAGTCTAAGAGGGGGGCCAATATTTTTATTCAACTTCAACAAAAGCTGGTTCTCAAAGTTCTTGGATAAAGATGCCGACTTGTCGCTCACAATCACAATGTAATGAGTAACGGTAAGTGTTTCGTTCAAATCTACTGGAGTAAAGAGTAAATAAATTCAATCAAAAATGTAGTCGAGTAAAAGTTACTTATATTTTTGATACTCAGTACAAGTACAAAGTAGCCAAAAAAATACTTAAGTACAGTAACGAAGTCCATTTACTCAAATGATTCACATCACTGGGCGTGACGGGGCGTGACGGGGCGTGATGGGGCGTGATGGGGCGTGATGGGGCGTGACGGGGCGTGATGGGGCGTGATGGGGCGTGACGGGGCGTGACGGGGCGTGATGGGGTGTGATGGGGCGTGACGGGGTGTGATGGGGTGTGACGGGGTGTGATGGGGTGTGATGGGGTGTGATGGGGTGTGATGGGGCGTGACGGGGTGTGATGGGGCGTGACGGGGCGTGACGGGGTGTGACGGGGTGTGATGGGGCGTGACAGGGCGTGATAGGGCATGACGGGGTGTGATGGGGCGTGATGGGGCGTGACAGGGCGTGATGGGGCATGACGTGGCGTGCCCACCTGCCCAGTTAGATCATTTAATCATTATCTCAGCTTGACTGCACAATGCATTCCTTTATGAATAAACACATTGGATAGTCAGTCCATTTATGTAAATTAGATTGTCTCCAAGTGGGTGTGGCTTTATGACCATATATGGAATGCCTTTGAGTGTGTGTATTGAGTCTCACAACACACTCAATACACACACTCACACCAGTGTCACAACACCACCACACTGTCAAGTTGAGTTTTGAGACTTTGGAGACGTTTGAGGCGGTAAAACATCATGATTTCTTTATAATCCTACAGGTGGCGCTCTCTCTCTGAACTACTCCCACATGTCCATCCCATGCAGTAGGAGTGAATTATTTGCCAAGTTTGTTTAGTAATAATAATGACATCGGATGAGATAATCGCGGCTCAGTAACACTGTATCTTTGTGTTTCATTTCTTTTGAAGTTAAATGTTAAACTCTTGTATTTGGAGTTTGTGGCGAGTTCGTGGCGAGTTCCTGCGCTCACTTAAACTCCCGGGTTTAAGTGGAAAAACTAATGTTTAGAAGAAACGAGCTGCATTTAATTACTCATTAAATGGTTTTAAATGTTAAATTATCATTTAAATTGTAACAAAATCAGGGGAAAGTGCCGTGTCAAATCAGGATATTTATATAATGGGAGGTGACTGCTGTTTTCCATCATTATTAGCTTCCGTAGCATTTTAGCTATAAGGGGCCGCGGTACAGTACAGTACAGTATGTACAGAGCAAACAGTTCAAGTGTGAAAGCAGGAGAAAATACAATGTACACAACAGTAGTGTCCCGGAGGATAAAGGAAGCTCGAGCACCAACGGAAGGGAAGCTCATAAATAGGAAGGTAGACAGACAGACAGACAGACAGACAGACAGAAAACCTTATTGATCCTAAAGGAGGCTGTTAGTGATTTGAGCTGCTGTTCAGATCCGCAGAAATCAGAAGCGTAAAGAAAGAAACAGGAGACGTTGAGGAAGCTGATAAGTTTTTCTGTAAATGAACAAAGGGAACGTCAGCGTGTCCTCTCTCTCTCTTCTTCACCTTTCACTCCGTATCTCTCCCTCCATCTTAATTGCTTTTCTGTTGTCGGTGTTCCCGGGTCACCCTGCGCACTGACTCTACTGCATTATAACAGAGCTTATAAATCACCTGACATCAAACGTTTCCTCTTAGCTTCATAGTTTCCACTATTCAAAGTCATAATAATACATAAAGTCCCACATTAAAGGACATGATGCTGTACGTCCCCTACAGTATATCAGCCCTTTATGACGGATAAGAAGTGTTATACAGTCTTCCTGGTAAAAGCTACTTTGAGGGTGTTCATAGGGCTACATGAAGGCTGATTACATTAGGTAGGCGTGAGTACTTTGGCCACAGTAAGAGCCGTGTTTGTATAAACACTAACACTTTCTTTAAGTATGGAGGTCACGGGGCTGCATGACACCCACATACGCCTTCAAGGACAACTTATGTAATCCTGTGCAACCTTTTATGAAGGCTTATTCCTCCTGACATGAGCTGTCTTAACTGTTTGTTGTGATGTCCGAGGGCTCAGTGTGCACTTTACTCACCGGTGATGTACATGGGCCTACGCGACAGCTACATAAGCTTTTATACATTTATATAATCTATATAATCTTACATAACGCTGCATTAACACTTATAAGGGCTTATGCCTGCTGCTATAAGTTGTCATAAAGATTCTCTTTGTCACGTGACCCAGATCATTATACAAGTGTACACTGTGATCTGAGTAATGTTCATGGAGTCACACACAGACATAAGCCCTTTATAAAGCCTCAACTGCTCAGATGTGTGTAATGAGATAAAAAGTCGCTCTCGATCAGGGCGTCGACCAAATGCTGTGAATGTTTTTACTAAACACTTGTGTCATGTTGTAGCACCGTGATGAAGTGTTATAGATGCTCCTCTGGCTCCTCAGTGTTATTGTTGCTCCATGTGTCATGTCATCCTTATGTAACTTTCCAGAAGTTCTCTGAGCGGCAAAGTCACGTGTCATGACACAGAGTTCATAACACTCATACGGCAGCTCATAGGCAGGTGACACTCATACAGCAGCTCATAGGCAGGTGACAGAGACCTCGTGTCTACAGTGATCGCTGTTATTTGATCAAAATTGATAAAAAGTCCCTGTGACAGGTTACTCCTCTCTCTCAGTGTTTATAAAGCCTTATGTAGTGTGTATAAAGCATCATGGCTGTGTGTATAACCCATGTGAGTGTGTTTCAGTAAAAGTAAAGTGTGTGTGTGCGTGTGTGTGCGTGTGTGCTCATCAGAATCCCAAATGAGTTAGACAGATTGTAGGGGCTGGACACAGACACACACACATGCACGCGCACACACACGCGCACACACACACACACACACACACTGCAACTTCACCTTGATGCTTTGATCTTCATTTCTTATACCAGGAGTGTGTTTTCATTAAATATGGATCTGGGACTGTGTGTGTGTGTGTGTGTGTGTGTGTGTGTGTAAAGTGATATGAATGGAGTGTGTTATGAGCGGAGGCTCTCAGCGCTGATGGTTTGGTGTTCGGGTTCACACTCCATCTTTAAAATGGTCTTTAATAGCGTATCGTCCTGCCGTATCGTCACCGCGCGCTTAGCGGCTCTAACTAAGATAAAGCCTCGTGGCTCAGACCTCATCCTCTTACAGCCTTTATATCTCCTCACTCTCTGTTTCTGTCTCTTCTCCTCACACACACACACACACACACGCACACACACACACACGCACACACACACACACTGCCTGCTCGCTCAGCATTAGGACACATTAGGACTCGACTGGTCCGTATCTGATTAGATCCATGCCCGAGTGCGCCGTACTGCGCCCGAGACCAGAGGCGTCCGGAGGATACAGTACCGGTACGGTTCTATGGTTCTAGAGCGCGGAATGATTGTGTTCTCGCTGATCAACATGAAGCAGAACTTTGGGGCCGAGTTTTCTTGGGAACTGTCCCGCGGCCCTGATATGAAAATGCACTAAAAATAAATAACTTCTTCATAAGTTTCATGAAACACACACACACACACACACACACACACACACACTTCATTAAACGTAGTTAAAGTGTCGTATCCATGCAGCAGCAAATGAATGTACGGGTTCTACAGCATTTTCTGGTTGTAAGAGATGGGGGGGGGGTGTGGGGGTGTGGGGGTGTGGTCGAGCGCAGGTCTGTGGTGGGAGGGCGGGGCAGGGGGGCGGGGCAGGGAGGCGGGGCAGGGAGGCGGGGCAGGAACCTGCGGTGAATGTCACTAATTACTGCTCTGTGCTGCAGCGAGCCGTGAAGGAGATAAGAGGAGAGGGAGAGCGCTGAAAGAGCAGTGTGTGTGTGTGTGTGTGTGTGTGTGTGTGTGTGAGAGAGAGAATGAATCTGCTCAGAAAGGTGACCAAATAAAATGAAAGATCAGTGAGAGTTCCAGCTGCGCCGAGTCGCTCTGTGTCCCCCATCAACCCTGATTACACTAGTGGAGTTGAGAGATTACACACTTCAGTTATGTTGTACACACACACACCTGCTGTTACAGCCACATGGTGACACACACACACACGTATGTCGAACACTGAACTGCATTAATACTCGTATGATTTTTATAGTCTCATTTTGGTGTTTTGTGGAATTTACTGCTGGATCTCTGCAGCGTTTCTCTTAAATCACCCAGAAATCACTTTAGATCATCATCATATAAACACACGTCTGTCCTGAGCGTCCGCGAGTCGCAGGGACACGTTTAGATCACAAATCAGATTTAGGCTTCAGCGGTTTTGCACAATGATTGTAGAGTTTTATTTTCATTTCTTTCTTCAAATCTTTATTCACTGGTTTGTATGTTTGCATGTGTGTGTGTGGGGGGGGGGGGGGCGGGGGTAATCAGGGTTATGAAGGGTTGAGGGAGGGAGTGAGCGTGAGTGAGTAAGTGAGTGAGTGTGTGAGGGGTTGAGTGAGTGAAGGAGTGAGTGAGGGAGTGACGGAGGGGGTGAGTGAGTGAGTGTGTGTGTGTGTGTGTGTGTGTGAGTTTCAGAAGCTCCTTTTCCATAAACTCAGATCTGACCGCGAGTAGAACCTCAGATCTGTTTACTCGCAGTAACTCATACGGCGCTCGACGTACACATGACGTGTTGTGTTTTTCCTTTGATCATCACCACGGCGACGGCGCTGATACACACATCAATAATCTAATCATGATCTGATCTCAGTTGTCCAACAGTAGTACATTAAACAGGGAATAAAATCTGATTAGCGGCCGGATTAGAGATCGGAATCGAGGAGAGTCGCCGCGCTACAAACGGAACCTCGCAGCAATTCTCACTTTGTCTTTGTCTTCTGTCTTATTTCTTTCTCATCATGACATAGTGTTAGATGACTGTCCAGTACTGTTGGTGTAATAAGGGATAATAATAGTTATTATGTATATATATGATAAATAAATAGATATAAACAATATTTGACATAAATGTAAATAAATATTTTAAAAAGGTACTTAACTAAAGTCTTTCCCTTTTATTGAGTTTAATACTGACTCTGTGACACAGATGACTTATTTAGCTTATTTTACTTATATTTTACTATACATATATTTATTTTGTATATATAAATTATTTAAGCTATTAATGTTAATGTTTATTCACATGCTATGTATACTGTATATATATTTATTTGTCTTCATAAAGAAATGTTATTATTGATTGATTTACGCATATCTGGAGTTTCTGCTGTTCTTCAGGAACCGTCACGTCCTGATGTTCATCTTGCATGTTGTCTCCGTTATAAAAACATCTTTCCGTGTCCAGATCGGCTCGTTCTTCATGATTAACCTGTGCCTGGTGGTCATCGCCACCCAGTTCTCGGAGACGAAGCAGCGAGAACATCAGCTGATGCAGGAGCAGCGAGCCCGCTGTCTGTCCTCCAGCACGCTGGCGTCTCTCACCGAGCCGGGCGACTGCTACGAGGAGCTCTTCCAGCTGGTGTGTCACGTCCTGCGTAAGGCCCGGCGCCGCTCCGTCGCCCTCTACTACACGCTCCGGGGTAAAGCTCCGCCTCCCGGGGGAGGGCGGGGTCGGAGAAGAGGAGGAGTCAAAGCCAACGGAGGCGAGAAGCGCCAGTATCGTTCTTCTCAGGGTGAATAACCTTGTCTTTGTTCGGGGTAGTAATGTACATCACAGCACCGTACTATGCGTACATTAGACCTCCATAAGCCTGTAAAAGTTGTATAGATGTTGTATAACAGATGGAATTATAAATCAATATAAATGAAAATATGAATGCACAGAACTCACAGCTCTCCAGGACTTTTTTTGTCATCAGGAAAATAAACGTAATCCTCTTCCAGTTACAGTACCTCCAGGTTTAACTCATTCACTAATGAGCTGCATTGATCTGTGGTTTAATAGCCTTTAATTTCCACTTTAGTTCTTTTGTTTAGTGGAGACTGGAGATTTGTTTTTGAGCTCTGCTACTAATAGACTTTTGCTAATGTATCATTAGAGAGCCTGTAATGGTCAGAACAAGAATGCAGAGGGGAGAACCGGAGAACCGGAAACGAGCAACTCAGTAATAAATGCTGAGCAGAAGAATCCAGGAGCACACATTAGGGCAATCAGCCAATCACAAAACAGAACCAACATCATGTCGGAAGCATAGAGAATAGAACAAGGATATAAACATTTGGGGGGGGGGAGGGGGGGGGGGCTTCATTGGATCATTGGATGGATATTAGTGCCACCTTCCCCTGGGCAGTTACACACACACTCTCACCATTGCCTGCTACATCCAGCTGTGTTATGTTGCTAGTATTAGCATTACCCTGGTGCGAGAACACAAAACAGAGACCCAGGACGTCTCTAAACCCAGCACCGCTTGTACAGTAGCACTACCGATATTTATTACTGTCAGCTCATCAAGCCCAATACATTTACTATAAACATCAGTTGAGATTACTAAAGTTAAATAAAGAGTAAATGAAACATTTGTGTGCGAGCAGATGAGACATTTGATTACAGATTTTTATTTCCTTTAATAAAATTAATGTTTCTTTATATTAATTCATCCCCCTTTCCTCTTAGTGTCTCGCTGTCCTCACCACAGTAAAATGGACCACAGCCCCCACCCTCTGGATAATTCCATGCCTATTTCTATTCCTCCCCACACTGAAGATTGTCCTGAGTGCACAGCCCTGTCAATCAGGGAGGGGGCGGGACCAGGGGCAGACTCAGCCAATGGTGAGGAAGGAGACGGAGCGCTGGAGGAGACAGATCGGGAGGAGAACCACTTAGAAGGCAGAATAGATGAAGAGGATGAGGAGGAGGAGGAGGAGGAGGAAGGTGAGAGTGAGGAAGAGGATGATGATGAAGTGGATGGTCAAAAAAAGAAGAAAAGGAAGAAGAAGAGAAAGAGGAAGCGGCGGTCCTGCTTTTGGATGTGTAAGGACTTGTGGGATGAGATGAGAGTGAAACTGTGGAGCATTGTCGAAAGCAAATATTTCAACCGAGGAATCATGATGGCCATCCTCATCAACACCATCAGCATGGGCATCGAACACCACAACCAGGTAAAGCACATGACCTTTAACCTTGAGCCTCTAGCTTATATACAACTCGAGGCAGACATGTGACAGGTTGTAAGTGCATTTATGGAAAAAGGGGTTTTGGTGGAGACGGTGTTTTGTTTAGTGTTTCTGCAGAGAGGAAAGTGTGTTGGAGGTGAAAACACTGGGTTGGATAAACAAAGCCAGGTTGTGTGTAAACATGCCTGAAAGTGTCATATTTAAAGTGACTTTGTGCATCTGGGACGAGATCGTGCCTTGTACCTCGTCCTTGACTATTGTGTAGTAATGATGCAGTGGTGCCCCTGGTGGCCCCTTTCGCCCCTGGTGGCCCCTTTCGCCCCTGGTGGGGCAGGTGATGTGTTGATAGAAGTTTGGCGCTGCGCTCTCGTCTGCTTTCCTCTTCCTGTCCTTTCCTGTTTTTTCTTTGTCCTTTTTGCCATTCCAGTGGAGACGGAAACAAGAGAGTCTTTCAATACGAATGTCCCAGGCACAGAAACAGAAGAGCAGTAGGATGAGAAAAACACAAATGTATATATATTATTTTATACAAAAGACTTGTGTTGGGCAACGTGATGTCACAGCGCTGGTGTCACTGCTGGGGTACCAATACTTTTTAACAGCATATTCGGTCAAATCAGCACACCAGTAACAGAGAGAGAGCGCGAGAGCAGGGAAGGATTTTAATGGTGAAATAAAGAGGGAGGAGTTTGCTTTCCTACATGTTTATGTCTACAGTAATGACAGTGAGGGGGACGACAATACAGAACGTCTACAACAGAGTGACAGCAAATCCTTTGTGATAATGAGAGGAACTGGTACTGAACTGGAGAATTCTATTTAGACACAGAAAGTGGGGGGGGGGGGGGGGGGGAACACACCCACAGCACATCTGCACTCGAGGGGCTCAACAGTCGGTGTGGATTGGCTGAAGTGTGGAGAGGAAATCAGACCATAAAACATTACACGTGTCCCAAAGTCACTGACACGAGGATGACTGACTGCAGCGAGACTGGACAGGATGAAGAGCAGCCATGGGAGCATCACTCTGGACATTTTTCTGAAATATCACTAAAATTAGGCGTAGAATGAAAGGTAACTTTCTCGATCTCTTCTGCCCCTTACTGTATCGGAGGGGTAAATACGCAAGCGTACCCAAGAACGGAGAACAAAAACAATGTGATCACTCTCCATCGGGGGGAGTAATGGGGGAGCAATTGTTCCTGGGCGGGGTACAAAGCAATCGTGTCTAATGTGAAAACACCCTTAGAGTTTTAAACTCTAAATTAGGCCATTAGGAGACCAGTGGCACTGGAGAGCGCAGTGAGCGAAAGATCTTAGCAGAGCGCAGAACTAAAACCAGCTGCTGTGGATGAGGGTCCCGGCACGGGGGCGTGTTTCAGGGGCGTATTTCAGGGGCGTGTTTCAGGGGCGTGTTTCAGGGGCGTATTTCAGGGGCGTATTTCAGGCTTCTCAAGTGTTTGGTGTGGGAACAGAATATTTATTGTAGCTGAAACTTTTGTTTTTACGCTTTAGTGATGGAGGTGTTCAGAGGATGAAAAGACGAACCAGACCAGAGACCACGGCGTAGTCTGTCCAGATAGTCTCTCTCCATCTCCATCTCTCCATCCTGTCTCTCTCTCTCTCTCTCTCTCTCTCTCTCCACCCCCTCACTCCTTCTTTTCCTGCAGTAGCTCGCTATTCTCTCCTCTCTCAAGCTGAAGAGACTAAAAATACCAAATCTCTGGAAAGAGAGGGAGCGAGAGAGAAGGGGAGAGAGAGATGTAGGAGAAACTGAAGCATTGCACTCTTTCGTTACGCAGCATTTTCACCCCCACAACAAGTCGAACATTACAGATCATTTCTCTCGCCCACACACAGACATGGCAATTCTGCATCCTTTTTTTTTCCTTCCCCGGTGGAAGGTTTCGGCTGTTGGAAAATAATTTGTACCTTCCTGTTGTGCTGATGAATGACATCATCCAGTGTGAGTCAGTCCTGCTCTCGAAACCTTCATTATTACGCAGAACAGAAGAAAAACCAGAAATGTGTTGGGATGATTGTAATATTTACAAATGTGTACGGAGCAGCTGGAGTGGGTTTTTTCTTTTTTTTTTTTTTATTCTTTTCTTCCCAGTGCCAGGCTGCTGACTGACTGAATTCTGATACGTACAATACAGCAGGCAGGAAATAAACAGCTTAGATCCATTTATAACACAGAGAGGAGAAGAGACGGTTTAGAAACGCAGAGCAGACGAGCGAAAGGAGGAGCAGGAAGGAGGAAGAGAAGGAGAGAGAGAGAGAGAGAGTAACAGGAAGAAGGTGAAGCCAGGTGAGCCAGGTGTAGCTCAGTGGTTAAGGCATTGGACTACGGTTCGGAAGATCCCAGGTTCAAACCCCACAACCACCAAGTTGCCACTGTTGGGCCCTTGAGCAAGGCCCTTAACCCTCAACTGCTCAGATGTATGATGATGTAAAGGATGTAAAAAAAATGTATGTCGCTCTGGATAAGAGCATCTGCCAAATGCCTAAATGTAAATGTGAAGGAAACAGGAAGTGATAGGGAAGTGGATAAGGAAAGAAACTAAACAGGAACAAAGTAAAGGAAAAAAAGTTTTAAAATTGTCAGCAGGAGAGGAAGAAAGGAGAAAAAGAAGAACAAGACATGAAATGAAAGAATAGACAAAAGTGAAAGAAAAGGAAAAAGTCAACGAATAATGAAGAGCAAAAAGACGACAGAGAGAAAACACGAGGAGAGGAAATGAAAGCAGATATCACGAAGCAGAGGAGGAAAAAAACAGAAAGAGAAGGACGGGATAAAGACAGAAGATGTGAGACGGAGGGACTGGAGCCGAGAGACGCTGGGTGTCTGTTTGCTGCGTCGATCTGCTGCTTTAAATGGCATCTCGTCCATGTTCTCTGTTCTGCTGCTGCTGCTGCTGCTGTTATCACTCGTCCTTCACATCTCTGCTCGGACTCATCAATACTGCGATATTGATCACAGGGAGAGGGAGAAGGAGAGGGGGGGGGAGGGAGGGGGGAGAGGGGGGAGGGGGGACAGAGGGGGGGAGGGGGGGAGAGGGGGACAGAGTGGGGGAGGGAGGAGAGAGATCTACACTTCTTCTTTCATATCTATCTACAGTACACAAGAATTTCACCCTCTTGTCTGATACACTGACACAATACACACGTCTCTCTCTCTCTCACACACACACACACACACACACACACACACACACACTCACACACACACTGTCTGTGAGCTGCGTCACTCCGTCTTCGTCTGCCTCTGTAATAAATATTTAACCTGACTCCTGTCTCACACACAGCTCATAACTCTCAGGTGATGAAGGTCAGATGTGTGTGTGTGTGTGTGTGTGTGTGTGTGTGTGTGTGTGAGAGAGAGAGAGAGAGAGAGAGATTTTTCTTATCATTTAATATAGATGAAGAAGAAATAGAAATCCAGCTCAGGTCCTGTTGTATATTTAAACAGTGATGTTTTTTTTTTCTCTGAACACTTTTGCTTTGGAGTCTTTGAAACTTCTTTAGAATTTTTTATTTTTTGTTGTTGATATTTTTAAGATGGAAGTTTCGATTTCTTTTTTATTATTAGTTAGAAATAAAACAGTTTAGAAATCCTATTCCCAGTTCAGAATTCAAAGACAATTTTTTATTTTTAAAGTCTGAAAGTTGGTCTTTCGTCGCCACGGCCGAGCGTCCGATCCGCACACGAGCCCGGCACAGGATTAACACCGGATGCTCTTCACAACCCTGACATTTTATCCGGGCCTGGGATCGACACCACACGCGGTCAAACACTGGCCTTCTGAAGGCAGACGAGAACCTACAACTGAGCCGCCGGTGGCCTAAAAGTAAAAAGTAAAAGCATTAAAATAGTAAAACAGCGGAACCTCGGCATATGAGTTTAATCCGTTCCAGAGGCGACTTCAGGTGAAATTTCAATTTGTGCAACACATTGTCCAATAGGAAATAATGTAAATGCAGATAATCCGTTCCAGCCACCCAAAAATATTACCAATATTACCAATATTACCAATTTCCAACATAATAACATATTATTTACACATAAAAACAATAAAAACATTTAGAAAAGACATGTAACCCCACTTAACCTTAATTTATTTAATTAATTAATTTCCTCTTGGCACCGGCTGCTTTACCAAACCGAAAAAAACAAACTCCCTGTGACTCCCTTTTCTTTTTGCTACCGTCCTTGATAAGGTTCTTGGGACTCCTGGTGTTCCGTCCTCACTACATCTTACACAAAACTTAAACTTAAATGTAAACTTGTTTTGTTTTGGAGTTGTTGTTTTTTTTTCCCCACTGACACTAACAAGTTTTAAACGTTTCCCGGACGTACACGCGACATTCCGTCCGCCTCGGCTCAGCTCAGTTCGGCTCGACTCGGCTCGGCTCGGCTCAGCTCGACTCGAGTCGGTTTGTTCACTCATATGTCGAGGTTTTTCTGGTAAAGTTTCAGTTCTTAAGGTTAAAATCCGTGCTGCGGGCCGTTCATAAGACGAGGTATCACTGTATATTAATATTGTTTCAAATCAAAGCATTTTTACGGGCCGGTAACGTCTAAAGATTAACATCCGCCTCTTTATTTATTACAACAATATAGATGGTTGTGTCTCCTTCCCTTAACTCTTAATTAATGTCGTTATATCACTTAAGAGTTTTTGTGTCAAGCAGAACATTAATCTATTCAGCGTTTGCAAATTACAGCCCTTAGAAGTGCACACTCTTTAAAAAGGGATTAAATACCTAACGAGTGTTAATCAGTGAGAGATTTCCGGAGTTAATAACGCAATCAGGCTGCGTTTCTCTTAATATTTAATTACACCGTGACATTAATTACACTCTGACATCAGGAGGCTGGAGGATTTAGTTTAACCTGTGGCTTCAGAATCAATGAAACTCAACATTTTTATTCCTCACTTGGAGCACTCTTTAGAAGTGTGCTGACAAGCCCTAATCCCTCACCCCTAATCCCTAACCCCTTCACTAAACCCTTAACTGTTAACCTCTAACACTTTTACTTTAACTCATTAGAACTTTCCCGTTAACTGTTAACCCCTAATCCTTACCTCAAACCCTTAAACCCTTCTGTTAACCCCTACATTAACGCCTAACCCCTTGGCCCCTAACCAGTAACCTCTAACCCATGAGATTTTTCCTAACCCCTAACCCCTAACCCTTATGGTTACTTCTAACCCTTACACAAACACCCTCACTCTTAAACAACCCCCCTCTCCCCTACACTAACCCCCTAACCACTAATCAGTAACTACTAACCCCTGGTCCCTTTCTCTTAGCCCCTGAAACCTTTCCTACTGTTACCTCTAACCCCTACACTAACCCTTAACCATTAAACCCTCAACTCCCTCACCCCTATATTAATCGGTTAACCTTTAAACTTAAACCATTAACTCTCTAACCCCTACACTAACCCCTAACCCCTCACCCCTATACTAACCCCTTAACCTTTACTGTTACCCCTAAACCTAACCTTAACCTTAACCTTATCCTCTTACAGTCACTCACCTTCACAGCTTCAGCTCTGCCTGTTACACGACACTGACACTGGAGACTCCTTCCACTCGTGTACATACAGTCCTCTAATTCCTTTATCTTCAGCATGTGAGTCTCTGTGAATGCTCTGTTAACTTCATATAAACCTGCACAACTGTCAGAGCTGCTGTTATGGAGAATTAATCTTTAATGAATCCGACCAATCACGGTCCAGAATTCTACCTGATACAGGTGAGGCCTGATGTCTGAGAATAAAGACCTTTACAACAACATTACAGTGGCTGTGTCTCCGTGAAGGTTATGATGCATGGATCCGTTTCCTCTCCACTGTCTTGTTCTCATCCTTGTTCTTCTCATTCCTTCAGCCTGAGGAACTCACCAACGTGCTGGAGGTCTGCAACATCGTCTTCACCAGCATGTTCACGCTAGAGATGATCCTCAAACTCACGGCGTTCGGCTTCTTCGAGTACCTGAGGAACCCGTATAACATCTTCGACGGCATCATCGTCATCATCAGGTGGGTGCAGGTATCATGTGGGTCATTTCTTATAGGAATCAAACTGACCAGACGTTCCTGTGAGGTTTTCTTACACACGTCAGAATATAATCAGTAAAATCCTAATGAACTGATGAGCGAAATAAGAAATGGGTCAAGTGAACGCTTCATAAAGTCATTCTAGACTTTACAGAATGTCATCTTTTACTTCTTTAAACCACTTTATACATTTTAAAAAAGCAGATATTGAGCTGAGCCGAGGTTTTAAAAATGTGTGTGTGCGTGTGTGTGTGTGTGTGTGTGTGTCAGTGTGTGTGAGATCATCGGCCAGTCGGACGGCGGTCTCTCCGTCTTGAGGACCTTCAGGTTGTTGAGGGTGATAAAGCTGGTGCGCTTCATGCCCGCTCTGCGCCGCCAGCTTGTGGTCCTCATGAAGACCATGGACAACGTGGCGACCTTCTGCATGCTCCTCATGCTCTTCATCTTCATCTTCAGGTGAGGACGTGTGCAGTTAAACATGTCCCCTGATGTGTCCCAATGAACTTTAAGGTTCCCTTTAAGCCTAGCAGATCAGCTCCACAGGTGTGAAGATCACGCAGGTGATGTTATCAGAGTGAAGCTCAGGAAATCCACTTAAGCAGCCACAGAACCCGAGTCTGAACTTTCCTCATGTAAATATTGACGTAACTCTCAGACCGGAGACGCAGACTCTGAAAACAATCCATATATAATATAAAGAGGTTTACGATATAGCCATCATGGTATGATGTGTGTGTGTGTGTGTGTGTGTGTCTCAGAGAGAGAAAACAAGCATATTAACTGCTGCCCATAGAGAACTGAAGGAGATGAATGGCAGCCAATATAATAACACTGAATCCCCCATACACACACACACACACACACACACACACACACACACACACACACACACACACACACGACCCTGCAGTGCTGCAATTCTTGCTGAGTGCTCACAGACAGCTGGGTTCCCACACCGGATTGAGTGCATTAAACCGCGCGGCTCATCCGTCTCCCGGTTCTCTCACCGCCGCGTCCTCGAACCCTGATGAATTTACACTCGTCTAAACGAGCCTCAGATTTATGACGCTTAAACACTGAGCTCACACAACTCACTACTGCACAGCATCTACACACCTGCGTGCACAGCGAAAATCACTCATCTACACTACCGCTCTAAAGTTTGTACACCCCTGCTAACCCCACGCTCGTTCCTGATGTTTATTTACTTCTACACTATAAACCGATACTGAAGTCGTTTATTCAATTCAATTCAATTCAATTCAGTTTTATTTGTATAGCGCTTTTTCCAAGAATGTTGATCCCAAACCGGGTCCTTCGAAGAGGCCACGTGCGGATAGTCCTTATCCATTTTCTTTTAGGCCTGTACGGCCTGAATCTACAACGCCAGCTCCACTGGTCTTAAGACCTGTTTGTCACGTAAGTTCAATTCAATTCAGTTTTATTTGTATAGCGCTTTTAACAATTGACATTGTCTCAAAACAGCTTTACACAATCAAAAGAATTATTTAAGTTTGTATGGAATGTGAATGTGTATGAATCAAAATGTTCAGATAGTCCCTGGTGAGCAAGCCGAGGGCGACAGTGGCAAGGAAAAACTCCCTGAGACGGTAATAGAAAGAAACCTTGAGAGGAACCAGACTCAACAGGGAACCCATCCTCATCTGGGTGAAACAGATAGCAGGAAATGATCTGCATTTATACAGTGTTAAGTGTTAGGTTCAGCTATAATAGTTGATGTTAATTGATGTTATAATGCTTGATGTAAAATGGAGTCCAGTAGTTTATCCCAAACACAATAATCTCCTTTGAACAGTTGATATTGAGATGTTTATCTGCTACTTCTGCTCTGTGAAGCTTCATAACGGCTCTAATCTGAGCTGCTGGTTGTTAATTGGTGATTTCTGAGGCTGGTGACTCTAAATGAACGTCTCCTCTGCAGCAGAGCTCAGTTCAGGGGGGTGTGCCTTCGTACGTCGCTTGAAACATCCGGGATGAACAGACACATCTAAGATGAGATCATGGTGCTAATTACACTCCGGCTAAGTCGGTTCTTCGAGCACACCTGTTGTTGATGATTAGTTTGGCCGGATTGAGTTGTCTAGGATTATTGTGTGTGCGTGTGTTGGTTTAAAAGGCGATATGCATCGACAGTAGAAACACTGATCACAAGCCCTTTGATTGGTGACGAAATGACAAAAGAACAAGCTCAATTTATTTTGTAACACCTGTTATGCGCTGAAATGCTTCCCTGCCATGGATTCCCCACCACACACACACACACACACACACACACACACACACATAATCGCTATCAAATATTATATTAGAACATAATATGCACATATGTTTTACAAATTACATGAGACAATAAAATAAAATAAGAAATATGAAAATAAATATGTTGTATATGGAAAAATAGAAATATTAATATTTTTTTTAAAAACATGTATACTTTTATATTGTTTACTTTAATAAAATTAGTTTTGTCCAATTTTTCATTATTAAAAAATTATTTTTATTATACATCTATATATATATATATATATATATATATATATATATATATATATATATATCATATATATATATTTGCATATTTATAACGAACCCCTGAAAAATAAATGTGTTACAAAAACATTATACAAGAATTTGAATTAATGGTCTTGAGGGCTGTCTCGTGCCTAGAGTTTATTATAATAATAAAAAACCTATGAATTTATGTTCTAATATAATATTTGATATCAATTATATACATATATATATATATATATATATATATACCTATATATATATTATGGCAAGCCGTATATATGCATGCAAGATACTTTTCTTTCCCCACGTGAGTCAGTCCACGTCAGCACTCTTTAACCAATCAGATGTGACCTCACCATTTCAACCAATCATAACCCGGCAGGAGCGCAGCCTTAATCCTGTTTACATGAAATAAAGCTGCTACCGAGCAGGTTCAAGCTTACGGACATGTTGCTATGACAACAAGTGCGAGATGAGCATCGAAGAACGAAACAATCCAAGATCAGGACAAATCCACAACAATCAAATCCAGCTAACTGAGTTAGCGACGTACGAAGACACACCCCCCTGGTCTCGTTCTCCTGTGAAGGTCTTCATGAGGGACAGTTTCATCATCATGGAGCTCGATGGGTTTCACAAACACACTCGATTATAATAAAACTGTTCTTGTGGTATTTCATATTCATGAATAAAATCCAGTATTGTCCTAGAATGTAGAAAATAAATCCAAACTTGTGTCCAAACTTTTGACTGGTATTGAATAAACAATAAAAATGTATTTAATAATATAGAACAACTTGATGTTTTATTTCTATTTACATTTATTATTATTATTATTATTATTATTATTATTATTGAATACATACGTATAATAGTGCATGTCACTCTTAAGAGAATAAAAGAGAGCTGAGCATCACTTCATTGTGTTGTTGTTGTTGTTGTTGTTGTTCCAGTATTTTGGGGATGCACATATTCGGTTGTAAGTTCAGCCTGAGGACCGAAGCTGGAGATACGGTTCCCGATCGGAAGAACTTCGACTCTCTGCTCTGGGCCATCGTCACTGTGTTTCAGGTAGAAACATCACAGAGACGGCACTCAGGATCAGACGCGGGATCAAAGCCTGAAAAATAAAAACAAACTGATATCAGAGAGAAAAGAAGGAACAGGATTTGATCCTGAAACGATGGAAAAAAAAACATTTACTGTAATGCCTGTATGTATAATTTATTACATGTATTATTGTTTTTAGAGTGGACGTGCGTCTGTGCGTGAAAACTCAGAGTTCTTTAGCTCTAAAATTTCTCCTGCTGTTTTTTTATCACGAAATCCTTCAGTTCATTTAAAAACAAATCTGTTTTATAGTAGACGAGTCTGGACTGTGCATCGCTATCGACTGATCATCCAGGTCTCAGTGTCAGCATCCATATGGATTACACACACACACACACACACACACACACACACACACACACACACACTCGTATGGTACGTGACTGAGGCCGTGTGTTCCTGTGTGTGTGTGCAGATCCTGACTCAGGAGGACTGGAACATGGTTCTGTATAACGGCATGGCCTCCACCTCTCCGCTCGCCGCGCTCTACTTCGTGGCCCTGATGACGTTCGGGAACTACGTCCTGTTCAACCTGCTGGTGGCCATCCTGGTGGAGGGCTTTCAGGCCGAGGTACGCCGCTCGCTCTCCTGAGGCATTCTGGGTAACTGTGCTGTGCAGCGAGAACATACAGGAAGTGGATATAACAAACCTGCAGGTCTGAGACGCGCCGCACAATTTCACAATTTCCTTCCTTCTTAAAAATGAGTCTTTATTCAATAGCAGAAAATTCTAATATATAAAGATAATAAATATTACACGGTAATAAAAAAAAAGAATAGAAAATGCAGAACTCGGTGAAGCACTGGCTTAAATTCAGAAATTAAATTCTAGATAAATTAATTATAAATGTATTTGTGAAAAGAGAATTAAAATACAAATAATTATAAAATAATAATGAAACATTTTTTCAGTAAATAAAATAAAGCAGTGGTGCCGCATAATTAATTATTATTAATATTATTATAAACAAAAGGGAAAAAACACATTTAATGAAGAAATTTAATTAAAATTGGTAGGTGTAACAGTTTGTACTGTAAATAATAAAATAATTTATACACTTGAACTTTAACTTAAAAAAATTACAGTGTTAATGAACTTTCATCAAATTTAAAGCTCAGAATTTATTTATTTAAATAATTATTATTTATTTATAGAAAATTTGATTTTGAATTAATTACAGATATTTTTATATGCTTGTTTTAAGAACAGAACATAATCACAATCACAAAATTAAAATCCCAGTCATCGACTCTTAGTAAAAAAGGTTATTTAAAGGCTCTTATCCTCCTAAATATTTTACAAAATAATGAATAAGTAGACATTCGCTCTGCACACATACTGCACCCAGTAACACACACTCGTAGGAAGTAACAGTTCCTTATGGGTTCCTTATGGGTTCCTTACGGGTTCCTTACGGGTTCACTGATTATGACATTAGAATTGTATCCTGCTATAAAGGACTGTGACAGAAAGTAGATGGTCAGGAGTGGGTGGACAGTCAATGTGTCGAGCCAGTGGTCCCTGGAGTGGCGAAGTCAAGCGATAGCCCCGCTGAGGGTGTCCCTGGGGTTTCACGATGGGCGGAGCTGAGAGCATAGGGGAACTCCGGTAGCTACTGGTCCCCATCCTGCTGTTGTTGAGCCTCTGGCAGACTTTACATGACTTGGTGTATAGCCATACGCACGGAGGGCCACCAGACGCCTTCAGGTAGCAGAAACAGGGTGTCTCCCCCTGTGTCCACCTGATGGATGTTTATGGTAATGGCACATGAACTGCTGGGTTAATGATTGCGGGATCACTCAGGTTGATCTGCAGCTCTTCTGCAGTTTGCTGGCGAGTCCTCGGCCCCGCGTCCCTCAATTACTTTTACTTTTTTTTGGCTTCTAATTTAGGCTGCACGTGATGCAGGTAGTCAGACAGCAGGAGTAGGTTATCTCCTCAGGGAACACGAGGAAGTGGGATTTCAGGCTGTGGTCCACCTCTGAGACGTGCAGGTGGAGGGTGAGAGGGTGTGAGGGTGAGGGTGAGTGGGGAAGTGGGGCAGAGAAACCTTTACAGCCAGGTCACGGACACACCGACACCCACAGTAACGCTCCACTCGCTGTTTAGTGCTTTTCAGTGAAATCTCTCTCCCCCCCCCTCTCTCCCTCCCCCTCTCCCCTTCTCCCTCCCTCTCTCTCTCTCCCCCTCTCCCTCTCTCTTGTTAAACAGGGTGACGCTAACAGGTCGTACTCAGACGATGACCGGTCCTCCTGCAACTTTGAAGAAAAAGAGAAAGATCCTCTCGAGCTGTCAGGTGCGCAGAGCTGCAGATCTCGAACATCACACCAGATGTCACAGCGCGACACTCCATCTAACATCCTGATTTTTATTATGCTCTGTTTTTGTTTTACCTTTATTTTTTTTCTTTACAATTCTTTGAAAATCTTAATTAATCAGTGGTGATGTTTTGAAGCTTGTTTAATTATCACATGATGATAATTGACAGAAATGGTCTCAGCTTTAAAGTAAGTAAAGCAATGCTTGCAGATGGACCTCCTGACCATCAGATGGCGCAGTTACAAGTATTAAAGAGAAGCTCTTATTCTGGATCTTCTGCTTTACTAATGATGGAATCAGTTTCTACATGTTAGTTTTTTTCTGCTCTTCACCTCCTGTATGTTATTTCCACTAAAGTTGTGTGTAAAAGTGTAAAATCAAACTTGATTACATGTAACATGAGTGGAGTGGGATTGTTTATCGTAGCGCACAGTAGACGCAGAATTAGCGTAATATCATTAGCATCATCCTTTTTGATCCGTATGAACATTCCACTTCCTGTTCTTCACCCAGATCCTAAAATCTGCACTCTGACCCCTAACGGGCACCTGGACCTGGCGCCGATGCCCAACGACCTCGGAGTGTACCCCGCTGAGCGGCTAAGCTTCGCTCTGGGCTCCAGGAAGAACAGTGCGAGTTCCCTCGGGAGAACCGGTCTGGAGCAGAGAACCCTGGTAAACACTCGTCCTGCAAATAAATGTAAACGATACAGAGTTATAAAAATCACCACATGCCACTTAAAGCAGCCCAGAGAGCGCGCGGTAATTAGCCGTCCGTTCTGTCTGCATGGATTAGCATTTAATGCAGCACTTATATAGCACTTAGTGCTCGGGACCCGCCGATTAGCATTAGCATACACACAGCGCTCAGCTGGAGAGGCACTCGTGAATCCGAAAGCGACCTGTTGTGTTAAAGTCGATGATGGTTGTGCTGTTGGAGAGGATCATTGATAAAACAGGACGGCTTTCTCTACCATAAAAAAGTGTGAATATAAACAGAGGCGTGTGTGTCTGTGTAAATGTTTTTGTGTTTCTCGTCTCCGCAGTGTGCAGCTGGAGGTTCTCTGTACGCTTGGACTCGGCCGGCTCCGGCTCCTCAGGGCTCGTGGAGCCGCAGGTCCAGCTGGAACAGCGTGGGGCGGCCGAGCCGGAGCGTCGGGGTGGGCACAGGGGGCAGTCTGAGGGTGCGAGGCCCTCATTCGTACCAACCTGAGCACGAATCCCTCCTTTCTCCTCCTCCCCTACACCCTCCCCCTCCTCCGCTCTTCTCCAGACATTTCGTCCCCCAGAGGGATCGCCGCGCTCTCTCTCTGGAGCTCCCCGAGCTGCTCCAGGTCCCCGGGGCTCCGCCCACCTCGCTGCACTCACGCCAGCGCAAGAAAAGCTTCTCGGGAGGACCGACAGGAGCGGCCGAACATCTGGACTGTAACGGCAAGACGCCGGCGGCGCAGCAGCAGATCTTCAGCGAAGTTTATCCGCAAGTCAACACTCGCAAAGACCGAGATGACCTGGAGGACGAGATCGACTATGTGAGTGAGACGCCTGTGTGACATCACCGCCAGACCATGTGTTGTGTGTTAATTACCACTGAGTAGCTTTTTAAGCAATAATGTGTTGAAGAATAAAAATAACACAACCGACAGTCAAACTCACAGTAGGGTGGAAGGGGTGTGGTTAATTAGTTATTAATGATATATATAAAATTTGTGTATTAAAATATTAAATATTATTATTGTATCTCTTTTAATAAAAAAATAAAATATTTCATTTTTAATGTTATAAAATGTAGTTTTAATGATATGTATCTCCCAAGAGGCAAATCCTTTCACCATGATCTCTCTCTCTCTCTCTCTCTCTCTCCCTCTCTCTCTCTCTCTCTCCCTCTCTCTCTCTCTCTCTCTCTCTCCCTCCCTCTCTCTCTCTCTCCCTCCCTCTCTCTCTCTCTCCCTCTCTCTCCCTCTCTCTCTCTCTCTCTCTCTCCTTTAACTGCGCTCGAGTATAAATTTGTCTGTAACATTTGGAAATATTTTTGTTATTAATACAGTTTTACAAAAATACACCACAAACACAACAACAGAACTAACTGTTGTACCACTTCTGGCCACAGGGGGCAGATTTGAGTAACACTTGGCTCAGTACCTGTTAGCTAATATTTCTTGTGCAGCGTTTTGTATATTGTTTTTGTATTAAAAATAAATGGCTGATAAATCAAGTGTAAAAAGGCTATATTTGATCAAATCATCTTTGAACAATTTAGAATAAAAAAAAATTATAGGAGTTTTTGAAACAAAAAACAATCAATTTAACAAAACTGAAATAATTGGAAAAAACGGCAATAACGTTCGAGTGTGTGCGCGAGTGTCTTGTTCTTTTTTCTTTTCACTGAACAATGACCGATTTTTATCTAACAAACAGTCGCACTGAATAATTCATGGATGTGCTGTGGTGGAGAGCGAACAGATGGCGGAGCGCTCGGGCGCTTTAATTTACAGCCACTCGCGTGTTTGTGCGTAATTACAGAACAACGTTGCGTTCCTCCGCCGGGAGTCACGCCGCGCCGCGCCGCCGTTCAGAGCACGGATACGTTCCTCAGTGTTCGCTAATTGCAGAGGAATTAACCTCAAGTCTCATCTACAAACTCCTGCTTAATGAAGGGGGGGGGAGGGGGGGGGGGTTAGTGTTTTATTAATGTGTTTATTAAAAACTATTTTTTTGTTTTCCTGTTCTGTGTCTCTGTGCAGAGTTTGTGCTTCAGGATCCAGAAGATGATGGAAGTGTATCGTCCGGACTGGTGTGAGACGAGAGAGGACTGGAGCGTCTTCCTCTTCTCTCCTCAGAACAAGTCAGTTTCTACTTGTTAGCGTAAACGAGTCGCGATTAAACGCAGCGCTTTAATAACCGCGTCGATCCCGCGCCTGTTCCGCTCGGTGTAATGCTCCGTCTGTACGCTGTGTGGAATTACACTTCAGTTAGTATTATTATTATTAATGTTAATGTTAATACATATAATCACGTGTGTACATCAGCAAGCTTAGAAAAACACTGAGTGCAAAAGTTTGCACCCCCCCTAGCTTCCTGGTGAGAAAACTGTGTCTGTTTACGTTAAATTGCGTCACTGATTAAGTCCTGGAGAATATTACTGTTCAGTTATTAATTCTGTATCTGAGTGTAGACTCTGACCGCATGTCACGCTGAAGCTAATCTCAGGCATAAAAACCGCACGCAGCCTGATTTAGCGTACGGTTCGAGTCTCACGCGCGACACCTGAGTGTATCGACCTGCGGCCGACGAGACTGTATGTTTATAAATGAGCTTCCTGTATTTATGTATGTATTTATTTTAGACAGGATGCGGTGTGTGTGTGTGTGTGTGTGTGTGTGTGTGTGAGGCTCATAAAAGATAAACACTATTTATAGAGTGAGAGTGCGCGGCAGGGTGAGTTACACCACACTTTCATCTTCTGAGCTTCAGGTTAGGGACACACACACACACACACACACACACACACACACACACACACACAGAATCAATAGTTGTGTGTGATAGCCTGTCAGTTCCTAGGAGATGCGTTTCATTAGGTTATCGATCAGCTTGAGGACGACAGCGTGCAGTTATTCTTACCTTTAAGCATCAAGAAGGAAACATCTTAAACACACCTGTGTGTGTGTGTGTGTGTGTGTGTGTGTGTGTGTGTGTGTGTGTGTGTGTGTGTGTGTGTTTCCTTGTTTGTTTGTTTCACAACTCCTCACTTCCACTGCTTCACCGTTAAAATAGAAACAACTAAATATTAGTATTATTATTATTATTATTTCATTAATGTCCGTGTGAGCAAAGAAAATAAACCCTTTGATTTATTTCTTGTGATGAACCTCAGCTGATCCTCCAGAACATGTTCACATCGCTCACTGTGTGGGTTCCTCTGAAAAAGATTATTAAATGTTCCCAATAAATTTTATTAGATTTTTGTTTTGCTATTGTTTGTTTATTTGTTTGTTTATTTGTTTGTTTATTTGTTTACCATCCTACTCATCACCTACACTAACTTCACTCACCCTCATTTGCACTGCTGTTTCTCCACATCTCACTCTGCACGAGTCCGTCACTGGTTCCTCGTCCTCATTCGTCTCTAATGATGTTTATAATTTTGCACAAATTCACATCATTATTTTTATATGCTTGTATGTTTTTTTTGTATATTATATATTATACTCGTTTCGCTTCTGGTGTAACTAAAGGCGCTTTTCCACTGCATAGTACGGCACGACACGGTTCAGTTCAACTCACTTTTGGGGGGTTTTCCACTGGGAACAGTACCTGGTACCTGGTCCTTTTTTTAGTACCACCTCAGCCGAGGTTCCGAGCGCGCCGAACCGTTACCAAAACGTGACGTGTAAACTCCGCTGGTCACTGATTGGCCGGAGAAAATCGTCATTACTGCGTCACCGAACTTGCGACACGAGACCCAACAGAACCGCTATATTTAGAAACAGCCAGAGAAGGATCGGACGCACCTTTTTGTATTAACCAAAAATTTTCTTTGGCTGCCATCAGCCTCTTTTGAAACAAACTCCTTCGTCTCGCTGTTAAAAACATCCACATGCCGAGAATGAAGAACACCATGCCGTCGATATGCTCCATTGTTGTGTGTTTGTTTGTGGCACGTTTACGATGATGTCACGGCAGTAGCGGCACCGCGACTAAAACGACACGTGAATAATCCCGCCCACTCTAAAGCGTTACTACACTGCAATGGAAGCGCAAACCGAGCCGAACTGAGCCGAACCGAAGTGAGCTGTACTGAACCGTGCTGTGCCGTACTATGCAGTGGAAAAGAGGCATAAATGTTACTACTGAATGTTCTATCTTCTTCTACTTTTGTTTATTTGTTTGTTTGTTTCTCGGTTTTTGTTTCCTTGGTTTGTTTTGCCGTCTCTGTACGGTTCTGTTCCGCTCAGTGTTTCTCTCCGGCTTCCTTTTTGCCTTGTAATACATTTTGATATGCAAATGATCCTGATGAATCTATGAATATGCAAATCAGTCAGTGATGTGACTTTGAGACTTTTAATAACGTTTTGAACGACTTTCAGGCCTGAGGGAAGGAGATTTTATTTCAGCTGGTGTAGTGTGTGTGTGTGTGTGTGTGTGTTTGACCTTTTGATTGTGTGTGTGTGTGTGTGTTGTTCAGGTTCAGAGTGATGTGCCAGTCCATCATCGCCCACAAGCTGTTCGACTACGTGGTTCTGGTCTTCATCTTCTCTAACTGCATCACTGTGGCTCTGGAGAGACCCAAAATCCTCCAAGGCAGTTTGGTACGACCCACATGCTAATGCTAACCGTTACGAGCTAACTTCTAACAAATTTGTAATCCTGATATTCACTTGATATCACATGTCATGATTTATGTTACTGATTAATTATTAATCCTAGTGATGTCTATAGACATGTGCATTATTAATATGCAGAATGAACTGAATATTTTATAAACATACACAATAAATATTGCTGATATTGTATGAGCAGTGTGTGTGTGTGTGTGTGTGTGTGTGTGTGTAGGAGAGGCTCTTCCTAACCATCTCTAATTACATCTTCACTGCTATCTTCGTGGGTGAGATGACTCTAAAGGTACTTGTGATGTTTCCGATGTTTGTGTTACAGTTTAATCGAATGACTGAAGTGTTTCAGGGATAAACACACGGCGGTGTCGCGCCCCTCTCACACTCCCCCTCTCACACTTCCCCTCTCACACTCCTCTTCACCCTTGCCCCCCTTCACTCCCCCTCCCCCTCCCCCCTCCAGGTGGTGTCGATGGGGTTGTACCTGGGCGATCAGGCGTACCTGCGCAGCAGCTGGAATATCCTCGATGGGTTCCTGGTGTTCGTCTCGTTGGTTGACATCGTGGTGTCGATGGCGGGCGGAGCTAAGATCCTGGGGGTTCTCAGGGTTCTCAGGCTCCTGCGCACGCTGCGCCCCCTCAGGTACGTAGGACGAACTGCAGGATGTGAAGCAGTGCATTCTTAAAAACAGATCACATGGTCTGTGTGTGTGTGTGATTTATTTCCTGCTCCACTCGCCTTGTCTTCCTGCGTTTCCTCTCAGGGTTATCAGTCGAGCTCCGGGCCTCAAGCTGGTAGTGGAGACTCTGATTACGTCTCTGAAGCCCATCGGGAACATCGTTCTTATCTGCTGCGCTTTTTTCATCATCTTCGGTATCCTCGGTGTTCAGGTACGGAGCCTGGGGCCGTTCTGACTTTCTCTCCAGGTTACTTCAGTTCAGTTTTTTTTTTTATTTGTATAGCGCTTTTAACAATTGACATTGTCTCAAAACAGCTTTACACAATCAAAAGAATTATTTAAGTTTGTATGGAATGTGAATGTGTATGAATCAAAATGTTCAGATAGTCCCTGGTGAGCAAGCCCGAGGGCGACAGTGGCAAGGAAAAACTCCCTGAGACGGTAATAGGAAGAAACCTTGAGAGGAACCAGACTCGACAGGGAACCCATCCTCATCTGGGTGAAACAGATAGCAGGAAATGATCTGCATTTATACAGTGTTAAGTGTTAGGTTCAGCTATAATAGTTGATGTCAATTGATGTTATAATACTTGATGTAAAATGGAGTCCAGTAGTTATTCGAGACTCAGATAGACTTGTAGAAAGTTCCAGTCCTGAACTATGGAATTGTCAAGTCCTCAGAGAAACAGCTGACAACATCAGTCGAGGCCAGAACCATCTTCTAAGTATAGAGAATCATCCCCAGACACCAGACGCATCCTAAAGAGACACACGGGGCATCCATGCGATGAGACCTCCAACCAGAAACCGGGCACCAGGATGGATCAGACAGGTCCGGAGGGCAGAGGGAGTCTGGATCACTGGCAGCTCAGGAACCACATGTGTAGCTCGACAGAGAGAGAGAGAGAAAGAGTGAAAGTGGGAGACAGGGGGAGAGAGGAAAGAGAAAGAGGGGGAGGAAGAGAAGAGGAGGAGAGATTGCAATTAGGTATGGTCACAGTCACAATGTCTAATGTGAATGTATATTTACTGTAGAGTGCAAGCAGGGACTCCGGCAGGACTAACTATGACAGCATAACTAAAAGGGAGAGCCAGAAGGAAACACAAACATGAGGGCTCCCTGAGATGTAAAGCAAACAATCACCTCACCGTCAACAAACCTGAGTGATCAAATGAGACTGAGGAAGACAGCATCTAAACATACCAGTTCACCATAATGCTCTACGTCCATGAGTCCCCCAGATCTGCTCCTTTACCTTATGGCAAATCTATTTACAAAAATGCTTGGTTAAATAAATAGGTTTTTAGCCTAGACTTAAACACTGAGACTGTGTCTGAGTCCCGAACACTATTTGGAAGACTATTCCATAATTTTGGGGCTTTGTAAGAAAAAGCTCTGCCCCCAGCTGTAGTTTTCATAATACGCGGTACTGATAAGCAGCCTGCATCCTTTGACCGAAGTAGGCGTGGCGGATCGTAAGACACTAGCAGTTCGCTCAGATACTGCGGCGCGAGACCATTTAATGCCTTATATGTCAAGAGTAGTATTTTAAAATCAATGCGAAATTTCACAGGGAGCCAATGCAGTGAAGATAGGATAGGGGTGATGTGCTCATATCTTCTGGTTCTAGTGAGGACTCTCGCTGCTGCATTTTGGACTAGCTGAAGCTTGTTTATGCACCTAACTGAACAACCAGACAGTAAGGCATTACAATAGTCCAACCTAGAAGTGATAAAAGCATGAACTAGTTTTTCTGCATCATTTAGCGACAATATATTTCTTATTTTGGCGATATTTCTAAGGTGAAAGAATCCTATCCTGGTGATATTATCTACATGAGCTTCAAATGAAAGGCTGGAATCTATAATCACGCCGAGGTCTTTTACTGTTGCACTTGACGGAACAGAAAGGCCATCTAAAGTTACGGTGTGATCTAAGATTTTACTTCTAGCTGTATGCGGTCCTATGACTAGAACTTCTGTCTTATCCGGATTAAGCAGAAGGAAGTTAATTAGCATCCAATTTCTTATGTCATGAACACATTGCTCAACTTTAGTAAGATGCTTTTTCTCATCAGGTTTTGTTGAGACGTATAGCTGTGTGTCGTCAGCATAACAATGAAAACTAATACCATGCTTACGGATTATGTTGCCCAGAGGAAGCATGTAAAGGGAAAAAAGCAGTGGGCCTAAAACTGAACCCTGCGGAACGCCAAACTCCACTAGAGAACATGCAGAATAATCACCATTTAAGTCTACATACTGATAACGATCGGTCAAATAGGATCTGAGCCAGGAGAGGGTTGTACCCTTAATTCCTACTAAATTTTCTAATCTGTGAAGAAGAATAGCATGATCAATAGTGTCAAAAGCTGCACTGAGGTCGAGTAATACAAGCATAGTTACACAACCCTGATCAGAGGCCAATAGGAGGTCATTTACTACTTTAACGAGTGCTGTTTCTGTGCTGTGATGAGGCCTAAATCCTGACTGATACAGTTCATGTATGCCATTTCTATGTAGATATGAGCATAGCTGCTCCGCTACTATCTTTTCCAGAATCTTAGTGACAAAGGGGAGGTTTGATATTGGCCTGTAATTGGACAGCTGACAGGGGTCGAGGTCAAGTTTCTTAATTATTGGTTTGATAACTGCTACTTTAAAAGATTTTGGAACATAACCAATGCTGAGTGAGGAATTAATTATTCTCAACAGCGGTTCTGTTATTACTGGTACTATCTGTTTAAGAAAATGTGTCGGTATAGGATCTAATATACAGGTTGACGAATTTGCAGAAGAGATGAGTGAAATTAGTTCATTCTCTTCAAGAGGAGTAAAGTATTCTAGGTTTGAATCTGACATGGCTAGGTTAACATCAGTATCAATTACATTGTTTGGTTACAAAGCCTCAATTTTATGCCTGATATTTACAATTTTATTATTAAAAAAGTTCATGAAGTCCTCACTATTGCATGATGTTGTTTCTGTAGTGACAGATTTCTGTAGTGGTCTTATTTCTGGTTAATTTGGCTACGGTATTAAATAAAAATCTAGGATTATTTTTATTTTCTTCTATAAGAGTGGAGAGATACGTTGATCTAGCTACACTAAGAGCTTTCCTATAGTTCAGGATGCTCTCTTTCCATGCTATTTGAAATACCAACAATTTAGTTTGACGCCATTTACGCTCTAATTTCCGAGCAGTCTGTTTTAAAGTGCTCGTGTGATCGTTATACCAGGGAGCGAGTTTCTTATCTCTAATAATTTTTCTTTTAGCTGGAGCTACATTATCTAAGGTACAACGAAGTGTCGACTCTAAATATTCAGTCGCCTGATCAAGTTCTGTGGGGTCAGACGGTGGCCTAATCGAAGTTGGTAACTCTGGGAGATTACTGATGAAACTCTGTGTGGTAGTTGATGTGAATGTACGTTTAATACGGTAGCGCGGTACTGTGCGTACATTATCACTGTGACACACTTGAACGGAGACAAGATAGTGATCTGAGATAATTTCAGACAGTGGAATTGTGAATACATTTCTTATAATTAATCCGAAGAATATTACTAAATCTAAAGTGTGACCTGCTTTATGAGTGGGTCCTACTACACACTGATTTACGCCTACGGAGTCCAGTATGGATATAAATGCTGTTCTCAGAGGGTCTTCTGGATTCTCAAAATGAATGTTAAAATCTCCAGCAATTAACACTTTGTCTACAGAAACGACCAGGTCTGAGATGAAAACTGCAAATTCACTAAGAAATTCAGAATACGGCCCTGGAGGTCTGTAAATTATAATTAGTGGAATCGACTGAGCTGATTTAATATACTTAAATATACTTATGTTACTATAGAGAATTTCAAATGAGTTAAATTTGTGTCGGTGTTTTTGTACGATAGACAGATTATCATTATGAATAACTGCGACGCCTCCTCCTCTACCAGTTAACCGAGGCTGGTGTATGTAGCTGTATCCAGGAGGACTAGCTTCATTTAGAGCTACATACTCGTCCTGTTTAACCCATGTTTCAGTTAAACAGAGTATATCAAACGCCTGATCTGTGATAATTTCATTAACAATAACTGCTTTTGATGCGAGAGATCTAATATTTAACAATCCTAGCTTCAGATCAGAGGTGCCGGCTGCGCATTCAGTATGATCTGAGTTTGTGGTCTTTATGTTAATTAGATTATTGAAACAGACTTTCTGAGTCTTTCTACATTTTTGCTTAGATCGGGGAACAGACACAGTCTCAATATGGTGAACCCTGAGTGACGACTCTGTGCAGCTAGCAGACGGTTGGTTTAGCCTGTCTGTCTGCTCCCTGGCCTGGGCTCTGGATTGTCACCGATTAACTAGACCTCTACTGAGACTATGAGCTATACTACAGGAAATGAGAGCAGCACCTTCCCGAGTGGGATGGACACCGTCCCGCCCTAACAGGCCAGCTTTGCCCTCAAAGGTCTTCCAATTATCTATGTAGCCCACATTATTTTTGGAGCACCACCTGGACATCCAGCGGTTCAGCGACCATAACCTGCTGTAAGCTATGTCGCCACGTCTCATTGGGATGGGACCAGAGCATATTACTTCATCGGACATCGCCTTCGCTAATTTAAACACCTCTGTAAAGTTACTTTTACTAACCTCTGACTGACGAAGGCGTATATCGTTAGCTCCAGCATGTACCACTATCTTAGAGAACCTGTGCTGTCCTAGAGCCCTAAGATTACCTGCTATGTCCGGTGCTCTGGCTCCCGGGATACACCTAACCACTGCCGCTGGCGCCCCTAAAGGTCTAGCTAATGTCACGTGCCTCAGTATAGAGTCTCCTATAACCAGAGCTCTTTCAGGTTTCTCAGCGGGTGCAGCACTGAGGAGAGCAAACCTGTTGGACACGTGACGCGCAGAGGAGGTGTGCTCCGGTGGGCTAGCCTTAGCGTTAGCTTTGGCTGAACGAGTATGCCGCCGAGTCGTCACCCACTCGCCCCGCTGTGAGGGCTCTAATGCCGGAGTCGGGGGCTGTTTATCTCCGCCTGTGGCACCCAGACTGTCCGCTACAGGAATAACGCTGCTCTCACACTCTCTAACACTCTCTAAAGTCTGGATGCGCTCCTCTAATGCTGATATCTTCTCCGTCAGAGTGCTCACTAACACACACCTATCACAAATAAAATTATCACTAATGACGGAGGAAGAATGTCTAAACATCCTGCACTCTACACACTGAACAAGCTGAACGGTAGACATTATAACGTACCTCTGTGTCGGAGTTTTAGTTGTTTAGTTGAGGAAACTCGCGCGTTGCGAAACTTTCGCGGCAACAATACGAAAACAGGAAGCTACGTCACTACGTTACTTCTTTATCCCTCCTTTTATTCTGCTCTTAAACTCCATAAACTCCACTTTACTCACATCAGTCGTGTTCCTCCTGTGTTTTGTGTGTTTTCCTCTTTGTCTTGGTTGTGACAGAAAACACGCGACTGATCCTGATTAACTCTGTCTGTTTCACCTCGACAGCTTTTCAAGGGAAAGTTCTTCTACTGTCTGGGTCTGGATGTCAGGAACATCACCAACAAGTCTGACTGCCTGCTCGCTAATTACAAGTGGGTTCATCACAAGTACAACTTTGACAACCTGGGACAGGTGAGCTCCGCCCACACACTCTCCACTTCAGATCACAGTCTCGTCTATTCCTCTCTCTCTCTCTCATTCACTCACTCACTCATTCTCTCACTCACTCCCTCACTTACTCACTCACTCCCTCACTTACTCACTTACTCACCCACTCCCTCACTTACTCACTCACTCCCTCACTCACTCACTCCCTCACTCCTTATATAACTCACTCCCTCACTTACTCCCTCACTCACTCCCTCACTCACTCACTCCTTATATAACTCACTCCCTCACTTACTCATCTTACAACCCCATCTTACTCACTCACTCCCTCACTTACTCACTCACTCCCTCACTCCCTCACTCCTTATATAACTCACTCCCTCACTTACTCCCTCACTCACTCCCTCACTCACTCCCTCACTCCCTCACTCACTCACTCACTCACTCCTTATATAACTCACTCCCTCACTTACTCACTCACTCACTCACTCCTTATATAACTCACTCCCTCACTTACTCCCTCACTCCCTCACTCACTCACTCACTCACTCCCACCCTCACTCACTCCCTCACTTACTCACTCACTCACTCACTCACAAACTTACATTTTGCAAAGTAAAAATGTTGCTAAAATATTTTCTACACTTTGTAACACTTTGTAATCTTATATTTGAGCTAATTACACTAATATGGTCACGAACTAACCGGGATGACCAGAATGATGATCGCGCTATCTGTCACGAACTAACCGGGATGAACAGATAGCTTTAGCAGTTAGCCCTGTAGCGTGAATGGTAAACCCAAACGCGGATAAACACGAGCAGGCAGGATAATCACGCGATTTGCTATAAGGACTCTCACACTCAATGAGCACAGGAAAGACACAATCTAACCCTAGTCCTATAAACACACACTCAGTCTGAAAAGATAGCCAAGAAAGTGAGTACTCACATATACTGGAACGATTCCGAAAAGACCTGGGCATAACTCAATGACAGAGGGTGAGGTGGTGAATGGTTTCAGCTGTGAGGTGTGGAAGACAGGGTGGATCCGGAGCGCCGCAGGCAGCTGGAGCCGGTAGGTGACAGGGTTGATCCTGAGAGTAATGCGGTATGGCCCGATGAACCTTGGTGATAAATTTTTTGACTCTGTGTGCAGGTGGAGGTTTTTGGTCGATAGCCACACTTTGTCACCTACGTGGTACAACCGTCCCGGAGGGTGTCGACGGCGGTGTTGGGCCACATAGTTGGCGTTGGTGCGTCGGATGGCGAGGTTGGCTTGGTGCCATAGCCGCCGGCACCGGCGAACCAACTGTTGGGCCGATGGTACATCAACCTCCGGTTCCTGGTGGGTGAACATCGGAGGCTGGAAACCATAGCACACCTCAAATGGGCTCAGGTTGGTGGCTGAGGAGACGTGAAGGTTGTGTGATAATTCGGCCCACTTGAGGTAGCGGGCCCAGGAGCGCTGGCGATCCGACACGAAACATCTTAGGTAGCGCTCCAGCTGTTGGTTGGTTCGCTCCGTCTGACCGTTCGTCTGGGGGTGGTAGCCAGAGGACAAACTGCAGGACGAGTCGATCAGACGGCAGAAGGCCTTCCAGAACCGGGCGCTGAACTGGGGACCTCTGTCCGAGACGATGTCCTTAGGGAACCCATGCAATCGGACTACGTGTTCCAATATCAGCTCGGCTGTGGTCTTGGCTGACGGGAGTCCGGTGAGGGCCACCAGGTGCACTGCCTTGGAAAAGCGGTCCACGATGGTGAGGATGACGTCTCTTCCTTCGGAGATTGGCAGGCCCGTGATGAAGTCGACGGCAATGTGCGACCAGGGCCGACGAGGAACTGGAAGTGGTTGAAGCTCCCCCGGTGTTGGTTGGTTGGAGTCTTTGGCCCTGGCGCACACTGGGCATGCCCGGACGAACTCAGTAGCCTCCCTCCTCATTGAAGGCCACCAAAAGGCCCGTCCCACGAAGGTGAGGGTTCTCCGGGTTCCCTGGTGTCCCGCGACAGGCGAAGAATGGCCCCACTGGAGGACTTCGGGCCGGAGTTGAGTGGGAACGTAGAGCGGCCCGGGCGGCACACCTGCCGGTGCGGGATCGCTGGCCAGTGCCTGGCGGACCCTCGTTTCCATATCCCAGTGCAGGGGTGCGATGATCCGGGTGGGTGGAAGGACAGGCACGGGCTCCGCCCGGGGCGCCTCTCGTTCGTATTGACGGGAGAGGGCGTCGGCCTTGGTGTTCTTTGACCCCGGGCGGTACGGAAGATGGAAATCGTACTGTTCGAAAAACAGGGCCCACCGTGCCTGTCGTGAGGTTGCGGATGGTGATGAGGTTCTGATGATCCGTCCAGACAATGAATGGCTCACTGGCACCCTGGAGCCAGTGACGCCACTCCTCCAAGGCCCACTTTATGCCCAACAGTTCACGGTCCCCTGCTCCGTATCGCTGCTGAGTGGGGTTAAACTTTTTGGAGTAAAAGCCACAGGGGTGTAGCTTCTGGTCTGGACCTCGTTGTGAGAGAATAGCGCCGGCACCCACTTCCGACGCGTCCACCTCCACAACGAATGGTTGGCTGGCATCCGGATGGAGAAGAATCGGGGCGGTGGTGAACAGGTGACAGAGTCGGTGGAAAGCTGAGATGGCGGTAGGGTTGAGTTGGAAGGAATGGTTGGAGAGCCTGGTACAGTAAGTGCAGTGAGTGGTGCTGCAACTGTACTGTAGCCCCGGATAAAGCGACGATAAAAGTTCGCAAACCCGAGAAAGCGTTGGAGCTGTTTGAGTGTCCTGGGTAGGGGCCAGTGACGTACAACCTCCAGCTTCTGCGGGTCCATGGCCACACCCTGGGGCGAGAGAACAAAACCCAGGAACGTGGTGGAGTGCTCGTGAAAAGCACACTTTTCCAACTTACAGTACAGCTGGTGGGCGAGCAATCTCTTAAGGACAGCTCGAACGTGTTTTGTGTGTTCCTCGGGGGTGCGTGAGTATATTAAAATGTCATCTAGGTAGACGAACACCCATCGGCCTAGCATGTCCCTGAGGACGTCATTGATGAAAGACTGGAAGGCCGAGGGTGCGTTGCAGAGACCAAATGGAAAGACCAGGCTCTCATAGTGTCCAGTGGGGGTGATGAAGGCCGTCTTCCACTCATCACCCCTCTGATGCGCACCAAGTTGTAGGCGCTCCGGAGGTCCAACTTAGTGAACATGGTGGCACCAGAGAGGGTGTCCAGGGCTGAGTTGGTAAGAGGCAAAGGGTGACGATTTCTGATGGTGATCTTGTCAAGCCCCCGATAGTCGACACACGGACGAAGTTCGCCCCCTTTTTTCTTTACAAAGAAGAACCCCGCGGCAGCCGGCGAGGAGGAGGGTCTGATGGTGCCATTTCGCAGGGCGCTGGCGACATACTCCTCCATAGCCTGGGTCTCGCTGGTAGAGAGGGAGTAGAGATGGCCGCGGGGGGGTCTGGAGCCTGGCTGGAGTTCAATGGCTAGGTCGTAGGGTCGATGAGGTGGTAGATAGCTGGCCCGGCGTTTGCAGAACACCTCAGCCAGGTCTCGATATGGTGGCGGGATGGCGTGGATGTCAACGTCGGGGGCCTCGGACTCCCTGGAACACGTCCCAGCCTGGGCCTGTAGGCATAAGTCGGTGCAGGTCGGCCCCCATTGAAGAATCCGGTTCTGAGACCAGGAGATGAGTGTGTCGTGCTGTAAGAGCCAGGGGTAGCCGAGGATGATGGGTGGAGAGGAGATGGGTGTAAGGTGAAATTGTATAGACTCCTGATGTTGACCGAGGATGAGAGTGATGGGTGGAGTCTGCTGGGTGATGGGGCTGGATGAGAGGGGCCGCCCGTCGACTGAGGTGATTTTCACTGGCTGGGATAACGCCTCAATCTTTACCCCCACTCCTCTGGCGTACATTGAGTCAATGAAGTTACCCGCGGCACCAGAATCGATGAACGCGGTACTTCTGACCCGTCTGTGGCCAAGATGGAGGGTTACCTGGACCGTGAGCCGAGTAGCGGTGTTGTCGGTGGTAGCGGAGAGATGGATGGTACCCGGGGAGTCTCTCCTCTCTCTCACCGGGTTTGGGTGTTTCCCGGATGGGACGGGCAGGTCGCTCGATGGTGCGCTGCTGAGCCGCAGTAGGCGCACAGTCCCTCGCGGTAACGTCTCTCGCGTTCCGCCACGGTCAGGGAGGCGCGCCCTAGCTGCATGGGTTCCCCGGCTCCGGTGTCAACCACGGCAGGGGGTGGAGATCCGACACGTCCAGGGAGAGCGGTGGTGACGGTGGTTGGTGGCCTTGGTGCAGTGTAGGCATAAGTGGATGGTGGCGGCAGGGTTCGAGGAGCGGGCTTCGGGCGGGATAGGAGGCGCTGGTCGATCCAGAGGGCTAGCTGGATTAGCCCCTCCAGTGTGGCTGGGAGCTCTCGTCCGGCTAGCTCGTCTCTGATGCGATTAGCCAGCCCCTCGAAGTAGGACGTCCGGAGGGCTGCGTCTCCCCAGGAGGTCTGGATCGTGAGGGTCCGAACCTAACCCTAACCCTAGGACTCTCACACTCAATGAGCACAGGAAAGACACAATCTAACCCTAGTCCTATAAACACACACTCAGTCTGAAAAGATAGCCAAGAAAGTGAGTACTCACATATACTGGAACGATTCCGAAAAGACCTGGGCATAACTCAATGACAGAGCGATGTGCGGCGCCATCTTGTTTCCTTTTATGCTTTCAGGTTCGCGACCGTCTTACTTCCGGGTCCTGGTGCCGGTCGCGGCTGAGTGTGCATGACAAATACGGGCCCTATAAAAACAACCCCATAATGTGGCTGCGCTATAACTTTATTTCTGTACTGATATTTTTCCCCTTCGGGTCCGTGTGCCGATATTCTGTGCGGCTCTGACTTTATTGTTCTTATGCTTTATTTCGCCAGGCGCTTATGTCTCTGTTTGTCCTGGCTTCCAAGGACGGTTGGGTCAACATCATGTATCACGGTCTGGACGCGGTCGCTGTGGACCAGCAGGTACTGTATCAGGGTGCCATTACTTTACACTCACATGATCTGTTAATAAATAAACCCTTTATACACCTGACAGAACGTGTGTTAATGTTTGAACCAGAGTGAAAACTCAACCTCTTTGAGTCTCTTTGTATTAAAAATCAGTTACAAGACTTTTATTATTATAATGAAATGTGTAAAGACAAAAGCTGAGATATTCTTACGCAGATACACAACAAACCTTCAGTTAACTTTAATAAAACATCATCATTCCTTTTAAATTATGGCAATTTTTAAAGTTTATTCATTTATTTAAAATAATAATAAAAAGCTTTAGATGACATTTTCTATAAGCTACATATTTACATTAATAATAAAAACACAACAGGCTTTACTTTTTATTTCTTTGCTTCATTTATATTTTTTCATTTATATATATATATATATATATATATATATATATATATATATATATATATATATATATATATATATATACACATACACATCATATATAATTTTTATATTTATATTCTATGTTCTTTTTTTCTTTAAGATCATTGTTTTTTCTTAGCATTCATTTGAAGGAATAAAACATAAACACAACATTTTCATATTTGTTACTGTATGTCAGTTTTTCTTCATTTTTTGTTAGATTTATTTTCTCTTCTATTGATTTGTTGTGTGTTTTTCTATATTTTGTTAGCAGAAGTGTGTGTGTGCGCCGCTGGTGTGTATTTGTACTGATTAAAGCGCGTTACGTCTGTAAACACGCGATCCTGAGCACGCGGCCGCCGACGCCAGGAATAATAACAACCTGATTATTTTCCCGTCTCGTTTCTGCTCCACACTTTCCACCAAATCATCCCTCTGCCGGAACAGAAATTGGAAACTAAGCACTGTGTGTAATTTTCCTCCTCTGAGCTCCGGTTCGTGTCGAAGCCATCAGGTTTTTTTTCGTCTTCAGCTGATTGAGCTTCGACCTTCCGCTCGCCGGTTCTGTAACGAGCCCGATGTCTCACACGCAACACGCAATCTCACAGTAATTCCACCAATTTCCACCACTGCGTTCTGGATCTCTCATCCCCCAGCTTGGAGCTGATCGGATCGTCCGGCGCCGTGAACCCCTGCGCGTTAGTAGTTATCTCTCCTCTGTTTTTCCATCTCACTGCTCTGTTTCTCCGCCTGCTCCTTCCATTAGCCTCTCATCAACAACAACCCCTGGATGCTGCTGTACTTCATCTCCTTCCTCCTCATCGTCAGTTTCTTCGTCCTCAACATGTTCGTGGGCGTGGTGGTCGAGAACTTCCACAAGTGCCGACAGCACCAGGAGGTCGAGGAAGCCAAGAGGAGGGAGGAGAAGCGACTGCGACGCATGGAGAAGAAGAGACGGAGTAAGAAACCTGCTTTTAAATAATCCGAACTTAAACCTTTAGGGGTTTATGTAGAACCCTGCTAGTGCCTTCTGATCAGAAACTGTTCCAAGTACAGACATTTTTTCTAGAAGCTTCCAAAATAAAGTTCTTCATTATCCAGGTAATAATTTACAATTCATGGTTATAAAGTGTAGAAACCATGAACGTTCCTTCACTCGACATTCTGGAGGAGTTCGTAGAACTATTACGTCTCCAATGAGACCATGAAGAACCCATTTATTTTTCAAAACATGCATTCTTAAAAAAGTCCAAACCCATAACATCGTTTAGATGTCACTCCACAGGACACCAGGGACACCAGGGACACCAGGGATCACCCGATACGATCTTATCACGATTCGCCGGCAGTGATTCGATTTGTATAGAGATTCTGTAAATGTCACGATTTTATAAATATCCTGAGTAAATATTAAATATTAAAAAGAATTCTAAACAACTTTAGCAAATAATTAACTCCTGCCACACAGGAAGAACTTGGATAGCTGAACGTGGAAGCATTTCTGATAGAGACGCCGTCTATTTTACAGTTCTGAATAGAACAAAAAGACACGTGGAGAACCCTTAAGGATTTCAATAACAGGTTGTTGATATATTTATCGTAATTATTTCAACCTTTTAAAAAAATAAATAATGACATCACTGTTAATCATTAGCCACGCCCACACTGATGATCATAAACATGCGGAAAATGTTTCACAGGTGTTGTTCTTGTTCTTTTGTTTTGAAAGCTTCAGAATGGGTTTAGATATAAATTGTATTTACATTTAATCACACGAAACATTTCTGAGAGTTCACTTGTTTAAAGCAGAAAATGTCATCTGTTTGTGTTTTGTTTTCTTTTAATAATTTAGTTTAAAGTTTTTATTAATGTAATTTGTAAAGAATTGCTGTATTTATATTTATTCGCCTTTAGAAGCCCAGAAGTTGCCGTATTACTCGAGTTACAGTCACGTCCGCCTGATGATCCACAACCTGTGTACCAACCACTACCTGGACCTCTTCATCACCTTCATCATCTGTGTGAACGTGGTCACCATGTCTCTGGAGCACTACAGCCAGCCGCACGTGAGTGTGTGTTCTGCAGACCGGTGTGTGTGTGTGTGTGTGTGTTCTACAGACCAGTGTGTGTGTGTTCTACAGACCAGTGTGTGTGTGTGTGTGTTCTACAGACCAGTGTGTGTGTGTGTTCTACAGACCAGTGTGTGTGTGTGTGTGTGTGTGTGTTCTACAGACCAGTGTGTGTGTGTGTTCTACAGACCAGTGTGTGTGTGTGTGTGTTCTACAGACCAGTCTGTGTGTGTGTGTGTTCTACAGACCAGTGTGTGTGTTCAGCTCTTACACCACAGCGCCGCTCAGTCCTGGATCCTGATTGAATAATCTGAGTGTTAAAGTGTTTCCGAGGGAACAGAATCATTCAGCTGTTTGTTTAATTCACAAAGTTTGTTTAAACAGAACTTATTTATTTATATTATTCTTTTCTTCCCCCCCCCCCCCCCCCCAGTCTCTGGAGATCACACTTAAGTACTGTAATTACTTCTTTACCAGCACGTTTGTGCTCGAGGCCGTGCTGAAAATCATCGCATTCGGCGTCCGACGCTTCTTCAAAGACAGGTATAGCGCACGCACGCACACACACACACACACACACACACACACACACACACACACACACACACACACAGATGCTCTCCGCATTAATCTGACTCTATAATGGATTTAATGGATTATAACTTCCTCAAATTTGAATTTGTCATAATGCATAGACTCATTGTTGCCTGCGTTTTTATTGTACTATGAATGACCTTGTTGCTAAGCAACAGTATGTAAAATGCGTCTCTTTGATGTTAGTAACGATGCTGTAGCTGCTGTAGTGTAAAGGAGAACAGGAGCCGAGGATAAGACACTCAGGGACACGGAAACTTCTATCAGTTATCAGTGTATGTGTGTGTGTGTGTGTGTGTGTGTGTGTGTGTGTGTGTAGGTGGAATCAGTTGGATCTGGCTATAGTTCTGCTCTCAGTAATGGGCATCACGCTGGAGGAGATCGAGATCAGCGCCGCTTTACCCATCAACCCCACCATCATCCGCATCATGAGGGTTCTACGCATCGCCCGAGGTTAGTACATCTAATGTACAGTCCATATACACACACACACACACACACACACACACACACACACACACTTTTCACACTTTGCACGCTGTCTCCTGTGCTTTTTGCAGTCCTGAAGCTGTTAAAGATGGCGACAGGAATGAGAGCTCTGCTGGACACAGTGGTACAGGCTCTACCTCAGGTAAGCGCACACACACACACACACACACACACACACACACACACAGTACATGTGACGTGTCCCACATTGTTTTAATTACCTCACTTTTGATTGCTTATGATGTCTCTCAGAACATTTGGTCTCTCCAGTACGGGACTAAAGCATCTCTGTCTCGTGTCTCTCTCTGTGTCTCGTGTCTCTCTGTGTCTCTGTCTCGTGTCTCTCTGTGTCTCTGTCTCGTGTCTCTCTGTGTCTCGTGTCTCTCTGTGTCTCGTGTCTCTCTGTGTCTCTCTGTCTCGTGTCTCTCTGTGTCTCGTGTCTCTCTGTGTCTCTCTGTGTCTCGTGTCTCTTGTCTCTCTGTGTCTCGTGTCTCTCTGTGTCTCGTGTCTCTCTGTGTCTCTGATGAATGAGCGAGCACCGGACTGACATGTTGAGAGAGAAAGAGGACAATTTGTGTCTTATGTATTTGTCGAGGCGGCTGAAAGACCTTTCCGGACTGTTCTGGCTCACTTTAACATTCATTCATTTCAGCGTTTATTCCTCACACGTACATCACAGTGAAATTCTTTATTCTTCACATATCTCAGCTTCTTGTTAGTAGTCAGGGGTCAGACGGATATTACGGCGCCCCTGGAGCAGACAGGGTTAAGGGCCTCGCTTAAGGGCCCAACAGCCACCACTGCCCCAAACCCCTGTGTGTGATGAGATGAATGATCTGTACAGCAGCCTTTCTGGAGGTTTCCACCATGTGGGCCATTAGATAAGAACATGTTTGCATGAACATCAATATCTTTAGCTTTAGCTGTAAACTGATTTCCTACACTGTGTGAAATAACAGACGTGTTTGCCTCAAAACCGTTTTTTAAATTGTTAATTATATAATTTTTTTATAAGCATTTTATTTCCTCCTCATAATGTCGACATGGAACTGATGTTAGAATGAAACAAGCCGATGCAGTAGTTCTGCCTGATGATGAAGACGCACCTGTATATTCTGTGGAAGCTGCTGCTGTCGGGTCACGTGGCAGCGCTAAGCTGATGCTCATGTGCATGCATCTCTGTGTAATTGGGATTTCAACAGATTACTGAAATAAACGCATGCAGACAGGATGAACAGCTTCTTCAGGTCTTCATCACAGGAGAGGATGTACAGCACAGATGTACAGAAACACTGTCAAGGATTGAGACAGTACAACGATGAAACACTACAGCTCTGATTTGTCTCTCAATATGTGCAGTGAAAATTGCATGAAAAGTGTGTGTGTGTGTGTGTGTGTGTGTGTGTGTGTTCACCTGAGATGCTTTTCAGATGAGCATTACTCCCATGTCCAGGCATGAAAGTGTCACTGCACAAAGACCTCACCCTGTAGAATGAGCCTAATCGACCCTGTGTGAAATACTGACGGCCCTCTGACGGCACTTTCCCTTGAAAAGAGACGAGATTTCATTAAGATTTCCGCCTCTGAATATCCGTCCGTTTCGAGTGCTCATAACTCTGGAAGGAGAAATGAATCTGTTTCTTTTGACTGCAGAATCACTCTGGGAGCATTCGCCAGCTCTGCACTTTGATTTCTGCAGAGATAATAGTTGTCACTATATTTTGACGTTCGTGATGTATGATTGTAAAAAATAATTCCAATGATGTTCCAATAATTCTGAAGGGCCAAATCAGTCACCATGAAGAGAGACTTCGTTGGATTTCAACCAAAATAATAATGCTATGAGATGAGGTGAGGTGAGATTAGATTAGAAGAGATGAGGTGAGATTAGATGAGGTGAGATGAGATTAAATGAGGTGAGATTAGATGAGGTGAGATTATGTGAGGTGAGGTAAAATGAGATAAGGTGAGGTGAGATTAGATGAGGTGAGATGAGATTAAGTGAGGTGAGATTAGGTGAGGTGAGATTAGATGAGGTGAGATGAGATTAAGTGAGATGAAGTGAGGTGAGATGAGATGAAGTGAGGTGAGATGAAGTGAGGTGAGGTGAGATTAGATGAGGTGAGATGAAGTGAGGTGAGATGAGATGAAGTGAGGTGAGATTAGATGAAGTGAGGTGAGATTAGATTAAGTCAGATGAGATGAAGTGAGGTGAGATGAGATTAGATGAGGTGAGGTGAGATTAGATGAGGTGAGATTAGATGAGGTGAGATGAAGTGAGGTGAGGTGAGATTAGGTGAGGTGAGATGAGATGAAGTGAGGTGAGATGAGATGAAGTGAGGTGAGATTAGATGAAGTGAGGTGAGATTAGGTGAGGTGAGATGAGATGAAGTGAGGTGAGATGAGATGAAGTGAGGTGAGATTAGATGAAGTGAGGTGAGGTAAAATGAGGTGAGATGAGATGAAGTGAGGTGAGATTAGATTAAGTGAGGTGAGATTAGATGAGGTGAGATTAGGTGAGGTGAGATGAGATGAAGTGAGGTGAGATTAGATGAAGTGAGGTGAGATTAGATGAGGTGAGATTAGATGAGGTGAGATTAGATGAGGTGAGGTGAGATTAGATGAGGTGAGATGAGATGAAGTGAGGTGATATTAGATTAAATGAGGTGAGATTAGATGGGGTGAGGTGAGATTAGATGAGGTGAGATGAGATTAGATGAGGTGAGGTGAGATGAGATGAAGTGAGGTGAGATTAGATTAAGTGAGATTAGATGAGGTGAGGTGAGATTAGATGAGGTGAGATGAGATGAAGTGAGGTGAGATGAAGTGAGGTGAGATGAAGTGAGGTGAGATTAGATGAGATGAAGTGAGGTGAGATTAGATTAAGTGAGGTGAGATGAGGTGAGGTGAGATTAGATGAGGTGAGATGAGATGAGATGAGGTGAGATGAGGTGAGGTGAGATGAGGTGAGATTAGATGAAGTGAGGTGAGATGAGATGAAGTGAGGTGAGATGAGATGAAGTGAGGTGAGATTAGATGAAGTGAGGTGAGATTAGATGAGGTGAGATGAAGTGAGGTGAGATTAGATGAGGTCAGGTGAGATTAGGTGAGATGAGATGAAGTGAGGTGAGATTAGATGAGATGAAGTGAGGTGAGATGAGATGAAGTGAGGTGAGATTAGATGAGGTGAGATTAGATGAGGTGAGATTAGATGAGGTGAGGTCAGATTAGATGAGGTGAGATGAAGTGAGGTGAGATTAGATGAAGTGAGGTGAGATTAGATTAAGTGAGGTGAGATTAGATTAGATGAGGTGAGGTGAGATGAGGTGAGGTGAGATGAGATGAGGTCAGGTGAGATGAGATGAGGTGAGATGAGATTAAATGAGGTGAGATTAGATGAGGTGAGATTAGGTGAGGTGAGGTAAAATGAGATAAGGTGAGGTGAGATTAGATGAGGTGAGATGAGATTAAGTGAGGTGAGATTAGGTGAGGTGAGATTAGATGAGGTGAGATGAGATTAAGTGAGATGAAGTGAGGTGAGATTAGATGAAGTGAGGTGAGATTAGATTAAGTCAGATGAGATGAAGTGAGGTGAGGTGAGATTAGATGAGGTGAGGTGAGATTAGATGAGGTGAGGTGAGATTAGATGAGGTGAGATTAGGTGAGGTGAGGTAAAATGAGATAAGGTGAGGTGAGATTAGATGAGGTGAGATGAGATTAAGTGAGGTGAGATTAGGTGAGGTGAGATTAGATGAGGTGAGATGAGATTAAGTGAGATGAAGTGAGGTGAGATGAGATGAAGTGAGGTGAGATGAAGTGAGGTGAGATTAGATGAGGTGAGGTGAGATTAGATGAGGTGAGATGAAGTGAGGTGAGATGAGATGAAGTGAGGTGAGATTAGATGAAGTGAGGTGAGATTAGATTAAGTCAGATGAGATGAAGTGAGGTGAGATGAGATTAGATGAGGTGAGGTGAGATTAGATGAGGTGAGGTGAGATTAGATGAGGTGAGATGAAGTGAGGTGAGATTAGATGAGGTGAGGTGAGCTTAGGTGAGGTGAGATGAGATGAAGTGAGGTGAGATGAGATGAAGTGAGGTGAGATTAGATGAAGTGAGGTGAGGTAAAATGAGGTGAGATGAGATGAAGTGAGGTGAGATTATATTAAGTGAGGTGAGATTAGATGAGGTGAGGTGAGATTAGGTGAGGTGAGATGAGATGAAGTGAGGTGAGATTAGATGAAGTGAGGTGAGATTAGATGAAGTGAGGTGAGATTAGATGAGGTGAGATTAGATGAGGTGAGATTAGATGAGGTGAGGTGAGATGAGGTGAGGTGAGATTAGATGAGGTGAGATGAGATGAAGTGAGGTGATATTAGATTAAATGAGGTGAGATTAGATGGGGTGAGGTGAGATTAGATGAGGTGAGATGAGATTAGATGAGGTGAGGTGAGATGAGATGAAGTGAGGTGAGATTAGATTAAGTGAGATTAGATGAGGTGAGGTGAGATTAGATGAGGTGAGATGAGATGAAGTGAGGTGAGATGAAGTGAGGTGAGATGAAGTGAGGTGAGATGAAGTGAGGTGAGATTAGATGAGATGAAGTGAGGTGAGATGAAGTGAGGTGAGATTAGATGAAGTGAGGTGAGATTAGATGAGGTGAGATGAAGTGAGGTGAGATTAGATGAGGTCAGGTGAGATGAGATGAAGTGAGGTGAGATTAGATGAGATGAAGTGAGGTGAGATGAGATGAAGTGAGGTGAGATTAGATGAGGTGAGATTAGATGAGGTGAGATTAGATGAGGTGAGATGAGATGAAGTGAGGTCAGATTAGATGAGGTGAGATGAAGTGAGGTGAGATTAGATGAAGTGAGGTGAGATTAGATTAAGTGAGGTGAGATTAGATTAGATGAGGTGAGATGAGGTGAGATGAGGTGAGGTGAGATGAGGTGAGATGAGATGAAGTGAGGTGAGATGAGATTAGATGAGGTGAGGTGAGATTAGATGAGGTGAGGTGAGATTAGATGAGGTGAGATGAGATTAGATGAGGTGAGATTAGATGAGGTGAGGTGAGATGAGATGAAGTGAGGTGAGATGAGATGAAGTGCGGTGAGATTAGATGAAGTGAGGTGAGATTAGATGAGCTGAGATGAGATGAAGTGAGATGAGATTAGATGAGGTGAGGTAAAATTCAATTCAATTTCAATTCAGTTTTATTTGTATAGCGCTTTTAACAATTGTCATTGTCTCAAAACAGCTTTACACAATCAAAAGAATTATTTAAGTTTGTATGGAATGTGAATGTGTATGAATCAAAATGTTCAGATATTCCCTGGCGAGCAAGCCCGAGGGCGACAGTGGCAAGGAAAAACTCCCTGAGACGGTAATAGGAAGAAACCTTGAGAGGAACCAGACTCGACAGGGAACCCATCCTCATCTGGGTGAAACAGATAGTAGGAAATGATCTGCATTTATACAGTGTTAAGTGTTAGGTTCAGCTATAATATTTGATGTTAATTGATGTTATAATACTTGATGTTAAAATGGAGTCCAGTAGTTATTCGAGACTCAGATAGACTTGTAGAAAGTTCCAGTCCTGAACTATCGAATTGTCAAGTCCTCAGAGAAACAGCTGACCACACCAGTCGAGGCCAGAACCATCTTCTAAGTATAGAGAATCATCCCCAGACACCAGACGCATCCTAAAGAGACACACGGGGCATCCATGCGATGAGACCTCCAACCAGAAACCGGGCACCAGGATGGATCAGACAGGTCCGGAGGGAAGAGGGAGTCTGGATCACTGGCAGCTCAGGAACCACATGTGTAGCTCGACAGAGAGAGAGAGAAAGAGTGAAAGGGGGAGACAGGGGGAGAGAGGAAAGAGAAAGAGGGGGAGGAAGAGAAGAGGAGGAGAGATTGCAATTAGGTATGGTCACAGTCACAATGTCTAATGTGAATGTATATTTACTGTAGAGTGCAAGCAGGGACTCCGGCAGGACTAACTATGACAGCATGACTAAAAGGGAGAGCCAGAAGGAAACACAAACATGAGGGCTCCCTGAGATGTAAAGCAATCACCTCACCGTCAACAAACCTGAGTGATCAAATGAGACTGAGGAAGACAGCATCTAAACATACCAGTTCACCATAATACTCTACGTCCATGAGTCCCCCAGATCTGCTCCTTTACCTTATGGCAAATCTATTTATAAAATGCTTGGTTAAATAAATAGGTTTTTAGCCTAGACTTAAACACTGAGACTGTGTCTGAGTCCCGAACACTATTTGGAAGACTATTCCATAATTTTGGGGTTTTGTAAGAAAAAGCTCTGCCCCCAGCTGTAGTTTTCATAATACGCGGTACTGATAAGCAGCCTGCATCCTTTGACCGAAGTAGGCGTGGCGGATCGTAAGACACTAGCAGTTCGCTCAGATACTGCGGCGCGAGACCATTTAATGCCTTATATGTCAAGAGTAGTATTTTAAAATCAATGCGAAATTTCACAGGGAGCCAATGCAGTGAAGATAGGATAGGGGTGATGTGCTCATATCTTCTGGTTCTAGTGAGGACTCTCGCTGCTGCATTCTGGACTAGCTGAAGCTTGTTTATGCACCTAACTGAACAACCAGACAGTAAGGCATTACAATAGTCCAACCTAGAAGTGATAAAAGCATGAACTAGTTTTTCTCAAAATGCATCAAAATGAGGTGAGATGAGATGAAGTGAGGTGAGATTAGATGAGGTGAGATTAGATGAGGTGAGGTGAGATTAGGTGAGGTGAGATGAGATGAAGTGAGGTGAGATGAGATGAAGTGAGGTGAGATTAGATGAAGTGAGGTGAGATGAGATGAAGTGAGGTGAGATTAGATGAGGTGAGATGAGATGAAGTGAGATTAGGTGAGGTGAGATTAGATGAAGTGTGGTGAGATTAGATGAGTTGAGGTGAGGTAAAATGAGGTGAGATGAGATGAAGTGAGGTGAGATTAGATTAAGTGAGGTGAGATTAGATGGGGTGAGGTGAGATTAGATGAGGTGATATGAGATGAAGTGAGGTGAGTTTAGATGAGGTGAGATTAGATGAGGTGAGATGAGATTAGATGAGGTGAGATGAGATGAAGTGAGGTGAGATTAGATTAAGTGAGATTAGATGAGGTGAGGTGAGGTGAGATTAGATGAGGTGAGATGAGATGAAGTGAGGTGAGATTAGATGAGGTGAGATGAAGTGAGGTGAGATGAAGTGAGGTGAGATTAGATCAGGTGAGGTGAGATTAGATGAGGTGAGATTAGATGAGGTGAGATTAGGTGAAGTGAGATTAGATGAGGTGAGATTAGATGAGGTGAGATGAAGTGAGGTGAGATTAGATGAGGTGAGATGAAGTGAGGTGAGATTAGATGAGGTGAGGTGAGATTAGATGAGGTGAGATGAGATGAAGTGAGGTGAGATGAAGTGAGGTGAGATGAAGTGAGGTGAGATGAAGTGAGGTGAGGTGAGATTAGATGAGGTGAGGTGAGATGAAGTGAGGTGAGATGAAGTGAGGTGAGATGAGATGAAGTGAGGTGAGATTAGATGAGGTGAGATGAGATGAAGTGAGGTGAGATTAGATGAAGTGAGGTGAGATTAGATTAAGTCAGATGAGATGAAGTGAGGTGAGATGAGATTAGATGAGGTGAGGTGAGATTAGATGAGGTGAGATGAAGTGAGGTGAGATTAGATGAGGTGAGGTGAGATTAGATGAGGTGAGATTAGATGAGGTGAGGTGAGATTAGGTGAGGTGAGATTAGATGAAGTGAGGTGAGATGAGATGAAGTGAGATTAGATGAGGTGAGATGAGATGAAGTGAGGTGAGATGAGATGAGGTAAGGTGAGATTAGATGAGGTGAGATGAAGTGAGGTGAGATTAGATGAGATGAAGTGAGGTGAGATGAGATGAAGTGAGGTGAGATTAGATGAGGTGAGGTGAGATTAGATGAGGTGAGATGAGATGAAGTGAGGTGAGATTAGATGAGGTGAGATGAGATGAAGTGAGGTGAGATGAGATGAAGTCAGGTGAGATTAGATGAAGTGAGGTGAGATGAGATGAAGTGAGATGAGATGAAGTGAGGTGAGATGAGATGAAGTGAGGTGAGATTAGATGAGGTGAGATGAAGTGAGGTGAGGTGAGATTAGATGAAGTGAGATTAGATGAGTTGAGGTGAGGTAAAATGAGGTGAGATGAGATGAAGTGAGGTGAGATTAGATTAAGTGAGGTGAGGTGAGATGAGATGAAGTGAGGTGAGATTAGATTAAGTGAGATTACATGAGGTGAGGTGAGATTAGATGAGGTGAGATGAAGTGAGGTGAGATGAGGTAAGGTGAGATTAGATGAGGTGAGATGAAGTGAGGTGAGATTAGATGAGGTGAGATGAGGTGAGGTGAGATTAGATGAGGTGAGGTGAGATGAAGTGAGGTGAGATTAGATGAGGTGAGGTGAGATTAGATGAGGTGAGATGAGATGAAGTGAGGTGAGATTAGATGAGGTGAGATGAAGTGAGGTGAGATTAGATGAAGTGAGGTGAGATTAGATGAGGTGAGATGAGATGAAGTCAGGTGAGATTAGATGAAGTGAGATGAGTTGAAGTCAGGTGAGATTAGATGAAGTGAGGTGAGATTAGATGAGGTGAGATTAGATGAGGTGAGATGAGATGAAGTGAGGTGAGATGAAGTGAGGTGAGATTAGATGAGGTGAGGTGAGATTAGATGAGGTGAGATGAGATGAAGTGAGGTGAGATGAAGTGAGGTGAGATTAGATGAAGTGAGATTAGATGAAGTGAGGTGAGATTAGATTAGATGAGGTGAGGTGAGATTAGATGAGGTGAGATGAAGTGAGGTGAGATTAGATGAGGTGAGGTGAGATTAGGTGAGGTGAGATTAGGTGAGGTGAGATGAGATTAGATGAGGTGAGATGAGATGAAGTGAGGTGAGATTAGATGAGGTGAGATGAGATGAAGTGAGGTGAGATTAGATGAAGTGAGGTGAGATTAGATTAAGTCAGATGAGATGAAGTGAGGTGAGATGAGATTAGATGAGGTGAGATTAGATGAGGTGAGGTGAGATTAGATGAGGTGAGATGAAGTGAGGTGAGATTAGATGAGGTGAGGTGAGATTAGATGAGGTGAGATTAGATGAGGTGAGGTGAGATTAGGTGAGGTGAGATTAGATGAAGTGAGGTGAGATGAGATGAAGTGAGATTAGATGAGGTGAGATGAGATGAAGTGAGGTGAGATGAGATGAGGTAAGGTGAGATTAGATGAGGTGAGATGAAGTGAGGTGAGATTAGATGAGATGAAGTGAGGTGAGATGAGATGAAGTGAGGTGAGATTAGATGAGGTGAGGTGAGATTAGATGAGGTGAGATGAGATGAAGTGAGGTGAGATTAGATGAGGTGAGATGAGATGAAGTGAGGTGAGATGAGATGAAGTCAGGTGAGATTAGATGAAGTGAGGTGAGATTAGATTAAGTCAGATGAGATGAAGTGAGGTGAGATGAGATTAGATGAGATGAGGTGAGGTGAGATTAGGTGAGATGAAGTGAGGTGAGATTAGATGAGGTGAGGTGAGATTAGATGAGGTGAGATGAGATGAAGTGAGGTGAGATGAGATGAAGTGAGATGAGATGAAGTGAGGTGAGATGAGATGAAGTGAGGTGAGATTAGATGAGGTGAGATGAAGTGAGGTGAGGTGAGATTAGATGAAGTGAGATTAGATGAGTTGAGGTGAGGTAAAATGAGGTGAGATGAGATGAAGTGAGGTGAGATTAGATTAAGTGAGGTGAGATGAGATGAAGTGAGGTGAGATTAGATTAAGTGAGATTACATGAGGTGAGGTGAGATTAGATGAGGTGAGATGAAGTGAGGTGAGATGAGGTAAGGTGAGATTAGATGAGGTGAGATGAAGTGAGGTGAGATTAGATGAGGTGAGATGAGGTGAGGTGAGGTGAGATTAGATGAGGTGAGGTGAGATGAGATGAAGTGAGGTGAGATTAGATGAGGTGAGATTAGATGAGGTGAGATGAGATGAAGTGAGGTGAGATGAGGTGAGGTGAGGTGAGATTAGATGAGGTGAGATGAAGTGAGGTGAGATTAGATGAAGTGAGGTGAGATTAGATGAGGTGAGATGAGATGAAGTCAGGTGAGATTAGATGAAGTGAGATGAGTTGAAGTCAGGTGAGATTAGATGAAGTGAGGTGAGATTAGATGAAGTGAGGTGAGATTAGATGAGGTGAGATCAGATGAGGTGAGATTAGATGAAGTGAGGTGAGATTAGATGAGGTGAGATTAGATGAGGTGAGATGAAGTGAGGTGAGATTAGATGAAGTGAGATGAGATGAAGTGAGGTGAGATAAAGTGAGGTGAGATTAGATGAGATGAAGTGAGGTGAGATTAGATGAGATTAGGTGAGGTGAGATTAGGTGAGGTGAGATGAAGTGAGGTGAGATTAGATGAGTTGAGGTGAGGTAAAATGAGGTGAGATGAGATGAAGTGAGGTGAGATGAGGTGAGGTGAGGTAAAATGAGGTGAGATTAGATTAGATGACCTGAGGTGAGATTAGATTAGATGACATGAGGTGAGATATAAGGTGAGATGAGGTGAGATATAAAGTGAGGTAAGATGAGATGAGGTGAGATGATGGTGTAACATTCTGTCTGAACATCGATCCTGTGTTTATTAGTGCAGGAGCGCTGGCTGTGATGTATCCCGCTCAGCCTGAGGGGTAATTAATGCAGGAGATGAGTAACGACACCAGGGTGCAGTCCGGCCATCACACACACACACACACACAAGATGTGCGCTCACTTCTCATAATTATTACTAATGTTACATTCTCTAAAGTCTTTGTAGACAGGATTAAACAACATTGTCATAATTACTTACTGTACCTCATTAACACTGTGTGTGTGTGTGTGTGTGTGTGAGAGATAAATAACCTGCATTTTTTATTGATCTTTGAAGTATCCTGACTACATCAGATCACCACAAACACTATTTATATATTAATTTCTTTACTTTATTTGCTCATGACATCATTTATTCATTCGTTCTTATTTTATTTCTCTCCACACTGTCGAATAAACGATTCACTAAGTGAACAACTGATTCAAATTGCTAACAGCTTTGCACATTACTAGTAACATGACTCAGCTAAATCTTTTGAAATGAACGATTCGATCATCATCAGTGTGATTTATTATGGTTTTTTAATACTTTATTGTACTTAACTAAATAATTAATGACTAAAACATTACTTTGCATGTTACCAGTAATATAACACTTTTCCTAAAACTTAGAACAAGTTTCGTTTATTAAACTAAATGATTTGAATTACTAAAAAGAAACATTTTGCACATCGGTATTAAACTTGAATGGACTTTTAAAAATCTTTTTTTTTGGACTTTTATTTTGAACATTAGTGTACTGATTTACTCAAGTATTTAAAAGTGTTGCACCACAGTCATGTGACACATCTAAATGATTTGAATAAGTTTAATGTACTGAACTAAATGATTGAAATCACTAAACGGAATCATTATCAGTGTGACTCAGTGACTCATTAGAATGATTTAGAATATTAGAATGTAGTAAATGATTAAATTACTAAAATAAATGTATGATTTTTTATAATGTTTAAACAACTATTAAACTGAGCATTCATTAAAAACAATCATTATCAGTGTGGTATAATTTAATACTTTGTGTATTGAGCTTAATGATTTAAGTCACTAAAAAGAATCATCATCAGTGAGTGACTGTAATCTTTACATATGTTTATTGTACTAAAATTAATCATCTGAATCACTCAATGAATCATTATTAATGTGACTCCAATATTTGTATTGAAGTACATTACTAAAAAAGAATCACTACCGGTGTGGATCTATATAATATTTTAATAATTTTAGTTTATTTACAAAAATAATTCTAAAATATTAAATCATGAAAATGAATGTACTGAGCAAAATTACATTCAAATCCCTAAAGAGAATCATGTCGATGTGACTCACTGTAATATTTAAGTAACTGTAGTGTACTGAAGATAAACGATTGAAATAACTGAAAAGAATCGTTACGATCATCATGTGACGCAAACGTGACTTCAGTCAGTTCAGATAAATGAGTGCAGATGAACATTTAGCAGCATTGTGCAGAGAGATGTGATGTTGTTCTTGTGTTCTTGTGTTACACCAGATCGATCAGAAATAAGCGGATGTTGACGTTTAAACCTGTATTTCACAGTGATGTAATAAACACGAAGCGCGGCAGCACTGAGCTCTGGTGCGGACCTTTAAATGATACACAGACGAGGCCAGAACGACTCGCTTTAGCTCGACACCAACACGCAGCTGGTTGTTTATAAGCCTTGCTGAGATTCCAAATGATTAAATGATCAACAGCATTGTGCGAGTTTTGCAAATTAGCATTTCGACTCGAACATTTTGTGCATTTAGCTCAATTTTTCTGTGTAATTAGAGTCACTTAGGTGTGCTGTTAGTGCTCACTTTGCATTTTTTATAGTGTTTCTTTTTAGCCCTAGCAGCTGGAGGTGGTGTGTGTGTGTGTGTGTGTGTGTGTGTGTGTGTGTGTGTGTGTGTGTGTGTGTGTGTGTTTGCTGTAGCTTGGTTATTTATAATCATGTTATTAAAGTAGTGTTTTATTAAATGCAGGTGTGTGTGTGTGTGTGTGTGTGTGTGTGTGTGTGTTTGCTGTAGCTTGGTTATTTATAATCATGTTATTAAAGTAGTGTTTTATTAAATGCAGGTGTGTGTGTGTGTGTGTGTGTGTGTGTGTGTGTGTGTTTGCTGTAGCTTGGTTATTTATAATCATGTTATTAAAGTAGTGTTTTATTAAATGCAGGTGTGTGTGTGTGTGTGTGTGTGTGTGTGTGACCTGCAGACTGCTTTAATCACATCATATTTTACACGAGTCCCCTCGCATGACTCGGACGTTTCTGAATATTTCATGGTGCCCGAGGGGAAGCGAGCGATTCTTCTTTATTATGTCCTGTCTGCTTCTGTCCCTCGTCCCCCCGACTCAACCTCCCTCTGGTCTTCGTTTCTGGCTCAATTCTTCTTTTTTTAATATTAAAAAAGGAATTTCTACGTAAACTGGACGTGTTTGTGTTTTATTGTTCAGGTGGGGAACCTCGGCCTCCTCTTCATGCTGCTGTTCTTCATCTACGCTGCGCTGGGAGTCGAACTGTTCGGAGAACTCGGTAACTACACCGTCCTTTTCTCAAATACAACCTATAGAGCTTAGAGCATTAGTCACTTAACACTATTAGGACAGGTTCTAAACACACACACACTTTTCATTTAGCTGCTTTTTCTTCATTTAGTTGATAATCCTGACCTGAGTGTTAAATTACATATGACTTGATTTGAATGAGCGAATTAATGAACAGTTTTCTTATTTTAATTGTTGTTTATTTTTTTATTTTATGATCCATCATCCATCCCACTGCTGCATAATATATATTTATCTATCTGCAAGGGATCTATTGGAAACGCTGCGTTTTTCTTTATTTCTTTGCTTAAAGAACATTTTCGGAAGCACTCGGTCCCACCACAGCTTATTGCCTGTCAGGTTCCAGATATAATAACCAAAATAACCAGCAGTCATTTATTAATTCTTTTAAAAACATATTCTCTTGGAAACAGCAGATGCTTTAAGGGTTCTTAAAGCCACTAAAAATGGGTTCTACTTATAAACAAGGCTTATAAACAACCAGCTGAGTGTCGAGCTAAAGCACATAAAGCCAGTCGTTCTTGCCTCGTCTGTGTCTAATTTAACGATCCGCACCAGAGATCAGTGCTGGAACCTCACACTCACAACCAGAAGACCTCTTTAAGGACCTTAATACACACACACACACACACACACACACACTTCTCAGGTTATTTCATGGTTTATACAGGACTGAATGGTTCCAACTAAAGAATGCAAAGTAAAAGGGTTCTTCAACCATAAAAATCTGTTCTCCGCAGATAAGACAGTGATTGACAGTAGGGTTCTACTGTAACCTTGAGGGGTTCCCCAATAGGACGAGCAAAGGACTCATAAAGTTCTAAATAATTTGAGTGCTCACTTTTTTTATAAATGATTTCTCCAATAGTTCTTTGATGGCTTTTAAGGTTTTTTTTAAGTATCCAATAAAATCTAAACTTAGAAAAATACAACATACTGATAGAAAAAAAACACATTAAGGGTTCCGAGAGGAACAGAGTGGACCCGTGTGTGTGACTGCAACATCTAGATTAACGTTATTCTGAAACTTTGAGCAGTGAGAATGAAGATCATTGTGTGTGTGTGTGTGTGTGTGTGTGTGTGTGTGTGTGCGTGTGTGTGTGTGTGTGTGCGTGTGCGTGTGCGTGTGCGTGTGCGTGTGCGTGTGTGTGTGTGTGTCGCAGTATGTAATGAGGATTATCCATGTGAGGGAATGAGTCGACACGCCACCTTCGAGAACTTCGGCATGGCGTTCCTCACGCTCTTCCAGGTGTCCACGGGCGATAACTGGAACGGCATCATGAAGGTACGTCCGGTTCTCCTCCGGTTCTCCTCCAGTTCTCCTCCGGTTCTCTGTACTTTACTGTATTTCAGTCTGATAATGAAAAACATGCATCAGATCCACAACTCGATGTGTGGACGCGTAAATGCGTTTGAGGTTTGACTGATCGGAGCTGAAAAGCAGCAAACGCTGGTGTTTATGAGTTTGATGCTTTTACAGTCTCGTCATATTTCAGGTGAGATGTGATTTTCTCTCTCAGGAAGCAGAGAAGAAATTATCCTGGAAACTTTTTATTGAAGTAAAAAAACACTCTTATTTGAACCATATACATTATTTTCTTTATCTATATTGTTTTGCTTTTTTCTAAATTTCCCATTTATCAGTCGAGTAGGAAAGAAGAGGACGGAGTGATGATTAATATTCACCTCCTGTGTTTGTACTTTACTAGTGATGTCAAATATACAGTAATACATCTATAAATCATATACATTTAATTTAAAACTGAGACTGTGCTAAATAAAACTAGAGGTCATGTGATTAATCTTTTTATTTATTTTTCAGACATTCAGCACAAAACAGGGATTTAAAATACATTAATGAAAAAATTGTTTATTGAAAAGAAAAATAAAACAATTGATCATTTTTAACTATTTTCAATATGATAAAAAAAATAAATACATTTTAAACGGATCAGGGAAGAATACTAGTTTTTCTATTTAAATACCAGATTTACTTTATGATTTATTTAGTTTTCATGAGAAATTAAAGGAAGTCAACACTAAAGTAAATGTTTTGACATGATTGGTGGGTGGAGGGGTTTTAAGAGTGTATCGTTGTGTGTAACGTTCATGTGTGTGTGTGTGTGTGTAGGACACACTTCGCGAGTGCCCCTCAGGCGAGTATAACTGTAACCCGAGCCTGCAGTTCATCTCGCCGCTGTACTTCGTGAGCTTCGTGCTGACGGCGCAGTTCGTCCTCATCAACGTGGTGGTGGCCGTGTTAATGAAGCACCTCGACGACTCCAACAAGGAGGCACAGGAGGAGGCCGAGATGGACGCAGAGATCGAACTGGAGCTGGCGCACGGCGCCCTCTGCTGTATGGGAGGTCTGTCTGGAGGTGCAGGAGCACCTGGAGCACCTGGAGGAGGAGGAGGAGGAGGAGGAGGAGGAGGGAAGAGAGGAGGAGAAGGAGAAAAGCAGGGAGGTGGAGGAGGTGGAGGAAGCGCTGGAGCTGCACCACATTCACCAGGAGAACATAAAAGCAACAGCTCCAACAAACTATACTCACCTGTACAGGTAAAACACAGACTGTGGGATGGATGGATGAATAGATGGATGTTATGAATTGGTGAATGGATTTAATTGCACAGAATATCTACTGCACAGAAGTAGATAAATAGAAATAATACACATGTGCCTGGATATGAAGGAGGGAAGGAAATATGAAGGATTTAATGGATTTAGACATGAATGTAAGAATGGGAGGAGGAATTGATATTTTTGTCACATGGATGGATGGATGGATGGATGGATGGATGGATGGATAAAAAGATGGATTTTAGATGGGTATAAGATGGATGGATGGATGGATGAGCATAAAGATGGATGGATGGGTGGGTATAAAGATGGATGGATAAACAGATGGATGGATGGATGGATGGATGGATGGACGGATATACAGAGAAATGGCTGGAGAGTGGATGGACAGATAGATGGTTGGATATAAAGATGGATGGATGGATTGATAGATGAAGTGATGGATGTATACAATAATGTATAAGTGAATGCGTGAATAGGTAGAAGTAAAGGATGGATGGATGGATGGATGGATGGATATACAAATGAATAGCTAGACAAAGTGATAAATGGATGGATGGATGGATGGAAGGATGGATGGATGGATGGATGGAAGGATGGATGAATGGAAGGATGGATGGATGGATGAATGGAAGGATGGATGGATGGATGAATGTGTATACACCTGAATGGTTTAATGAAGTGATCATTGGATGAATGGAGGCAGGAGCTGATTCTTGGCCTCTGTTGACTCAATAGTCCTGAGAGTCTTGCTTTATCCTTCTGAAATAGAGGAGACAGATGGACTGATGGATGGGTGTGCAGATGGCTGGAGAGGTAAACAGATGGATGGACAGATAAACGAGTGAAAGCATGGAGTGTAGCTCTCTCTGTTCAAAAGCTCGGTGTTTGCTCACAGATTCATTTAAGCACAAAGACAAGAGAGAGGAGTTTTCATTAGGACTTGACTTCTGTCACCATGGCAACAGTCCCGTGTCAGGCCTGGTGACATGGACACGGACACGGACACACACACACACACACACACACACACACACACACACATATTTTAAAGATGTTCGGGAGGGAACACTGACCTGTAGGAAATAAAACACCACACACCTACATGCTAAGTACAGCATGTCAACTGTTGTGGCACACACACACACACACACACACACACACACACACACACACACACACACACACACAGAGTTTGTGTCAGGTAGCCAAAGCTATAATTGTTTTTCCCGGTCCATTTTTAGCCGGTGTGGTTATGTAAGTGAGAGCAGAAGGAGAACTGAAACGTAGCTCTGTGTGTGTGTGTGTGTGTGTGTGTGTGTGTGTGTGTGTGTGTGTGTGTGTGTGCAGGCATGAACTTGCCCATCACAGAAAATGGAAATCTGAGGTTCAGCCGCTGCAGAACTGAGTGCAGCATGAAACGAAAAATAAATCCGTAAAACCAGGAGCGCGCTCCTCACAGTCAAGCGGAAAATTCGAGATGAGCTTCAGGTTCAAATCAAAATAAAGCAGGAGAAATGGAGAGAAACGGAGAGAAAGAGAGAGAGAGGTGAAAAGAAAATGGAAGACTGAGAGAGACAGCTAGAGAGAAGGAGAAATGTATATTTATTATATTTAATAATAGTTTTCCTTTTGTTCTTCTCCGGCGAAACTGTACACTTACGGTCACGGCAGTAAAGCTCGTAGACTTAAAATTGAATTGAGAGAGAGAGAGAGAGAGAGAGAGAGAGAATATTTGTTTTTGTTATCTTGTACATTATCCTTGGAAAAGTCGGAGCTCTTAAGCCCTGATTATGAATTCAGAGTTTTAAGGGATTTTTACCTACTTGGACACGTCTATAGGGGTGTGGCCAGCTGTGACTGGGTGCGGTTGGGCGTGGTTGATCAGGTGTGGCTAGGTGTGGTAGGGTGTGGCTGGAAAAACCTTCTGTAGTACTGAGTCGTAAATACATCAGTGTTCACTCGCTAGCAGTGTTCTAGCCAGTTAGCGAGTCGAGCAGCTTAGCACAATTTAAATCCTGATGTTTCGAACCAGCGGTTTGTCGGAGCCGCGAGCTCCAGAGTGGAGGAGGAGGAGGAGGAGGAGGAGGAGGAGTGATGGAGAGTCTGAAGGAAATCAGGAGCGGCTTCAGACGCGTCAGTGAGACCTTCTTCCAGCTGGAGGACGAGGATGGAGACAGGATGTGTTTCATCATTGCATTGTCATGTTGTCACTCCTGTTTGTGCACTTTATGTTGTCTTTCTGTATAGTTCTTGTTAATTCATGGTGTTACTTTGATGTCCTAGCTAGTCAGCTGATTAGGGTTCGTCTTTGCTAGTTTTGTTAATGTGTGTATCGGTCCTGCAGGAGCTGTGTAGCGTTGAAATGATAATAAACACCAACTTGACTTGATGAACAAGAACATTATAATTATTATTATTACTGTTCAATAAACTCAGACATATTTCCTTTGGGTTAAAACAGAATAATATTATCAAATATTAATTAGCATTCAGTTACGTTAGTGTTAATTCCTTTGTTCTTCTGCCTTTGACTTCAGTTCAGTCATTAAGATCAGATTCATTTTAATGAAAAATGATCTCTATATATAAACTTTAAAGAGGACTGTGTACATGAAAGGATAAAGAGTGTTTGATGAGGACGAGGGCTGAGGGAGAGTCGAGGAAAGAAAAGAGGATAAAAAGAAAAGAAGTGGGAGGAGAGAGAGTCGAGACATTAAGTGCACATTTTGGAGTAATTAATTTGAAGAACCCGTTTTAGCACCGCGTTCACACTAACAGGTCGCTACTAATGTTCTCACTGAGCGTTAATTAATGAACTCGGCACAGGAGAATCTCCTCTCCTCCATCACCAGACAGACAGAGACAGAGACAGAGAGATTATTATTATTATTATTATTATTATTATTATTATTATTATTAATAATATTATTATCCCGCTTTCCTTCTTTCTTTACTTGATGTCACTTTATCTTTGACTGCCGAGCTAAATGTGTTACTCTTTTTATTTTATATAATTATTTATTATAAAATTTTATACTATTCTAGTTTTATTTTTTTATTACTTTTTTTATCTATCTCCTCCTGTTATTTTATTCAAATTTATTTATTAGAACTTTGGCAACACAAATGTTCGTATTCGTCATGCTAATAAAGCACCTTTAAATCTTGAATCTTGAAGGGGGGGGTGTGTGGGGGGTGAGACAGTATATAGGTGAGACAGGTATAGAGTGAGACAGGTATAGAGTGAGACAGTATATAGGTGAGACAGGTATAGAGTGAGACAGGTATAGAGAGGCTGTGATGCCGTGATCAGGATACGGCTCCGCTCCCTCAGGAAGCTCCGCCCCTTTACACCCAGACCTCCTGTCCGCACACTCTATAAATATCTTACTGTCTATCACAGATATAAACACTGCAGCTTAATTACAGACAGACAGACAGACAGACAGACAGACAGAGCCCGTCCCCCCTCTGTCCTAGTCTCGATTAGAAGCTGCAGGTCATTTAGTCTGAACAGAGTGAACTGACAGACGTAAACAAACAAATCTAAATTTATGAGCGCCGTCTTTTACCCGCGGTCGAGCCGCACACGAGGAGCTTCTTTACTGCAGCCTTAAGTTCGTCTCTTTTATTCATTTATTTCTTAACTTTAAATTTGAACGTGTGAGTGATTGGGTTCTGCGGCTGTATTCTATTAATCTGAACTTAAAAGAAGAAGAAGAAGAAGAGGAGGAGGAGGAGGAGGAGGAGTGTTTATTTGGCACATAACCATTACAGATAGTTAAGATTGTTGTAGGGGTCAGAGGTCAGGAATAGAGAAGGCTTTAAACATACTGTACATACTTTACAATCCATACATTATTTACCAACATTATAATTTTCCTCCATCCATCTGTTCGTCCTCCACAGCTGGGCCGCGATTATAATAACAGGGAGGGAGGATAGACAGATACACTAGATGGATAGATTAGGACTAGCATGGAAAAATCACTGGATGGACAAAGAGATATCAGGTGATGGATATTAGAATATAACCATGGATGGATGGATGGATGGATGGATGGATGGATGGATATGACCATGAAGGGATGGATGAATGGAAGTAAGGAATGGAAATAATGAAGGCACGGATGGGCAAAAAGACAGATGAATGGAAGAATATCACCTTGACATGATAGATGGATGGATGGAGACTGGAATGAAAGAACGAATGGATGGATGGCAAAGAGATAAATGAATTGAGGAATATGACCATGAAGTGATGGATGGATGGATGGATTGATGTGGTTCTCCACAGAGCCCTGACCATGTCCTGAGTGTGCTGTTCAGATGTTCCAAGCTGTTGTCAGTTTTCTTTAACATGCATGTTCCATGTGGAAGTCATTTCCTGTTTGTTCGCTGAACAGGAAGTGCAGTTGTTACTGAGAGCTACAGTCGGTGTGAGGTGTGTAAGCGTTCCCTGACGTGCTGCGCTGCGGGATTGTGCAGAATGTGGTGTTTGTATGCTCGTGCGTTTGAGCCGATGACATCGCGCCCTGTTCTAAAGAGCTCGTTTGTGTCTAATTGCTTTTGGGTGTAGACGCTTAGCTCGTGTCCTTAACGAGGTGCCAGTGATGTAATAAACACAGCCGGCTGGGGAAATAATCCAGAGTCCGATTAATCCCTGATGAGGAACGTGCCAAGAATTCAGTGGCGTCGCGTAACAGATGAATTGCGCGGCTCATCCTGCTGAGAGTTTGTTCACGTCTGTGTTTGAAGTAAATCAGGCCGGAGATGTTTCTGGATCGGTGTCATAGTTCTGCTGCTCAGAGAACCAAAGGGATGTTGTTCATGGGAAATACAAACATTGTGCTGCACTGTGAGGAACTGCTGGATCTGTAATTAAAGTTTGTGAGAAAGTGATTTATAGCCCTAGATTTGTAGGATTGGTGTCGGATAAATGTGACTTAGAGTGACTAGATGAATAAGTGGAGAGAAAGATGCTGGATGAAGCGATAGAAAATGTGGATATAAGGTGTGTGTGTGTGTGTGTGTGTGTGTGTGTGTGTGTGTGTGTGTGTGTGAAGAGGTCAGTCAGTGAATAGATGGATGGAGGATAAGTGACTTGAGTCAATTTGATGGATTGACCATTGAGAGAACCACTGAGGAACCACTGAGGAACCACTGAGGAACCCTTGTTTTATCAGTATATCTATCTGCACACCCAGTCTGCTTATTGTTAACAGCACTTAGTGTATCTTAAATGTCCATCTGTTTCACTGTAAAGTCACAGATCTGCTCATCATTGATTATCGGACGTGTGTGTGTGTGTGTGTGTGTGTGTGTGTGTGTGTGTGTGTGTGTGTGTGTGTGTGTGTGTGCCAGGAGAACATATGGCTGGACAGCGTGTCTCTGCTCATTAAAGACACGTTTGATGGAGAGATGTTATTGATTGACAAGCTCTCGGGCTCCGTCTTCCATCACTACTCGTCTCCATCATCGTGTAAAGACTGCGAGAGTCACCTGGAGGAGGTACAGTACGGCCACGTCACTCTCCATCACTCACGCTTACGAAGAACCATACACAGTAACGGTTCACCTTTTACACGCAGCAGATCCACATGGCCGAGCTGGAGCGAGCGTCTCTGAGATCAGAGCGACTCTCGGACAGATGTGTCTCGCCGGCGCGTCCTGCTGACCTCGTACTGGACGAGCACGACGTTTATCAGGTGACCTGCAGGGCTGAAAGGTCAAGTCTTATGTGTTGTGATTCCCAGCAACGTTACTTACAGAATTGTATAAATCATAAGTTTAAAAAGAAAAAAAAAACATACATTAATTTAATCTGAATTATGCATTAGTATATTAGCAAATATTGATATGATTTTCCTACAGAACTCTAATGTAACTGGATCAAAAATTATCCAATAACAATTAAGTATGCTTTTTTAAAATATGATTTCATTTAAGTAATTAAGTGCGTTCATGAAAATGAAACACAAAATAAAAAAGTTCAGTGCCTTTCAAAAATACTCTTAATTAATTCAATTTAATATTTGCTTAACAGAATAATCAATTATACTGCAAATGATTATAATTTAGTGATTATTAAGCTTTAGTGCATTCAGATTATATTAGCACTAGATGTGTAGCGACTTCATTCGCCTGGAATTTAATTGCAGACTCGTAAGTGCGTTTTAAAAAGTGTACAGCCCCATCTTTTTAATTTTGAGATGAACTAATGATTTTTTCAATATAGATTTTTTTATAATATAAAGGCATTTTCCATTTTAAAGTAGCATATTTTCTCTTCCCTATACGAAGCCTATACGTTAACTCCAACTCGGCTAAATACACCTGTACTATAATTTTTACGTGATGCTGCATAAGGAAACAGACAGACAGACAAAAATTGCAAAAAACATATTGATGTCTTCTTACGTCCCTACACATATTTTTTTCCGCAAATATCCTGAATTTACAGACACGCCCACTTTATGTTTTAGTATATGTATAGATATTGGGGGGTGTGTGTGTGTGTGTGGGTGTGTGTGTGATTACTGAACTAAATAAGTCCAGAGCTTCTGGTGAACATCTGGATGAAGCCCCTCCCTAATGCAAATGTTAAAGTTTGTAACCTAAATAATCTACAGACTGCGTTGTGAGAAGTCGACCTCCGCAGATGCTCGATGTTCAGTTAGTACTTTAACAAAAGCGTCTTTAATGAAGCCTCTAATGGAAATGATTCAGCATCTGTTCTGTACAATAGGAGATCGTGTCAGGAGCTGCGCTGTTCCCTCCTAAACAGCCTGGCAGCACTGCAGCAGACATTTTATACACCGCTGTAATCTTTTAAATCTCCCTCGGCAGCCACTTTTTAACGAACCCTAATCAGAGAAAATGGCCTTGGGCTAGCGCTAATGAGACCACAGACCATAGACATGAAATAAATAAGTCCTGCAGGCTGAGACGGAGAGTCCTGGCCTAGACTCAGCGTGTCGAACAAGAGGCCGTACTGAGTACAGAGGCAGAATAATAATCTTTAACTCTCAGACTAATAGCTGGAGTTTATCTGTGTGAAGGCCGGAGCTGAATTTATTCGGTGCTCATTGTACAGTAACACCAGGCGCTGATCTGTTGAAATATAGCGGCTGTAAAGACGCTAGCGGAGCTTTGTGTGATTACCGTGTGTGTAGATGGAGAAGAGCTCGGAGGAGGCAGCAGGGGGCGAAGAGGCAGCCAGAGCCGAGGACGGAGATCACAGATGGCTCCGGAAGCCACACACACCGAACCGCCACAGCATCGGTAACGTACCCATCATTTACGCACCACGGAGGAGATTCGATGTGCTTCAGAAAATCTGGGTTTTTGATGTTGTTGCTGCGGCTGGGAAGAAAAAATGGAATTAGAAAGAATTAATTAATTTCATTAATCCCAGCTTTCTGTTCAAGTCAATAATTTCAGTTTAACTTTGTTTTTACGCTTCACTTAACAAACATTATTTACTGCATTAGTTAGCAAAACAAAATCATCTGTAAAGTTAGAAAGTGTGTAATTAATTTATATTTAACTGATAAGTTAAACACAGCATCGTTGGCTACATTTATTACATCCAGAACGAGAAAACTACATCAGGATGCAACGAGCGTAAAGAAGAAGAAAAAACTCAAAACGTGTCATTTTCAGCAGCAGCCTGATTTCTAAGCCGTCCCCGTTTTATTCATTCTGTCTTATCGCTAGTTTTGTGTCTATAAACACATAAACGCTGGAGAAGTGCTGCGCGTACCGACGTTCCCAGCAGAGCACCAAATAAATACAACATTAATTCTTACACAATCCCTGCTGAGTCTGACCCAGACCTCACACGTCCAGGTGGAAATGATTAGACTCGTCTGTTCGGGAGGTCTAATCTGAGCTAGTGCCCTAGACTTTACTCTGTCTGGGTCCTTTCTATTTTAATCTTAACGTTCAGGGCAATATTTAAGTAAGATTTGTACACAAGGTGTGGGATTGTAATTCCATCACTTTTCCTCATTGTCAGTCATTTCCTGTCCATCTCTCTCAGGTGGGACTCTGTGCAGCAGCAGTGGGGGACATGATGATGGTACTGGAGGTGTCTCTTCTGCAGTCTTCCATCTACCCGCTGAGTTTTTTCATCCAGCAGCAGCAGCGCTCCCAGCACCCCCGAGGGCTCGTCTGGGTCACAAACCCCGAGGCCTGAGGCTGACCTCTCCGGCGTCCTGGGCCTCCCTCCGCTCACCTGGGGCCAACATTGAACTTCTCACTGCACAGGTGGAGTTTGTGGCTGCACATACAAGGAGTCTAACTCTTGATAGTTTAGGTCTAGTGTCAAGGTAAATTACATGATATTCCACATAATAGTGGTCATAGTAGTTCATATTGTGACACCTCACATTACTTGATAATTAACTTAAATAACATGAAAGCCGGCGGCGCGGTGGTGTAGTGGTTAGCACTGTCGCCTTGCACCTCCAGGGTCTGGGTTCGATTCCCCGGCCAGGCTTGATTCCCGTCTCTGTGTGCATGGAGTTTGCATGTTCTCCCCGTGCTTGGTGGGTTTCCTCCAGGTACTCCGGTTTCCTCCCACAGTCCAAAGATATGCAGGTTAGGCTAATTGGCGTTCCTAAATTGTTCCGTAGTGTGTGATTGGGTGTGTGAGTGTGTGTATGTGTGTGCCCTGCAATGGATTGGCACCCTGTCCAGGGTGTACCCCGCCAGGGTGTACCCCGCCTAGTGCCCGAAGTCTCCTGGGATAGGCTCCAGGTCCCCCGCGACCCTGAACACAGGATTAAGCGGTATAGAACATTAATGAACGAATGAACATGAAAGCCCAATCCCAATTCTATTTTCTACCCCTTCCCCTACCCCTCGCCCCTTCCCCTACCCCTCGCCCCTTCCCCTACCCCTCGCCCCTTGAAGCGAAGTGGAAAGGGGAAAAATATTTCCCCTAAGAAATGGGACACCACTACAACACTGTTATACGTCATCATATGTTGTCGCTAGTTCCTAATGTTACTGTGGTCACGTTGCAATAAGTAAGAATAGTGTAAGCACCGGTCATTTACATGTACACATATGGCCGTAAGCAAAACAAGCAATGCGTTAATAAATGCTCGGCAAACTGCCGTGCTACTGAACTTTCATATTTGTTTGTAGCATGCGGTAAAGTGTATGTGACATAAAAATATATATTTGTAATATCGTGCAATCGGTGCTAGCCGCTAGCAAACTTTAGCGATTTTTTTGCAAACGTTTCTTTACAGAACATCACCATAAACACAAGACTAGAGGTAATATACATATAATGAAAACTTGTCATAAAAATCTTTATTTATGGCAAAAATGTACATTTATGGGTCTGTTTGCTCGAGTGAGCAGCCATGTTGAAAATTTCGCTTAGCCCTTCGTTTGAAGTGAGGTCCTGAAAAATCTTCGTTTGGAGGGCTATCTGGCCCTTCCCCCCTCCCCCTACACCTCCAACCAAAAGAGAAATGAGACACCACTACCCCTTCACGTGAACGCGCCAAACGGAGGGGTAGGGCTATGTGAAGGGGTAAGGGGTAGAATTGGGATTGGGCTGAAGTGTGCTTTATCAGGGCAGCACGTGGTATAGTGGTTAGCACTGTCACCTTGCACCTCTAGGGTCCGGGTTCGATTCCCGTCTCTGTGTGCGTGGAGTTTGCATGTTATCCCTGTGCTTGGTGGGTTTCCTCTGGGTACTCCGGCTTCCTCCCACAGTCCAAAGACATGTAGGTTAGGTTGATTGATGTTCCCAAATTGCCCGTGAGAGTGTTTCATCAGACATATGTTACATGACAGACATTATGACAAGTTCAGGACAGGTGTTTTCTCAAGACATCACTTGTAAGTAAGAGCCTTTATCAAGACTAAGGGTGTTTTCACATTAATGCTCCACAATCATTATACACTCGAGAACCGAGCCTGGTTCCACTTGATACAGTGTACTCAGGCAAGGATTGAATCAGAGGGATGGAAGCCAATCGCACCTGAGACTGGAAGTAGATCACTGTTTAGACGTGACTTCATCAGTGCTGTCTGTCTCCGAAACCTCCACTTGCGTGTAGCACGCGCCAGTCTCATCCTCTGACCCACACAGCCACAGCTGACACAGTAGGAAGGTATGTGAGAAACTCAACATTGTTTTCCCGAAATATCATTACCATTAGGCATAGCGCGATGGTTAACTTCCTCACTCTCCTCTTCTCAAACCAAGTAGATGGATACTGCCACCTGCTGTATCAGAGAATGTAAATGCACAAATGTGTCTGAGAATAGAGAGCAAAAATAATGTGAACACTGGTGGAGTGGAGAGGAGGAGCAATCGTACTAGACAATGTATAAATCAATCATTTCTAATGACCTCAGGCCAGAGCTGGAGTCCTGGAGAAGATTGTGGATGGTTATGGTGCCAGGCCTGAGATCACAGCTGAGGCTGCAGCATTGACCAATGTCCAGGGCTGGAGACTAAACAGATAAAGTGATCAGAGACTTGATAAGCCACACTTTTGCTGAAGGCCCTGATAAGGCTGGATCCTTACCTGAGCTTACAGCCAGGGCTTGAGGCTTGAACAAAAACTAAGACTGACGGTGGAGCCTTGATGGTTCAGGGACTGTAGTCTTTACAGACATTAATGCAGATCATAGACGAAGGCTCGAATTGAGGAAGGAGCCTGGCTGAACCCTTGACCGAGAGTCGGACCAGGGCTAGATCCCTGACCATCCCTGATTCCTGTTTGAATCTGGGCCTCTAACCAAGATTAAAGTCAATACAGGAACCTGACCAAAAAAAGCATCTCAGGCTGGGGCATCTCAGGCCATAAACTATGGCTAGGGCAGGAGCAAGGACAGAGGTTGTGGGTGGTATTAGTACTAGGTTTATGTCTTAATCGGTAGAAGATAAGACAGGTGTAGTCCTTGTGGAAGATGAGGCTTGGCCTGCAGAGTCACATGGAAGCAGCTGCTGTTAAACCTGCTGAGGTAGGTATGGGGTCTTAAAGCCTCTTATAAATAAACAATAACCTGACTGTCTCAGAGGCTAGAACAATATGAAAAACACAAGCCAAGAAGTGTATGAATAACAACCTTCGTAAATCTTGTAAAGTCACGTCTATTGTGATGATAAATGCAGGTGTTATAGGAAATAACGTGAATTTTCTTAGAATCGCAGTTCTTGCGTACTTTATTTAACAGTATGTGCTTTTTGCTTTTTTCATTTTCACTAGTACGCCTCGCACAGCGACACATCCCTGGCCACGGGCAGCTCAGAGGGAAGTCTGCAGACCACCATGGAGGAGGGGCTTAGCTTCAGTGTCTCATCATCACAGGAACCCAACAGAGGACTTTCCACAGAGACACTGAGACCCGTCTTTGAACTCCATAGTAATAAAGGAGTCCAGATCAGCTGCCAGGGTTCCTTAGCCCCTTTACACGGGTCCGGCAGAGCTGCAAACAGCGAACAGCTTTCAGAAACACTGAGCAGCCTTTCTTTAACATCGCTGCTCTCGCCGAGCTCTCTGGTGCCCCCGCTGGTCAAGAAGAGCAACAGCACTGGAAGTTTGGCCCGCGGTAAAGGGGGAAAGGAAAGCAAAGGAGCAAAGGACGGATCAGAGGAGGTGCAACTTGTTGATCTTCGGGTTACTGCAAAGGAGGATTCAGAATTTCAAGTGGAAAGTACGAGTCAAGTAACAGTGGCAGGCTTGAGGAAAAACAGATGAAACACTCTTTCTTTGGCATTTCACGTTAAGCAGTCTGCAACTTTTCCTCTCCGTGTTTTTGTTGCATTTTTCTGTGCGGAGATGTTCGAAGGCAGACACATGACGTTCCGTGTTAAGAACACCAATCAAGAACAAATCCCGATCTAGCACTGTCACTCTCTTTTCATCTGTGGCCTGGTCCTGTTTCCTATTTTTGCTCACAGGAGAGGGTCGTAGACGAGCTGGATCCAGTCGGAAATGCACGTCTGCCCCTCCAGAGTAAAAGAAGCAGGGGACAATACTCTACGAAACAACCACCAAATCCTAAATCCTGATGGCTGAGGGCATTTAAATCAGGATGTCCAAATGCAAGAGCAGTAGGATGTAGCGGTCTTGTTTATGTTTTGGTAAAGTAAACAAGTTCAAATGCAAAATAAAAAAGATATTCCTCGATGAAAATAGGTAGCGACCTCCACAGGTACTGCGAGGAACGTTTGCATCTTGTGGAAAGGGCATGCAGCTGGACAGAAAGGTTTTGAGAAGGCTGAAAAAAAAATCCAAGCTATATTTAGCAGCATTGTGTGCACAAAGTAAATGCTTGCATGCATCTGCGTGTGTGTATGTGTGTGTGTGTGTGCGCGCATATTTGTGTGTATGCGTATGTGAGACTGAACCTCGGTGCATTCTTGACATTTTGCCGAATGCAAAAAGGGACCAAGACGAGAGACATGACGATAAGCGGAAAAATACTTAAACGTTGTCTTAGAAAAGGGGGAAAAAATAGAAAAAAATATTTTGCATGACGGCATCTACTTTACAGACAACTTGAAATTTTAACACACACACACACACAGATCCGTATGACGATGTCAATGCCGGACGATAGCGGTGTGATTTTTACTGAGATATTTTTTTATAAACAGGTCGGCTGTAACGTAAACGAGGGAAGTACATGCGTTATTGTTGCCTTGTCCTCATCCCGAACCTACTGTTTCTCTGTCTGATTCTCAGTTGTTTCCTGCAAGTGACCTCCAATTTTATAACTTTGGAATAACGGGAGGGTTTTGTTTTTTTGTACGCGGGGAAGGAAAACCAAGAAAAGAAGAAGACGAGGACGTGACATGAAGAATTGAAGGACTTAAGCAGCTCTTGCATCGCAGAACCAGAACCATCACGAAGCAGCAGCGCTTGAATTAACTGAGAGAAGTTTTGAAGAGCTTTAATTTGAGTGTCATATGACTTTAAGGTTTATCAGATTTGCAACAGATCCAATTATTTGAGCATCACGCTTCTCTGGCATGGTTGGTCTCTGAACTGCAGTAGGATGCTTCATACTATTATTCCTTGAATTTTTGCTAATTGCACTCATTTGCGCTACAGTAGCTTAGATCAACCAGCCATTCGGCTCATGTACAAAAACAGACCCTCTTTCAAACCTGTAAGTATGGCACCCAAAATACTCAAGAGGAAATGATGTCTTAATGTAGTCCTTCTGTAGCACTTAGTGTTCCCGATGTGTTTCTCTCTGTTTATAGAATTCAGGTGATTCTCAAAAAAAATATTGTTCAGCTTGACCTGTTTGACCAGTTTTCTTTTCGACTGCTAGTGGTTGTCTGTCCATAATGTGGCGACGTCATCAAGTGACCACTGTACAGTATATCAATGGTGTTGTGGTTTAGTCATGACTACACTAGTTCTCGTTACAGTGCTCGACACAGTGTTAGCTTTAGGTTTAAGGTGTTAGGTTTAAAGAATTCATTTATCACTGAGGAAAAAAAAACAAAGACACAAATATGAAGGGCTTTCTCACTTTCCAAGATCATCTTGGAGATCTGAAGACAAATCTGCTGTCAGTCAACCTGACAACACACGGGAAGCTGACGATACAGCAATAAAGCGTAGCTTTGTGTATGCCCTACGTCTGAATACGTCTAAATATGATGTTCTTTTAATAGACTAGAATAGTGCACACCATGAAGGTAACGTCGGGGGGCCAATCAGAACACGACATTTATCATTACATGGGAGGACAGAATGGATAAATGAAATGGCTTAGAACTCAGGGCCTTGGATCATACCACTAAATAGCGACCTGGATTTTGAGATAGGAGTGAAGGAAGGCGGGAAGGTTGTAGGCGTACTGTACATCACTGCATCATGAACATGGCACAGCACTTTCTGGTCCTCATGGGCAAACAGATTAACCCTTTCTATGTTTAGAAATGTGTCTTGGCTGGTAGCGTACTAATCTGGTCTGTACAAATATTCAGCTAGAGATGTGCACAGGGCTATGTTTGAAACCCAATCTCATCTGCTTCAGGAGGAAATCCTTAACAGTTCCACCCGCTGCCATGGTTACTCTTCTGTAATCCTGTTTGAGATTAATTCTGAGTATCCTGCTCACTTCCACGTACACTCTTAACCAATCCCATCAACTTTCAGATCAATCCCACCCACAACCCACAGTACAGCCTGATCAATCCCACCCACAACCCACAGTACAGCCTGATCAATCCCACCCACAACCCACAATACAGCCTGATCAATCCCACCCACTCCTACAGTAGAGGCTGATCAATCCCACCCGCTCCCAGAGTAGAGGCTGATCAGTCCCACCCACTCCCAGAGTAGAGGCTGATCAATCCCACCCACTCCAACTGTAGAGGCTGATCAATCCCACCCACTCCCACAGTAGAGGCTAATCAATCCCACCCACTCCCACAGTAGAGGCTGATCAATCCCACCCTCTCCCAGAGTAGAGGCTGATCAGTCCCACCCACTCCAACTGTAAAAATGTATCAATCCCACCTGTTCCCACAGTAAAGACAGATCAATCCCACCTTATCCCTCAGTAAATCTTATTCAATCCCACCCACAACCCACAGTACAGCCTGGTCAATCCCACCCACTCCTACAGTAGAGGCTGATCAATCCCACCCATTCTCACAGTAGAGGCTGATCAATCCCACCCATTCTCACAGTAGAGGCTGATCAATCCCACCCTGTCCCAGAGTAGAGGCTGATCAATCCCACCCATTCTCACAGTAGAGGCTGATCAATCCCACCCACTCCAACAGTAAAAATGTATCAATTCCACCTGTTCCCACAGTAGAGACTGATCAATCCCACCCTCTCCCAGAGTAGAGGCTGATCAATCCCACTTGTTCCCACAGTAAAGACAGATCAATCCCACCTTATCCCTCAGTAAATCTTATTCAATCCCACCCACTCCTACAGTAGAGGCTGATCAATCCCACCTGTTCCCACAGTAGAGGCCGATCGATCCCACCTGCTCCCACAGTACAGATTGATCAAACCCACCCAAAGCCGCAATAGAAACTGATCAATCCCACCCACTGCCACAGTCCATCTTGATCAATCCCATCTACTGCCACAGTAGAAACTGTTCAATTCCACCCATTCCTGCAGTAGAGTCTGATCAATCCCACCACCTCCCACAGTACATCTTGATAAATCCCACCTACTCCCACTGGAGGACCTGATAAATCCAATCCACCTATGCACAAATTCTAACCAACCCCACCCCTCCTGCAGACATTCCACCAATCCTGCCCGCGTTTGTCCCAAGCTTGACCAATCCCACTAACATTGACAGTTCTTATACTTGTTCCTGCCTGTGAAACTCTCTAATGAGCCCAACTGGTTCCCGTTCCCAAAGACTCTAAACAACCTCGTCCTTTAATCCACCCTGACAAGGATACCGCAGTTCCCGAAGGACGAGAATGTACATTCAAGCACAATTCTGCATCGAATACACTTCCACATTAAACAGTATGGAAACCTCATTACTCGCTCCTGCTGCATGAGAGGAAGCCCCGCCTGCTGTTGCATTATGCTTTTTTTCCCCTGATGCACAACCCTAGTTTCACACGACCACAGTCACACTAGAGGTTTGTCATTTTCTTGTCTAATAAACACACTCAAGATGGACTCAGAAGACAAGTTATAAAAGAAGTTAACTCCTAAATTTGTTTAAAATTACTAAATAAATATTATTAGCACGTCTTTCGTTTCGGATCTTGCTCTGCAAGTTACAAATCTGTAACTGTTCGATAAAAAGTCTGATATTTGATCATATGATTGATATTTCTATATTCTGATCTATAATCTGGAAATCTGAACAGATCCTACTAGACTACATTAGAGTGTCATGTCATGTTTATGAAGGCTTGTGTAGGTTTAATGTCTAACGGTGTCGAATATTAGACGAGGTTTGGTCGAGCGCTCGAAGCCGGACAGACTCGCCACTGTACCATTACTGAGCTTGAACCTATGTACTTATATCTTTGTATATTGATCTGCATGTGTGCTATGCTACCAATGACGATGAAATCTTCATGCACAGTTTTCCAGTTTTTTTTTTTTTTTTTTTACGGGGTGAGAAAGATTTCTCCTTCCATTTCGGACACACTCCATTTATTTACACCCTAAAAGTCTTCCTTGAGTTAACTGGAGCTGAAGCGGTGTTGCTGTTCGAACCTACATTTGTAGACGTGTTTTTATTGGCACAACATCATCGTGTGTAGCCGGGATTGACGCCCGTCAATCAGCTGCTCGTCATAACGTCACGTCCGTTCTGATTCCGTCGCTGTTCCCCAGCACACTTTCAGCATCCCCTTATCTCGTTTATTCGAAGCTTCCTGTTCCTATTACCTCTCACTCTCTCCTGTAGTTGGTCAGAACTTCCTGTTCTCATGAACACTCAGTCTTTCTGTTCAATGGATGTTCTTTGTTTTTTTAAATTTTCCATATTTGCTCAGAGCTTCCTACTCTTTCTTATTAACTCTTTCTCTTTATGTAAGTTCCTCGTCTCTGCCCTGCTCATGGCAAATGTTTGTGTATTTCTAGAGAAATGTAATTATTTTTCACTAGTTTTCTACTTCCTGGTTCCCGTCAGTGTTGTTATATTCTCCCCTGGTTCTGACCCATGCCTGATTTCCTTGTTTTTTATTTTATTGTATTTTATTTTTGGCCCCTGCCTGGTGTACCCCCTATGATTACTGGATTAGCCCAAATAAACACAAATCTAATTCTTAGTACCTCGTGTCATGGGCTTCACTTTTACATCTGGGTGCTGGGGGGGTTGGGGGGGGGGGGTGAAGGGTAGAGATTGATGCTCACTCAAGTCTTGCTGAAGCTCATAATTAGGTCCATTCATAAACAGATAATTATTATGTAGGTGTAGATTTCGATGGATACACATTGATGGTTTATATATTCATGAGTAGTTAAATTAATATCCTTGATGTCTAATGCTTACAGAACAATGTACTGCCTCACACACACACACACACACACACACACACACAATGAGCTTTAGTGCACCTTCACACCTGTTGGTACATTTATTGTGTCTGAATCAAGACTAATACGATTTCTCTGATTCATTTCCAGTTTGATTTGGTTTTTGATTTGATTTTTCATGTACAGCAAGAGAAAAAAGAAAAAAAATGTAACAGGTGTGTCAGAGTGAATTATTACATAATTATATAACCAACAAGTTTCATAAATAATATTCCTGCAGCTCTACAGTCTGATTCACTTCGAATCTCTTCCTGACTCAGTTAACCTGGGAGACTCGTATCGACACGCCTGTGCTGAAGGCAGGTGAGTGTGAGAGAGAGGGGGATAATTAGAGGTAAAGTGTCCTCTCTCTCTCTCCCGTGTCTGTTTAACATGACCGACTCGTTACTCCTACAGATTAATGTACGTTTAATCGATGTTTATTTCGCTGCACTGATTAAGTTCCGAGTCGTTTATGGATCCCGAGTTAATGCTTTATAGATAAATCAAAGCCCTCCGATTTGGTCCATTAGGACACGAAGGCTGCATCGTCCGAGGTCTCAAAGTGCAGAATGACATTTTAATCCGCTCCCTCTGGTCCCTGGGAGCCAAGTGATTAGGTTAATGTGAGGTGATGGCTACACGAGCACCTGGAGGAAGAAGAACGCTGTTCCGTTTCAACCATCCATCATCGCTCACATCCTAGAAACACGTCTCTCTGTCTGGTCCAGACCCAAATGGCATGCATTTATAAGAAGAAGAAGAAGAAGAATAGTTACAAAAAGTAAATTAAAAGTAAAATCTATAGTAGTTTTTTTTATTTTACTATTAAAAAGGACTAAATTAAGGGTTTATAATAAAAGCTGGTAGCTTGCCGTGACCCCGGTGTGCTCTGATGTCTTTAGCTACATCATAGCAATAAAGCATTAAGACACATATAACACCAGCACTGTGTAAAGGCACAGAAAAGTCAATCATTTAGAACAGTAAGTCCACAGATAACTACAATTACTGAAACAGCTGTACGGTGCACCGGTGTGAATACTGACCCCTACCGAGAGAGCCGCGGTACCCAGAGCTACAGGGGGATTATACTGTATAAATACATCACATGAAGCACTCCGAGTTAAAATCATTACTCACACTGAGTAATTAACGGTGCTGATTTTAACACACACGGCTTATGACTCACTCGCTCTCTCATTCTCGATAGCGATTATCCTGTACAGGAGCGCAGGAGGCCTGGAGCTTATCCCAGGGGACTCGGGGCACAAGGGCAGGGTACGACCAGGACGGGGTGCCAATACATCGCAGAGCATCACAACACACACTCACACACCAATGAGCCTATTATCTGCATATCTTTGGGCTGTGGGAGGAAACTGGAGAACCTGGATGAAACCCATCGAGTCTGGGGGGGACAAACTCCAAAACGTATTACAACTGCACCAAAAAGACATTTCTTTAAGTGTCCTATTATTATACGTCTTTTAAACTAAACAAGTTATGCTTTCAGTTTCCTTTTAATGTACTTATTAGAGATATACTAAACCATATAATAGTATCTAATTATACTTGCCTTAAACTGGCAATTATAAAGTAAAAAATGAAGATTACTTTGCGCTGCACTTCTACTTAATATCTTGATGGAGATATAAGCTAGAAAAGCTAGAAAAGTATAATAGAGTATTATTGCCTTTATCAGCTGGTAGGTGCACATAAAAATACACACACGCTCCAGTGTTAGTTTTTTTCCTTTTGTATGCTTTTGATGTTACATTGCCTATTGTTTATTCACTGTGTATCGTGTCATTATTAATGTTGTTACTTCTTAAGAGTCACCCCTCTGTGTGTGCATGAACAGAAGAGCCGCAACGTCGTGTATCTCCCCAAGACAGAGATGTTAAAATAAGGCACCTGACTGCAGAGAAGAGCGCGTGAAAAGAACTTTTTAGGTTGGATTTTAGGTTCCCTTGCCTCAGTCATCTAATAGTACAGAAAGTGTAGAGTGGCTGTATGTGGGCAGCCAGGGACTGATTTCAGAGATTCCCAGACCAAGACTGTTCATACTGTGTGTCTGTGGTGTTTTTTTTTTCATTTTTGAACTCTAGTGTTGATTAAGTTTTAAGATTTTGGTATCATTACAATGTTAGGAAAGATTTTTTAATGTATAAAGAAAATTTTTTAATTCTTAATGTTCAAATATGTTTTGTGGTTCAGTCCACCGGTAGTTTTTATTAATTAATTGTATTTCTACTTAAAGTACAGTTAAATATTTATAGTTATATTTCAAGTATAAGAAGTTCTACCTAGTACTATATTTAAAATAATAATAATAATAATTTACCCCTCCAGTGGACGAGAGGGTGGCCTCCCTCCGCCTTCGGGTGGGGGGACGGATCCTTACTGTTGTTTGCGCTTATGCGCCAAACAGCAGTTTGGAGTACCCGCCCTTTTTGGGGTCTCTGGAGGGGGCGCTAGAGAACGTCCCTCCTGGAGACTCCATCATTCTGTTGGGGGACTTCAATGCTCACGTGGGCAATGACAGTGAGACCTGGAAGGGCGTGATTGGGATGAACGGCCCCCCCGATCTGAACCAGAGTGGTGTTTTGTTATTGGACTTCTGTGCTCGTCACGGATTGTCCATAACGAACACCATGTTCAGGCATAAGGGTGTCCATATGTGCACCTGGCACCAGGACACCCTAGGCTGCAGTTCGATGATCGACTTTGTGGTCGTGTCGTCGGACTTGCGGCCACATGTCTTGGACACTCGGGTGAAGAGAGGGGCGGAGCTGTCAACTGATCACCACCTGGTGGTGAGTTGGCTTCGTTGGCGGGGTATGATGCCGGTCAGGCCTGGTAGACCCAAGCGTATTGTGAGGGTCTGCTGGGAACGTCTGGCAGAGTCCCCTGTCAGGACGAGCTTCAACTCCCACCTCCGGCAAATCTTCAACCACGTCCTGGGGAGGTGGGGGACATTGAGTCAGAATAGATTATGTTCCGCGCCTCCATTGTCGAGGCAGCCTGTCGCGGTGGCAACCCAAGAACCCGTTGGTGGACACCGGCGGTGAGGGATGCCATCAAGCTGAAGAAGGAGTCTTACCGGGCCTTACCGGAGGCAGCTGATAGGTACCGGCAGGCCAAGCGGAATGCAGCTTCGGTGGTTGCTGAGGCAAAAACCCAGGCGTGGGAGGAGCTTGGGGAGGCCATGGAGAATGACTTCCAGACGGCTTCGAAGAGATTCTGGTCCACCATCTGGCGTCTCAGGAGGGGAAAGCGGTGCACGGTCAACACAGTGTATAGTGGGGATGGTGCGCTGCTGACCTCGACTCGGGACGTTGTGGGTCGGTGGGAGGAGTACTTCGAAGAACTCCTTAATTCCACCAACATGCCTTCCGATGAGGAAGCAGAGTCTGGGGACATAGAGGTGGACTCTTCCATCTCTGGGGGTGAGGTCACCGAGGTGATCAAAAGGCTCCGTGGTGGCGGGGCCCCGGGGGTGGATGAGATCCGCCCGGAGTTCCTCAAGGCTCTGGATGTTGTAGGGCTGTCATGGTTGACACGTCTCTGCAACATTGCATGGACATCGGGTACAGTGCCTCTGGACTGGCAAACCGGGGTGGTGGTCCCCCTCTTCAAGAAGGGGGACCGGAGAGTGTGTTCCAACTACAGAGGGATCACACTCCTCAGCCTCCCCGGGAAAGTCTATTCAGGGGTCCTGGAAAGGACAGGGGTCAGGGGTCGGATAGTTGAACCTGGTTTTCATCCAGGTCGCGGAACAGTGGACCAGCTCTACACCCTTAGCAGGGTCCTGGAGGGGGCATGGGAGTTTGCCCAACCAGTCTACATGTGCTTTGTGGACTTGGAGAAGGCATTCGACCGTGTCCCTCGGGGAGTCATGTGGGGGGTACTCCGGGAGTATGGGATATCGGATTCCCTATTAAGGGCTGTCCGGTCCCTGTACAACCGGTGTCGGAGCTTGGTCCGCATTGCCGGTAGTAAGTCTGACCTGTTTCCGGTGAGAGTAGAACTCCGACAGAGCTGCCCTTTGTCACCGATCCTGTTCATAATTTTTATGGACAGGATTTCTAGGCACAGCCAGGGCGTTGAGGGGGTACAGTTTGGTGGGCTCAGGATTGGGTCACTGCTTTTTGCAGATGACGTTGTTCTGTTGGCCTCATCATCCTGCGACCTACAGCTCTCACTGGATAGGTTCGCAGCCGAGTGTGACGTGGCTGGGATGAGAATCAGCACCTCCAAATCTGAGGCCATGGTCCTCAGCCGGAAAAGGGTGGGAGTGAGATCCTGCCCCAAGTGGAGGAGTTTAAATATCTTGGGGTCTTATTCACGAGTGAGGGTAAAATGGAACGGGAGATCAACAGGCGGATCGGCGCAGTGTCTGCAGTGATGCGGGCTCTGTATCGGTCCGTCGTGGTGAAGAAGGAGCTGAGCCAAAAGGCAAGGCTCTCAATTTACCGGTCGATCTACGTTCCTACCTTCACCTATGGTCATGAGCTGTGGGTAGTAACCGAAAGAACAAGATCGCGAATACAAGCGGCCGAAATGAGTTTCCTCTGCAGGGTGTCTGGGCTCTCCCTTAGAGATAGGGTGAGAAGCTCGGTCATCCGGGAGGGGCTCAGAGTAGAGCCGCTGCTCCTCCGCATCGAGAGGAGCCAGATGAGGTGGCTTGGGCATCTATTTAGGATGCCCCCTGGACGCCTCCCTTGTGAGGTGTTCCGGACACGCCCCACCAGAAAGAGACCCCGGGGAAGACCCAGGACACGCTGGAGGGACTATGTCTCTCGGCTGGCCTGGGAACGCCTTGGGATCCCCCTGGAAGAGCTGGAAGTGGCTGGGGAGAGGGAAGTCTGGGCATCCCTGCTGAAGCTGCTGCCCCCGCGACCGGACCTCGGATAAGCGGAAGAAAATGGATGGATGGATGGATGGATGGATGGATAATAATTTACAAACTATGAGTATTATGTTAAGTTTCCCCAAAAAAACAAGTATACAAATATAATTGTGGTATAAAACTGCTGCACTAGTAGTAAATTATACTTTCATACACAAGTAACTAAACTCGGCTAGACGTTTCTAACCAGTACCTACAGTATAACTGTAGTAGACTTGCAGGATGAAATAAGACTACGAGTACACAACTGGCAGTGGTGTCAAAAGTATTCACATTCATTATTTGAGTAGAAGTATAGATACTAGGCTTCAAAAATACTTCTTTAGAAGTTGAAGTATCAACCCAAGCTTTTTACTTAAGTAAAAATTTAAAAGTACTGGTTTCAAAACTACATAAAGTATAAAAGTAAAAGTACCGTTAGGGACGACAAAAGCATTAAGGTCTCGCTTTCTGATCATGCGACCGGGGCTGGGGGGGTGGGGGGGCGTTGTGTGCGTTCTTATCATGCAACCCATGCGTGTTCTGATCATAAAAATAGAGTAACGAGGCTATTTTTAAAATGTAAGGAGTAGAAAGTACAGATAATTGCTTAAAAATGTAAGGAGTAGAAGTAAAAAGTCGGCTGAAAAATAATTACTCCAGTAAAGTATAGATACCCAAAATTTCTACTTAAGTAAGGTAACGAAGTATTTGTACTTCGTTACTTGACACCTCTGACAACTGGTTCACATTAAAGTTTACTTTTAAACATTGAAATTTACTTAAAATTATACTTTTATAAAGTAAAAAGCGGACAGACTTACAGTAGTCTCATGATGTATTGAACTAGTGCATTTATAAGTTTACGATCAGTACAAGGATACTTACAACATAAAGGACACTTGGGAAATTGTACTTAAGTTTACTTTGTAACATATTAATCTTTAGTAAGGTTAGCTTTCATCTTCATATACAGTTGAATATATACTGTACATTTAAGTTTCTCACCAGTAAACCGAGCTGGATGGGTAACAGAAGAACTCTTTAAGGATGAATCATGGGATAGCTAGCATAACAGAATTAGCATTATAGCAGCGCAAACGGCTGTAAAAGCAATAAAAAGTGAAGACTAGCAAAGTGTGTGGAGTGTGGAGTGTTTTATTACTTGTAGTTTTTTCCCCTGCTGTTGTGAGTTATTACCTGCCTCAGGGGGAGATGTTCTGCTCCTGAAGTATACAGTCATGTTAAATCAACTTCCTCTTCCTCTACAGTCGCACCCGACTTCCCTCGAGGTGAGAAAGTAATGAAACTGCCTTTTACATGGCGACAGGAACGTCCCTGTAGCAAAAACAACCAGAGCCAATTAAACATGCATGACTTCTTTTTTTTTTTTTTTTTTTTACCCTAAACTAAACATCAGGAACAAAAAAGTGAAAATGAAAAGAGCAGATATTTACTGGAACAGAATCAGAGGTGTTTATTTTATAAATCTGGCACCATTTAGTGCAGGATGACCTTCATCACAAAGGTCACACGGGTTATTACTGTGTTATTAGAGAGAGAGAGAGAGAGAGAGAGCTGTGTGGACCTCTGTGTTAGGAGCTTCCTGTAGGTGGCACCGTCGAGCGGTTCATCGAAACGAAGATGAGGCCAGAACACCATCGAACATCCTCTCTCTGGTTCATGATGTTCAATTGTTCTCATCATTTATTAACATTGGATTAAACTGACTTTAACTATGGATTAAATTTTTACTTTAAAGGTAATTACATAAGCACTCATAAATATATGCACCCCTCATGTGTATTTCTAAAGCTACTCCAATGCTATATGTATGAAAGTTAGTATAATTGGTTCTGGTGTAGCTTCCCTCGGCCAAATCTTACTTACCTTAGCTGTACTTCATGGTCCATGAAGGTGAAAAGCTCTAAGAAAGAGCACATAAGTATGAGGTCCTGTAGATCATGTGGACTTGTTTCTTGATGGAGTGGTTACTGGTTTAAATCTGGATCATGAAGGTGAAAAGCTCCACAAAAGAGCCTCAGAGAGCATGGAGCTCATGTAGTTGAGGAGCTGTCTCTGGGTGGTTTCTGAATGTAAACACAGGCAGGAGATCCTGTAGCTCGTGTGAAGGTGCGTGTATGTTGATTGTGACATTACTGTTTTCAATACTGTGTTTAAGTTTAGGTTTTTGTATATAAAGGTGAAAAAATGGACCAAACATAAGATCCTCTTGGTTGTGAGGTTGCTGGTTCAAATCCAGCATTTTTCTTCAGCTCTATTTTTAGGGTTTCATATTTGAAGGTGATAAGCTCTATAGAACACAACGCTATCAGACGATAGTTCATGTGGATGAGCTCTTATGTCGGGGTGGTGAGGTTGCCGGTTCAAATCCAGCTCTAAACTTCAGTTGTAGTTCTGGACCACTTGAATGAAATGAAAATTTGTATGAACACTTTGTATGAAAGTGAAAAGCTCTATGGAAGTAGGACTTTGCATGAGGTCAGGTGGATAAGTGCTGGTTTGAGTCTAGTGCTTAGTGTAATTGTTGTTCAGGGTTATGTGTGAAAAGGTCTATAAAAGAACAAATGATTACAAGATCATGTAGCTCGTGAGGATGAGCACTTACTACTGGTTTGAATCTTCATTCCTCTTTAGCTGTAGTTCAGGGTTACGTATATATGAAGGTGAAAAACTCAATAAGACAAAGAGTTCCTGCAGCTCATGTGGTTCCTGCAGCACCTGCCTCTGGACTGAGAGGTTGCTGCTTCAAACCCCAGCCAGAATGTGATGTGGAAGGTGGTGAAGGGTATGACCTGAGACGGTGGGCAATTCTGCACAGCTCCTCCTCCCCCAGAGCAGGACATGAAAAGTGTCATGCAGCTCTGAAAATAGAGGTTTAGCTTAGTTTTTGCCTTATAGAGAACATTGCATAGACCATAGATTTCATCTGCAGTTGTCCAGCACCATTTACTCCAGTCACTGTCTGTCCACTGCACTGCACCCGCTGCGTCCTCTCCACCTCACAGAGCACAGCGACACGCCGGAGTCAAATCAGCAGCATCTGAGCCCGGAGGCTAGAGCTTTACCACTAAGCCGTGGAGTCCCACACTGAGCAGCAGGTCTCACAGTGTCTTCGTCTTGACACCTAAAAAAACACAACACACACTTTTGTCTGAGGCTCCATAAACATCCTTAACACGTCACGTATCCTCAGTCCAAACTTCAGCATGGCCGCTCTGACCTGACCGCGTGCTGCCGGTGTGTCGTCCCCCCTATACACCCCCCCCCCCTTTTCGACTGGTACGTCTGTAACAAGATAATCAATGATATTTACTTCACTGCTCAGATGTTATAATGTTCTGTCTGACCGGTGTGTATATTTATCATAGCAATTAGGAGATATGAAGCTGCCAAGCGTTAAAGCCATTGTGCCTCAGTATCGACGCCGTCGCCGTGGTGAGGGACTCAGGAAGATGTTCATCGATCTCTGGCTTTGTGCTGCGTTTTCTTTCCAGCAGATTCTGCAGAGGTTTTCAAACACGCCATGATTTTCGAACAAGAGCTGAACAGACGCCCAGCGGGAGGGACTGATGTATGAACCCACACACACACACACACACACACACGCACACACAAACAGTTTGTGACTGAAAATAGGTTTTGTCCGGTCAGCACGCACTCCAGGAAGCTTACTCACATCCAGAGGAACCCTTAGGACACGAGCTCTACATGCACACTTTCTGAGTTATGGAGGAAAATAAAGACAGAAATGCATGCATGATGCCTCGAGTGTCCACACAAATTCAATTTCCTGTCACGCTGTAGGTGTGACCCTGAGGATTCAGATTGTGCTTAAAAGCTGACTGTGAGAGGCGCAGACAGGAATAAAAAAAAAAACATGTCTCGGAAGATCTGCTGCGTCGAATCCTGATGAGTCCTCCTTTCCCGCATAATTTCATCAGTGTTTTTTTTCTCTATGTAACACTTTGTGTTAAAGCATTTCCTTTATCCTCGTGAGAACGTGCAGCTATTTTCTCTCACCTGCCTGTTTAAAACTCACCGAGATGCAGAATAGAGAACAACCTCCACGCCTCGATTCTGCAGCACTCTTCATGTTTATCTCAGGCCCTGCGCTCAACAGAGCTGCAGATTATTTTTATAACGTAAAAAAAAAAGGCATGCGTTTCATTTAATCGTTTTGCCTGGAGTGTGTACTTTTGAACCAAATAGAAACATTATTTGCAAGACAAGATCACGTAATTAACCAATGAACCCTTATGGAACCCTTTGGCGCATTTAGGAAAGTGTAGAAGTGTTGTTCTGCTAGTTAAAGACCCTTAATTATACCATTAGTACAAGAGGCTCTTCAAGGGGTCTTTCAGGGGTTATTAGATAATTAAGGGGTCCTAGCTTTCAGAAAAATAAAGAATCATTGGAACCCTTTATGTTAGAGAAACTTAGTGGTAAGTTTTAAAGACAAAAACAATGTTTAAGGCACAGGAACCACTAAATATGCATCCTGGGATATCTAGCATGCAGAGTCCAGAAAACCAGATTCAGTGCTTTTAATGTGAGGACCAGCACACGGGATGCAGTTACATCACATCACAGTTCTTTAATGTGGCAATTTATGTATCACCAAACTGACTCCAAAGTGTTCTTCATTCATTTAACACACATTTAACAGTACAGTGGAACCTTGGATTACGAGCATAATTCGTTCCGGAAGCGGCTCGTATTCCAAAACACTCGTAAACCAAATTTAACTTTCCCATAAGAAATAATGGTAAACTCAAATTATTCATTCTACAACCCAAAAAAATAAATACATAAAAATAATTAAGAAAAATATAAAGTAAAAATAAAACAAATTAACCTGCACTTCACCTTAAAAAAAAGTAAAAATAAATCCCGACAGATAAGTGTTTCCATTTGTGCACGCAGGCGCTCTGTGTGTTTGTGTGTAATGTGTGTGCTGAAAAATCTGAAAAAACTATCTATAAAATCATGTTACTTAAAGAATCTGAATATAAATAAAAATCAGTATAATTCTGTATCGTAATAATGTCATATTGCACTGGCCCCGTACTGGAGTAGCACCAACATCAGGAGTTTATTTAAATGTAAAGTATCTTTTTTAGAAACATTAACAAAATCTTCAGATGAATGTAAGTTGACGTGAATATCATAAATGAAATAAATGAGTGAAATATAATGATAGCTAAACTCAGAGTTACAGCAAACCTCCATGAAAGCGCTTCACCTTTAGCAGGACAATCCTGATTTTGCAAAACAACAAACTTAAAAGAAAACACATGAGTTTACGCTTTGATTTTTCTCACTTACATGACGAGATGGTTGATGGAATGAGTGTGTACAGCTGCTGGAACAGTGTCATAATTTAATAGTATATATTTTAAATTAAATGTTGCTGTGGTATATAAGGAATAAAACACTGCTGTTATGCTGTAGGCGGAGGTAAGACGTATCTGTGTATGTTCACTGTTTTTAAGTAAACATTTCACATATCTGTACTTTATCAAGCAAGTTTATTAAACACTATTTTTACTTTTACTCCACTACAATGTCTGTACTCCTACTTAACTATGATTCTGCATGGCTTCATATTACGTAACCACATCAGTCTATTCAAGGCAGGAATACTGCCACCTGCTGTCTGTTAGGTGTAACTGTGTTTCTCTTGTGTGGAGTAATAATATAATTTAGTAAATGTGATGGCGAGTACTTCTGTACTTTTACTTAAGTATACTAAATGGAGGACTTCTACATTTACTTGAGTAATAATTGACCTCTAATATTAATATCTTTATATTCAAGTACAGGATTTGTGTCCACTGGTTGTAGGAAATTAATCAGCATTAATCAGGGTAATTATCACCTCATTAAACACTAACTCAGTATTTCCTGCCACTGTGACACATGCTGTTTACCAGTTAGATATCGTGGTCATTTATATGTTAAAGCCAATCGGGAGTCAATAGGGAAAAAATGAGAATCGTTTCTCTCTTCTTTCGGCATCATCGCGGCATCAAATTGAACATAATTAACCGCTATATGAGCAAAATGAGGATGTAAAAGAAGCAGCGGAGAGACGAGAAAAATAAGAACACCTTACCGTGAAGGAGGAAAAGTGTCTCATTAGAGGAAGTGGAGCACAGACATCAGGGACACTTCAGAATTTATAAAGATGTCAAAGAAACGCGAAAGAAGGCGATAACGATCAAATTACATCCTGTCATTTTACATGTAATGCACATGCTGATGAAGAACTGTGATGAAGAGGAGGCCCTGTTACCACCCCAAAGCTGAACCTGTACCAGCTTATTCCCCTTCAACCTCACATCACACTTTATTATTCAACTACAGTTAAAACTACAGTTACTGTTAATGCTGTTAACAAAAATAAAGTAAAGAGGGAGAAAGAACTACATTAGATGCACTTCTGGTTGGAGATCTGGTCACATGGACGCCCTGTGTGGTCTGTCTGGGACGCGTGTGGTGACTGGGGACGGTTCCACTTCACCATGAAGACGGTTCTGTCCTGATACAGACAGCTGTTTCTCTGAGGACTCGTGACTGCAGTCGCTCGATAGTTCAGGACTGGAGTTTCCTACAGTCTACCTGATCCTCCAATAACCAACTGGACTCCATATGAACTTCTCCACATCTCCTGTTATACTGAACTTCCAGCCTCCTGACACACAGTATGAGTGCAGATCAATCCCTGCTATCCGTTATCACCCAGATGAGGATGGGTTCCCTGTTCAGTCTGGTTCCCCACAAGGTTTCTTCCTGTCACCATCTCAGGGAGTTTTTCCCTCAGCACCGTCACACTCGACTCCTTCATCAGGGACGATCTGATCATTCTGACTCACACACACTCACATCTCACACACATCTCATAATTCAGTACATTTATTTTGATTGTCTAAAGCTGCTTTGTGACAATGACAATTGTTAAAAGTGTTGTACAAATAAAATGGAATTGTGTTGAATTGTGTGTGTGTGTGTGTGTGTGTGTGTGTGTGTGTGTGTGTGTGTGTGTGTGTGTGTGTGTGTGTAACTGACCACAGAAGACTAACTGGTTTTACACTCACACGCTTTAATGAAAAGATCTTCATCTGCTTCGTGGAAAGCTTTCGATTATGTTTGGTCTACATCTCATAACAAAACACACACACACACACACACACACACATTCATTCATTCTCTATACCGCTTAATCCTGTGTTCAGGGTCGCGGGGGGCCTGGAGCCTATCCCAGGAGACTTCGGGCACTAGGCGGGGTACACCCTGGACAGGGTGCCAATCCATCGCAGGGCACACACACACACACACATATATATACAAAAGACTATGAAATGGATTTTTACAGAAAAGTGAGAAATTCATCAAGTCTGGTATTTACAGTGGTGTGAAAAACTATTTGCCCCCCTCCTGATTTCTTATTCTTTTGCATGTTTGTCACACAAAATGTTTCTGATCATCAAACACATTTAACTATTAGTCAAAGATAACACAAGTAAACACAAAATGCAGTTTTTAAATGAGGGGTTTTATTATTTAGGGAGAAAAAAAATCCAAACCTACATGGCCCTGTGTGAAAAAGTAATTGCCCCCTGTACCTAATAACTGGTTGGGCCACCCTTAGCAGCAATAACTGCAATCAAGCGTTTGCGATAACTTGCAACGAGTCTTTTACAGCGCTCTGGAGGAATTTTGGCCCACTCATCTTTGCAGAATTGTTATAATTCAGCCTCATTTGAGGGTTTTCTAGCATGAACCGCCTTTTTAAGGTCATGCCACAACATCTCAATAGGATTCAGGTCAGGACTTTGACTAGGCCACTCCAAAGTCTTCATTTTGTTTTTCTTCAGCCATTCAGAGGTGGATTTGCTGGTGTGTTTTGGGTCATTGTCCTGCTGCAGCACCCAAGATCGCTTCAGCTTGAGTTGATGAACAGATGGCCGGACATTCTCCTTCAGGATTTTCTGGTAGACAGTAGAATTCATGGTTCCATCTATCACAGCAAGCCTTCCAGGTCCTGAAGCAGCAAAACAACCCCAGACCATCACACTACCACCACCATATTTTACTGTTGGTATGATGTTCTTTTCCTGAAATGCTGTGTTACTTTTACGCCAGATGTAACGGGACACGCACCTTCCAAAAAGTTCAACTTTTGTCTTGTCGGTCCACAAGGTATTTTCCCAAAAGTCTTGGCAATCATTGAGATGTTTTTTAGTAAAATTGAGACGAGCCTTAATGTTCTTTTTGCTTAAAAGTGGTTTGCGCCTTGGAAATCTGCCATGCAGGCCGTTTTTGCCCAGTCTCTTTCTTATGGTGGAGTCGTGAACACTGACCTTAATTGAGGCAAGTGAGGCCTGCAGTTCTTTAGATGTTGTCCTGGGGTCTTTTGTGGCCTCTCGGATGAGTCGTCTCTGCGCTCTTGGGGTAATTTTGGTCGGCCGGCCACTCCTGGGAAGGTTCACCACTGTTCCATGTTTTTGCCATTTGTGGATAATGGCTCTCACTGTGGTTTGCTGGAGTCCCAAAGCTTTAGAAATGGCTTTATAACCTTTACCAGACTGATAGATCTCAATTACTTTTGTTCTCATTTGTTCCTGAATTTCTTTGGATCTTGGCATGATGTCTAGCTTTTGAGGTGCTTTTGGTCTACTTCTCTGTGTCAGGTAGCTCCTATTTAAGTGATTTCTTGATTGAAACAGGTGTGGCAGTAATCAGGCCTGGGGGTGACTACAGAAATTGAACTCAGGTGTGATAAACCACAGTTAAGTTATTTTTTAACAAGGGGGGCAATCACTTTTTCACACAGGGCCATGTAGATTGAGTTTTTTTTCTCCCTTAATAACATAAACCTTCATTTAAAAACTGCATTTTGTGTTCAATTATGTTATCTTTGACTAATAGTTAACGGTTTTTGATGAGCAGAAACATTTAAGTGTGACAAACATGCAAAAGAATAAGAAATCAGGAAGGGGGCAAATAGTTTTTCACACCACTGTATCTATAATCCTGTGTGATATTTGTTACACCAGTAAATTGATTGTGATACATTAAGGAGTTCATCATCCGCATCATAAAGTAACAACAAGACTAAAGAAATCCAGAAAGCGACTTTACATTTTTGCTGAATTTCAGTGACTCAATTCCAATTTTGGGAAATTTGAAACTGGTATGTAGTATATGTAGTGTAGTATGGTATGTAGTATATGTAGTGTAGTATATGTAGTGTAGTATGGTATGTATATTGTAAAGTATGATGCATGGTTCTACCACATACCGTAGTACAGTTCTATGGAATATGTACCAGGCTACTGTCAAAAATATATTATACATGGTCATGTACCATAACAGAAATATTCTACATAATACTTTGATGAACACCATGGTACTTATTGGGTACCACAGTGACTACCAAGTCTCCGTGGTGCCCAACAGGTGCCATGGTGTTCACTACAGCACAGTGGTACACACCATAGTACTATCACAGAACCCACTGATGTGCCTCAGTACCTACCCTGGTGCTCTATAAAGTGCTATGGAGTCTACTATGCTAACGGCTAAAGTACCATGGTAATATACAGTGGTGTATTATGGTATGTACTATAGTTTACCATTGTAACATTTCTTACAAGTGGATTAAAAGCCTGAAGCTTGAAGGGTTCTCATTGGGACCTCAGGTGTAACATGCCAACAGGGTGTAGACTTGTGCTTTAGTGCAGTAACACTCTCACACACTCAGACGGATTCTATCCAGCAGCAGCAGCCCAGAAAACTCACCAGGTTTCTTTGCACGTGGTCCGGTGAGGACGTCTCTTCTCTCATGTTTCGGCAATGTGGCATTAAATTGTTTCCAAAAACCAATGCAGTAACCCCAGACCCTCCTCCTTCTCCAAGATTACACTCACATCAACACAGAGGAGTGAACAGTTCTCCAGCGCGATACAGCATCAATTCGTCTTGGGACTGACAGATACACGTCCTGCACGCTGGCCAAAGGGATTTTGAGCTGTTCTTCTTGCAGAATAGTGGCCATGTCACTACATGATGCTGGTGGAGGAATACGTTTCCTGACTCGCTCCTCCAAAACACCCCAAAGTGGCTCAATAATATTTAGATCTGGTGACTGTGCAGACCATGGGAGATGTTCAACTTCACTTTCATGTTCATCAAACCTCTCTTGCTGTGTGTATTGGTGCATTATCATCCTGATTCATGGCACCACCTTCAGGATGAAATGATGAACCACTGGGTGCACACGGTCCTCCAGAATGGTTCGGTAGTCCTTGGCAGTGACGCGCCCATCTAGCACAAGTTTTTGGCCTAGGGAATGTCATGATATTGCAGCCCAAACCATCACTGATCCACCGCCATGCAACAGTCTGGGTGTTACGCATCTTTGGGGCTATACAATACTGCCTTTAACTACACCATACCAGTAGCGCGCACTAACATACCTGCTGAACTTTCAGTCATCGTGTTGCCCAATAAGTCTGATGATATTCATTAAAGTACAGAAGGTTCACACTGTAGAACTACTACAGAACCCACTGAAGTGCCACAGTGCTTAACCTTCTACTGTGTAAAGTCCTATAGTGCCTAATGTTGTAAAGTTCCACAGGGACACAGTGGTATAATATGGTTTGCACTATTACACGTATTGGTATTACAGACACTGTTAGCTTCTATTAATATAAACCTACACTGCTGTCAGAGCTGCTGAATTATTAAATCCACCGAACAAACAATCCAGACCCAACAGCTCCGCTATATAACTAGTAATAATCTTACAGAAAGACAAAAACAGGCTTTATTTTATTTTCATTTTATTTTAATCGCCAACATAAAAGAACTTCATTTAGTTTCAGCTACTAATCACAGGTTAAATGCAACTGCATGTGTTTCTTTACCTTTAATCTTTTGGAATGATGTTGTAACCGCAAGTCAAAGCATTGCCGTAAATATGATCTTGATTATGCCGAGTGAAATGTGTGTGTTTGTTCTCTCGGGTTCTACATCACGTGCTTTAGTTGCACAGCGCCACAGTGTGGTGTGAGGCAGCGGAGGGGAAGCGTGCACAGATCAGCCAACGTGGAGAACACACCAACACATCCACAGCAATGAGCTCTACTTGATCTCGATGCCGTAGATTTGAGCCTCGCCCTCGAACTTCATGTAGTTGTACTCCTGAGCACCGAGGCGGTTCGGGAACAGAATCTCAGAGTCATCCGTGAGAACGATCTTAAACTCCTTATTGTTGAATGTGATCCTTATCTGAGGGAGGAAGAAACAAGGGTCATTTATTCTCTGGGAGTTGAATCATGTCAACTGGACTTATTTCACTCCTATGAATGGGGGGGGGGGGGGGGGGGAACCATCCCCATGAAGATCATGACCTTTTCAGCTGTCCATCAGGAAGGCCACACCTCAGGACTCCTCCTACTCTCTCAGGTCTTTACACTTTAATGACTCTTAATAATCTCTCTCCAGTGCCGTTTCTTATCAACATCTCTCCCTCCGACTCTCACCGTCCCCTCTGATCACCTGACGAGCCTCTTCAGGCCGGAGACGACCTGCCTCGACCCTGAACACCACAAATACGCAGAACTTACAGATTTCACTCAGACTGAAGAAGCTACTTGGATGGGATGTGAAATGTTTCGACCTAACAAGTAGTAAGTCCAGCTGACTCGACTCGACTCCTAGAGAACCTCATCTTAAAAATGGGGAAAAGGTTTGTAGGTTTTGTTGCCCTCTGCTGCATGAAAGGAAAACTGCAAGCTGACTCCAGTCATTTTCAGCAGAAGATACACATTGAGTGACTTATGACATTGTTTGTTTTTTTGAGCACAAAAAGCTGTATATGATTTTTTTTAATCAAATAAAATTAATAAACTGATTACTTTCCACCTTTGGTCACACTTTGGACCGTGTGTTTGTTTTTTACTTGAGCTTTCCATCATTCACATTGAGAAAGAATTATTTAGAAACAATATGCTTTCTGAGTTTACAAACATTGTTTCAGGCATTTTTAGGAATTAAAAAAATAAATAAAAATCACCAAAAGAAGCCGAGTATTTCCTGCGGTTTGACTTTTAAGGGAAAAGAGGTGGGTTTTGATGATAGTTTTCAAAGCACAGTCAATCCCATTAGTTGAAATTGAAGATGAATTTAAGCCCCACCTTAAACTCCTCGCCATGATTAAAGGGGAAGTTCTCTGATCTGTGCTCCTCGCACCAGCAGGCCCCCTGGTACGAGTTACACACCACAATGCGGACGTCTCCATGGGCTTCGAAGCGAGGGTTCATGTGCAGCGCCAGCTCCTCAGGACTGCTTCCTATGTTAATAGCAAAACTGCAAATATGGAGGGGAAAAAAACAAAAAACACCACATTTACACAGTGTGGAGATGAAACTATGAAAACACTGAACGAGGAACACGGTGAGGAGGAGAACTTTCACAACACAAGGAAGCTCATGCTGGTATAAAGTGTCTAGCAGATATAAACAGCTGTTTCTATGGAAACTATGATGCATCATTACAAGTGCATTGATATAAACCTGCACTACTATCAGAGCCTCTGTTATAGGGAACTAATCAACAACTTCTGACCAATCAGAGGGCAGAGCTCAGCAGCACTATGGTGGACAGTTTTATAACTTACTGCATGGCGTCAGGGTGCACGACTCCGGTTACAGTCAGGGTCTGTCCTGGTTTAAAGGACATGTTCTGCACTACTACATCCTGAAAGACAAAAACGAAACAAAGACACAAGACTTAAAACAAAGATCAAGATTTACACAATGCCTGCACTGCTGGAACAGAAACACATCGTCGAATATAAAACCAACACAACGTCTTTTGTTCGGCACCTCGTCCTGATGGTGCGTTTAAACCCACTGAACTGAACTACGGAACATCTGTTTCCACTCGAGGGATATTTATGAATTGGGCGCAGCACCAGCGTGGGCAGCGTCTCGTACAGTTGGACAGCGTGCAGATGTTAAACCTGCAGCTGGAATGATCAGGGATAAGAAATAAGCAGTTAGATTTTCCATACAGGAGAAAATGTGCGGTCAAAAAAAAAAAAAAAAAAAAAAACTTGGTTTTTGGTTCTGTACATGTGGCATCGTCCAGCTTCTGGAAAGTTCTTGGAAAGCAGCCATGAGTGAGAAAGCAGTCGAGCAGAAATCTCAGGAACATCTAATCGAACATTTAACTAGTCTGTAAATTATAAACTAAATTATCAAATGCTGTAACTGTAAATAAGGAAAGTTAAGGAGACTTTAATAATGTTAATGTAAAGCATTTCAGAAACGACTTCATTTATTCAATATCGTAAACCATCAAGAAAAACTCATTATTCACCACTTGATCCAACATACTGTATAATATTCTGCATTTTGTTTGTATATTCTGCCCCAACAGTCAGCGCATGACTTCATGAAAGTACAATAAACATGTCGAGCACGAGATCACACAACACACGTGTTCCAGAACAAGATCAGAATGGTAACAGACACGCCCATATTTCACCTAAACCCCGCCCCTGTGTGCGACTCTCAACTTCTGAGGTTATGTTGAAGTTCTGATTACTGACGTGTAACATGAACATTCGAGTTACAATGTGTTTAGTTTATAAATAAAATAGTTATGATATCTGCAGTACGGATAAAATTCCCCTTCTTGACATCGGAGACTGAGCTGGCGTACGAGATCAGACCTGATTGGACGATGGCCGAGGCTAAATTTGGCAAGAGGGTGTTGAGAGAGGGGGGGGTGAGGGGGGGGGGTGAGACCGATACAGAAACACAAGGGGAAGGAAGTGAGTTAAAATGAAAGAGAGAGAGAGAGCTGAAGAGAGATGGAGAAGTGTGTGTGTGTGTGTGTGTGTGTGTGTGTGTGGGGGGGGGGGGGGGGGGTGGGTGATGGAAGACCATTAGAATTCTTTCCACATTATTCAGGCAGCTGGAGTGTAAACTTTACTGTAAAGTGATTTTTCGCAGCTAGTGAAGAAATGCCGTCTCGAGAGACACGTCTGACTTTCTCTCACAAAAGTGCTGAAGGCCCCTGGACACGTCCCCCCCCCCCCACACACACACGTTCTCCTGTTCGAGATCATTAAATCACTTATTAACAGCACTGAAGTTTGTTTAATGTCAAACAGACGGTTCAGACAGACACCAGACGACCTCGCGTCACCTCCGGCCTGCAGCTGCTCTTCCTTAAACTCATCCTGGACTTAATGTGATCACCATGGTCTCCGTCTGACTCTGTGTTTACTACAGCACCGTTACTATGGAGACGGCTTGGCTCTGTTCTGCAGGAGCACAAATCTGAGCAGATCCAGGTCTGTGGAGCGCAGATCCAGGCTGAAATCCAGCACGACATGGATCTAATGTTAGCTTTAGTGTTTTATACACGGGGGAGACGAGGTGCCATGAAGAAGATTTAATACACAGAACAAGTTCTTACATGAAGCAAATCATACTAGAATTACTAGAAAGTGTTCAGGAGGTTCTTGAGGAGTTTATGAGATAATTAAGGGTTCTCAGCTTCTGAACATGGTTCTAGGTGGAAATTTTTGGATAAAAAAAAAAAATATATAAATAAAAAGTCCTGTCATAGGTTTTACACTAAACTAATAAACACTAACAAAAGTTATAAGCATAAACTTATATAAGTATAAGTTTAAGTATATAAGTATAAACGCATTGGTATGTAGAGATTATGATTTTATGCTCCTGTATATCTGGATTTTTCCCTCCCCAAGATCAATAAAGTATCTGTCTGTCTATATCGGTTTCTCTCTTATATCTATATGGCCTCTAGACTTGTTAGCACTTATATTGATTTTATTACCCAATCTCCGAAACTGTCTAAAAGTGCCTATAACACACAGAGAACATAAAGTCCTCCTCTGATCATACGATCATATCTCAAACTGTCCTAGCTTGGGTTCTCACATCATATAGACCAGTTTATAAGTTTCCCACAAGTGATAACTTGATCTGATCTTCTAATAGTATTAGTAATGTTTCTATTTGCTCTACAGTTCAGCAACACTTCTCATTCCCATCAGAGTAAAAATATCTTAATAAAAGTCCCCATCAGCCTGTGCCCTGGAGAGCCACGCCCTTTAGTTCCAGATCAGATTCCTCTCCATCACTGACTCAGACTCCTCCAGTCCAGTCCAGTCCAGTCCAGTCCAACTCTCCTTCAGAACACAGGCATTAGAGGCTCTGCATTAACACCACAGCATGCATGAGGAAGGTTATAAGCGCTCGTTAGGAGGCGTTAGTGAAATACTCACACTCATGGTGACTCTGCTGAATGATGCCTGGGGAAAGTGAAAGAAGTCGCAGTGCGTTTGGGGCTTTTAAAAAGCCTGGGCTGTGGGCGGGGCTAATGAGGACTGATTGACAGAGATCAAATCCAATCAGATTGCTCGGTTTATTTGCTCAGACCAGTGACAGAGGAGGAGGGGAGGGAGGGGGGAGGGGGGAGGGGGAGATAGAGCTGTGCTGCATATATAGAAAAGAGAGAGAGAGAGAGAGAGCTCAGGGTTGCCATGTGTGTGCTTTTAGTGCTGGATGCTGACTATCTGAGGCCTGTGCTGTTCCTTTTTATCTGCAAAAGTCTTTTTTATTAAGATAAATCAACGCAATTATGCTTTATAAGTTACAAAATAGCAAAATAAGACAATGTAAGATAGATGTGGATAAATAAGTAAAAATGTGCAAAAGGCAAACGAAAATGAATACAAGGACGAGTGTACCTAATTCACTCACTCACTCGTCTTCTATACCACTTTATCTTGTATTCATGGTGCTGGAGACCTGGAGCCTATACCAGGAGGCGGGGTACACCCTGGGTCCCGATCCATCACAAGGCACACACACACACACACACACACATTCACACACTAGGGGCAATTTGGGAACGCCAATTAGTCTAACCTGCATATCTTTGGACTGTGGGAGGAAACCGGAGGAAACCCACCAAGCACGGGAAGAACATGCAAACTCCATGCACACAGAGACGGGAATCGAACCCGGACCCTGGAGGTGCAAGGCGACAGTGCTAACCACTACACCACCGTGCCGCCTGTACCTAATTCAAGGAACATAAATCTAAGTACATCAGAACCCACTATGTACACTGGTTCTGTGATTGATGTTCTTACAGTACTTTCTTTCCTTGGCTTTTACCTTTTAAGGTCATAAGTGATTTGCAGGGATATGCATAATAATATAATACAGTTTATAGACACAGCACTTGGAGCTGCCATCCTTTTAACATTTCTCTCAGTAATATGCTCAGCTCAGGATATTACTTCACCTGTGACGTAGAACAACTCAAAACATTAGCATGATCCATAACAACACTTACAGTATTTGTACAGCGGTACCTCTGCATACAAACACCAACCCGGACTAAAATATTTTTGCCTTAAGAACTGAAATTTTGCACAAAAAAAAGCATATGAGCGAACAAACCGGTCCGAACCGAACGCTGGCAAAATTGCGTGCACGTTTAAGAACTGCGCAAAACTAGTCTGCGTCAGTGGAAAGCCAAGCAAAGCAAGTTTACATAATTTTTGTGCAAGATTTCCACCTACAGCTACGGAATCCTTTACTGCCGCTTTATTTTACTGAAGGTCAGCCATGACTCTCATGCTGATGACGAGTTTGTAAACTTAAAAACACAACTCTATAAAGATTCTCTGGGGCAGTTCATGATTTGCTCGTGACTATAAATGCCATCAGATCTTTTTTGCTTTGTTCAGACACATTAGAGGGCATTGTATCCTTTAGAGGACGATTTATGGTGTTTGTTCGACTATGGAGCACCAAACAGACAACTTTGTCATGTTTGCTTTTCTATAGGGGCCCCTTGGAGGCACTTTCGTCACTTTTTTGTCTACCAATGCTCTATTTCGACCGATGCATATGGTAGAGAGGTGCCAATACATTTTTGCAGCAAAACCCCGTGTACAGTACATCACTGCACCATACTGTAGGGTCTGTGTTCATGTTTGGACAGGTGTAAATAGTTTGCTATCTTTCTATGGTGTTAAAGCTGCAGTATGAAGGCCAGAGGTTAATTTTAGATCAGGACTAACCCCCGTGTTCAGCCTGCCGGGGCTTTAAAGGCATTTGTCATCAGAGTGGGATAACACTTTTTTCTGCTGCTTCCTGGACTCATGTGAGGAGAGAAGACACGTGATGGTTTATTGATCACTGCAAACACAGGCCACTTTGTGCTCAGTAAACATTTACAGGAGAAAATTAACTCTGATTATAAAAACTGTTAAATGATTATAAGATAAAATTAATCACGTCTCAGTATAAACTTATCTCACCATTTAAATTCACTTTATTTCTAAAAGATTCTTGGTTCAAATATATAAGCCAATAATCTTTATTATCACGTGCACCAGGATAGTTTTATTTTACGTTTTTAATATTGCATTAATAATTAATTCGTTTTTAACTCCATTACTTATTATTATTATTTCCTCAGAATTTCATCACTAGGAGCAACTTTTAGGCTTAAGAGACTTATAGCCACCATCCAGAACTAAAAGCACAGACATGGCAACCCTATGCTCTCTCTCTCTCTCGCTCTTTTCTATATATGCAGCACAGCTCCATCTCCCCCTCCCCCCTCCCTCACCTCCTCCTCTCTGTCATTGGTCCAAGCGAATAAAGCCGAGCAATTTGCTTGGATGCTGTCTCCATCCATCACTCCCCTTAGCCCCGCCCACAGCCCAGGCTTTTTTAAAGCTCCAAATGGACTGTGACTCCTTACTGAAGTCTTTCACTTTCCCCAGGCATCATTCAGCAGAGTCACCATGAGTGTGAGTATTTCACTAACTCCTCCTAACGAGCGCTTATAACCTTCCTCATGCATGTTGTGGTGTTAATGCAGAGCCTCTAATGCCTGTGTTCTGAAGGAGAGTTGGACTGGACTGGACTGGACCGGAGGAGTCTGAGTCAGTGATGGAGAGGAATCGGGTCCGTATTCACAAAACTTCTTAAGCCTAAAAGTTGCTCCTAGTGATGAAAATATAAGAAAAGAATTTCCCCTTGATTTTAGGATTAAATCTTAGTAAAGATAAAAATGATTCATGATACATTTTAGGCCTAATAACAGCTCCTACGGTAGAGATGAGGACGTACAGTAAGAGTTTCTATAGCAGAAGAAATATTCTCCAAACACTGAACGTACTGTAAAGCTAGAGTTAAACACCGCTCTTCTGTCCGGTTTTCTTGTTCTTTTACTTCTTTCCATCTCTCTTGGATGTTGGTTACAGACCATCAAAAAGTGTAACTTGTGCACAGAGTTACTTGTAATCTATTACAGATTGATGATTAAAATGGCTCACCTTTTACCAGTTTACATCATTTCAGGACAGACTATTTAAGTTGCACTTTTCGATGGTATGAAGCCAACAATCCAAGAGAGATGGAAGGAAGGAAGGAAGAAATTAGAGATTAGTCCAATTTGGTTCTCTTTTTCTTCTTTTTTTTTTTACCTTAATTTTTACCTTAGGATCTGTTTTTAGGTCTAAGACAGGGGTCAGCAATCTTGAACACTCAAGAAAAGAAAACACCAGGAGCCACAAAATGCTTTTGACCTCTAAAGTGAAGGTAACACTGAATCTACCTGCACTGCATTTGTACCTTTATGCTATGTATAAAAAAAACTATAGTGTGTTGCAATGATGTAATTAATGGACTGCTATAGAGAAAATAAAATACTCAATGGAGCTCGAAAAAAACAAATATTAATATATTTATTATCGTTGATAACATTATATTAATATGACACAATGATTTTAAATTTAATTAAGTTAAGAAATCATTATGTAGACTAGTAATCTGTAAAAAAAAATAATAAATCTCTGGACATGACATGACCATAATCTTTAAATTTTGAATGACATTTGAAAAAGATAACAAACTAAAATAAAAATAAATTTCAATGAACTACTCGTAATTTATTTTGCAAAGCATCAGGGAGCCGCAGCAGGGGGACGAGAGCATTGCAGACCTCTGGACTAGGATGTTTCCTGAATCATTTTTATCCTTACTAAACTTTAGTACCAAATTTAAGGGGAAATTCTAAGAAAATGTCATAATTCTAAGAATTTTCTTATTTCTGCACTAGGAGCAACTTTTAGGCTTAAGAAGCTTCATGAATACGGGCCCAGATTTCTTCCTTTTACATTATCTGAAAAATCTGATTATAAGAACTGTTAAAAGATTATAAGATCAAATTAATCTCAGTATAAACTTATCTCACCATTTAATTTCATTTTATTTCGAAAAGATTCTTGGTTCAAAAACTTAAGCCAATAATCTTTATTATTGGGACACCATGATGGTTTCATTTCAAGTTTTTAATATTGCAGTAATAATGAATTAGTTTTTTACTCCATTACTTATTATTATTATTATTATTATTATTAGAAGAAGAAAAGTAATCAGTTTAAAAAAAAAAAGCTAAATAATTAAAGATAAAATTTTCGTAAGTATTAAAAATTATTACTTATTACTACTGTGTGTGTGTGTGTGTGTGTGTGTGTGTGTGTTATATATAAATATTTTTAGGTTGTGATTACTACTTATCAATTATTCCATTCTTTTTAATTTTCTCACTTTGATATATGAATGCTTTGGATTCCAAGCACGCTCTCAGAACAAATTTTGCTTGCAATCCAAGGTTTCAGTGTGTGTGTGTGTGTGTGTGTGTGTGTGTGTGTGGCTGTAGATCTAATATTTTTTATTATTATTAAAGGATGTAATGATTTAGTGTGGACACAGGGGGCGACATTCGTTTATACAGTATTAACCAGTAATTTTTACAGTAAATACCTGGGAGTATAAAAAGCAGACAGCACAATAATTAACATCACTGCACATGCATCATAAACTTCCAGGTTTTATTTTTCCAATACTGACACACAAGTCAGTGGTATGATTAAGCAAAAATTATATTAATCAGCCTGCAAATATTACTGATATGAACATCTGTGGAAGGTATTAAAACAGATGTTACAGTAGATTATTGACATACATACACTGGTTGAATAATATACAGTACAGACAAAGAATGAAAAGTCCCTCCTGTTCACTATTTCACTGTTGACTGTTCTCTTCGCCTGTGTAATGTTGATGAATGGAGTGTATTATTAATACATCATCATCATCCTCTCTCTCTCTCTCTCTCTACTCTTCTTCTTTCCTTCTTTCGTTCCTTCACACGTCTCTCAGTCCTTCATTACTCGTGTCTGTGCATATCTTCAGTACGACCTCATTGAAATCTTCTGATTGGTCAGCAAACGCGTAGTGTCCCGCCCCTCTGATGACCTGCAGAACAACAAGCATCACTGGAACACACACACTGATTAGAGTTTTAGCACACACACCTTGTTACTTGCTCTTGTTTTTTCTTTAATTATTTGAATACTGATCCCTGATCTGAGTTGCTTTTGTGTCTCACTGCGGGACGATATTTTCTGGACAGATTAGAGCAGATGTGTTGAGGATAAATGGAGCTTATTTGATTAAGATTTAATTTCCCCCAGTGATTTAACGAACCTTTGTGGCTGATTTTGTCCCGGGTGGCAAAGACACAATGCAGTGACAAACTTTTACTTGAACAACAACATCACTGTGTAGTAAAAATACAGTAAGTAAGTGTGATTGCTTTGTTACACAGATATTAGGCTTTAGAAAGTCAGGTCTTCTATTAAAACGCCTGATGTTTCAGTATTCAGTTTTTCTTGAAGGCCAACTATCGTGTTGGATATTAAGCAAATCTAATGATTCTAGTTAAGAGTCGTGTTAAAATCAGCGCTACAATTTTCAGATTCGTCTTTTGCTCTCACAATAATGTCTGTCTGGGAGTCGGGTCGCATCTCACTAATGACGTGTCCTGATTGGCCATCGATGCAGGAACGAGAGCCACAGATGATAGAAATCGGGATTGTGGGATTGATCATTTCCACACGCTGCACCATGGGGCGCCGCGCCCAGCCGTACGGGACGGTCATGCTCCTGAACGCCGTCTCACCACTGCGGGGCAAAAGAAAAGATCAAAAAATGATGTGACATTTGTGTCTCTAGTCTGGTTTACGAGTCTGTTTGAGTGACAGGTGCGAAAGTTTGTTAAAAAATTAAATGTGAGTGAATGCAACCTCAGAGCTGTCAGAATCGTGTGTGTGTGTGTGCATACTGTAGGTATGTGTAGCGCCCCCTTCTCCTCCTTCTCTCTAGTCTCAATCACTACAGTCAGGATTCTTTTTAAAGGTAAAGTGCAGGTTAAGTTTTTCTTTTACTTTATATTTTGTATTCATTATTTTTTGGGTGGTGGAATGAATCATCTAAGTTTCCATTATTTCTTATGGGGAAACTTGCTTTGATATACAAGTGTTTTGATATACATGCAAAGTTCCACTGTATATGAAATTATGACCTTTTAACTTTCTATTATTCTTTCTTCAGTCCTAAGGGTGCACAAACTATTGCACACAAAGGCATATAGATGATTAGATATACAGAATACACAATCACTGACTATAAATCCTTTTGCTTCCTGTTATTCATGTCCTCATCAGCACTGTGTTTCTCCCTCCTTAACTGGTAAACTGAAAAAAATATTGGCACCCAGTGACTTTACCTTTGCTGCAAACCACAATTATGTATTAACATTTAAACATAAGTAGTGTGTGTGTATTTAATACCTGGGTGTCTGTGCATTTAGGTGGTAGATGTAATCCGGCACCGTGTTATCATCAAACACAGACAAATATTTCTGTTTGAAGTCTGACCTGAGAGTCTGCAACAACAAAGGACCTGAGAGAGAAAGAGAGAGAGAAACTGTGTACTCTGCATCAAGATAAATAAATCTTAACACAACATTGTGTGTGTGTGTGTGTGTGTGTGTGTGTGCGCGCATGCGCATGTGTACCCAGTCGGCCTGCGAGTCTGAGCAGTGAGAGGGGATTAAATGGGTTCATGGCTTTTCCCAGAGCTTTCACCCACATGGGGATCCTGCAGTGGAGCTCCTCCACCTCTGGCCTTCCTGAGAATCCCCATGGTTCCACCAGGATCAGGTTCTTCACTCTGAACAGTTACACCCAGGGGTTAGAACATCAACGTAATGTCTTGAATTTGTTTCCAATAACAGTGCCCCTCATGTGCCCCTCATGGTCTCCATCGTGTAAGAATTAACTAAAGTGATCACAACACATGGTCCTTATAATAACCCAACCTTCTGATTGCAGGGATTATACATGTAAGGTGAGAGCTTGACTTGGTGGTTGCTATGGTTGACACATTTTTGCAGTGTTTTTATCTCCGCCCAAATCTAATGAGCATTCAAGAATTTCCCCGTGAGACAGGTATGGAGGTGTTTTAATATTCTCACCGATTGGTTTGGCAGTTGGCTAATTGTTTCTGTTACCATTAACCTTTGCCTCAGTTTTTATAAAGATTTTAACATTGTGATTTGTTTATAATGCTTAATAATCAATGAAAGTTTTCGGGTAATCATCTTTTCCATAATGTGCAGCATTACAACCTTGGAACTGAAAGGAAACATGTGACGCTACCACCACCACCACCATGCTTCACACAGCATCTCCAACATGTTCAGAAAGCATTAAAGGGGTGAATACTTTTGCAAGACACTGTACTTCATCAGTTCTACGTCTCACCTGTGTGGGTGCGTCAGAGCGTAAGCCGTGGAGACGAACCCTCCGAGGTCATGACCCAACAAAATCATAAGCTCCACCCCCACCGCCTCTCTCCACTCCTCCAGCGATTGGACGAACGTCTCTTCCACTTCCTGGGCGTGGCTTCCTGCCGCAGGTCGGCTGCTCTGACCGAATCCCAGCAGGTCCAGAGCGTACACGGCTCTCCCGCTGAGAGCCAGGGCGTCCAGGTTCTTCACCCACAATCCCAGTCCACCGCCAAAGCCATGCAGCAGCACCACAGAGACGCGAGACCGCTCAGAGTCCTGCGTCTCATTCAAGCTTAGAGTCCAGATGTGGTTCCCGTTAGATATCGGCACATGACGTCTGCTGAAGCTCTGCGTCACAGCTGAGGAGTGAGAAGTTATTATTGATCATTTTACAAAATAATATGTTTAAACATGATTCATGCAGTAATATATGATATTTATAGTCCTGAAATAGTGTGTCCTGCCTAAAACCTTAGTATTAAAATAAAATAAAGACTGTTTAATTACGCCTGAAATGACCCTTGAAATTCACTTATGCATCGTCTTTAACACCTAATCCTGTGTACAGGGTCGCGGGGGACCTGGAGCCTATACGTGGAGACTTAGGGCATGAGGCGGGGCACACACACACACACACACACACACACACACACACACACATTACAGGCAATTAAAAAATGTTAGTTGGTTTAATGCAGTGGCTGTAAGTTGAAATACATTTTAATATTTGTAGTACTTTAGCTCTCTCTCTCTTCCCTGAGTGATTACAGACGATCAGATGGTTTGTTCCAACACACACACACACACACACACACACACTTACATCTGAGAATTCTGTCCTCTGCGTTTCTGAGATGAGAAGCCGAGGTGGGGCACCAGGAGGGCAACCAGCTGGAGAACCACCACCATCTGTCACATGCACACCATCAAACACCATCACACACCATCACACGCCATCACACACCATCACACACCATCAAACACCATCACACACCATCACACACCATCAAACACCATCACACACCATCACACACAATCAAACACCATCAAACACCATCACACACCATCACACACCATCAAACACCATCACACACCATCAAACACCATCACACACAGATTCCTGATTTCATTAAGAGTGAGCATGTACATGTTTAATTCAACAAAATCCTCTGCAGTAATCAGTAATCATCTGGTGAAGGTTAATTGCTTCAGTTTGTTTTAAAAAGAATGTAGAAGCTCATATACATTCAGTGTGTGCGTGTGTGTGTGTGTGTGTGTTATTCTCCAGACTTTAGTATGAACTATCGAGTTAAGACGTTAATCAACTGAAGCAACCTTTTCTTCAGTACTGAACAAATTTGTACTCACACACCTATACACACACACACACACACACACACGGCCCTTACCTCCGTCTGCACACCGTGTCGTCGTGTTGTGCTCTGTCCATGTTCGACTGATGTAAATAATAAACCTCTCACCCAGTTCAAAATATTTTCCCTCCCAGTCCCAGAGGCGTTTCATCATCACACGGCCCACAGTGTGCAAAATGTTTTTGCTTCAATCTGTGTACTGACCGTAACGATCCAGTAAAAGTGTGTGTGTGGTCACTGCTATCTTTAACTTCAGCACTCTTTTTATACAGCGTGTTCTTCATTAAGTTTAATTTACACACTGAACTATAAACCTAAATAACACTTTGGAATTATTCAAGCCTGACTTTTGTAAAAGTGATCGTGTTTGTGTTTAGTGAAAGACGCAGCGTGTAAGAAATGATCCACATTATACTGAAAATACATCATGTTACGCATGACTAGTGCTGCTTCTGCAGGTCTAAGTGGATATTATTTTGTTTTCACTTTTATATTCTTCACCTTTAATCTCCTGCACTTGTTTCAGCTCAGACTTTTCGGGTCATGATTCAAAACTAAACCTGGTGCATGAAGTTCTGATGAAACACTCTGTAGGTGACCATCATAACTCATCTCACCGCTCTACAGATCGATAAAACACACAAGTGCATCACATGGAACATGAAGTGCTACTGAAACTATGCATGATAACTCATCATTCTGCAGGACTTGGAAGAGAATCTAAATCCATGTTACATTAGTATACAGGGTGCTGATATTGATGATTGTGGCATACAGCTCATGAAAACCCAAAACCCCCTCTCAAATTTAGCATATGATGAAAAGGTTCTCTAAACGAGCTATTAACCTAATCATCTGAATCAACTAATTAACTCTAAACACCTGCAAAAGATTCCTGAGGCTTTTAAAAACTCCCAGCCTGGTTCATTACTCAAAACCGCAATCATGGGTAAGACTGCCGACCTGACTGCTGTCCAGAAGGCCATCATTGACACCCTCAAGCAAGAGGCTAAGACACAGAAAGACATTTCTGAACGAATAGGCTGTTCCCAGAGTGCTGTATCAAGGCACCTCAGTGGGAAGTCTGTGGGAAGGAAAAAGTGTGGCAGAAAACGCTGCACAACGAGAAGAGGTGACCGGGCCCTGAGGAAGATTGTGGAGAAGGACCGATTCCAGACCTTGGGGGACCTGCGGAAGCAGTGGACTGAGTCTGGAGTAGAAACGTCCAGAGCCACCGTGTACAGGCGTGTGCAGGAAATGGGCTACAGGTTGCAAATTTTGCATGTCATTGGGAAATCAAGGTGCCAGAGTCTGGAGGAAGACTGGGGAGAGGGAAATGCCAAAATGCCTGAAGTCCAGTGTCAAGTACCCACAGTCAGTGATGGTCTGGGGTGCCATGTCAGCTGCTGGTGTTGGTCCACTGGGTTTTATCAAGGGCAGGGTCAATGCAGCTAGCTATCAGGAGATTTTGGAGCACTTCATGCTTCCATCTGCTGAAAAGCTTTATGGAGATGAAGATTTCATTTTTCAGCACGACCTGGCACCTGCTCACAGTGCCAAAACCACTGGTAAATGGTTTACTGACCATGGTATTACTGTGCTCAATTGGCCTGCCGACTCTCCTGACCTGAACCCCATAGAGAATCTGTGGGATATTGTGAAGAGAAAGTTGAGAGACACAAGAATCTGCAAAAGGATTCCCGACCAAGTATTGAGTGCAGAACTGAACATAATTATTTGAAGGTTGACTTTTTTTGTATTAAAAACACTTCTTTTAATGGTCAGATGAAATATGCTAATTTTTTGAGATAGGGATTTTGGGTTTTCATGAGCTGTATGCCACAATCATCAATATTAAAACAATAAAAGGCTTCAACTACTTCAGTTTGTGTGTAATGAATCTAAAATATATGAAAGTCTAATGTTTATCAGTACATTACAGAAAATAATGAACTTTATCACAATATGCAAATTTTTTTGAGAAGGACCTGTAGTTTTAAAACGTTCTGACTAGTCTGATCATGTCATTGCTGTTAAAAAGGTTTCCCCTCTCTCTCCCCTCACACAGATCAGTGTGCAATATAACTCTGGGGCTCATTACTCAGGTGAGGTTCTGAGCACTGGCGAGACGACTCACTACATGAACTGAATCACACCAGCTGTCTCAGGAGGCAGATCCATATTAAAAATTAAAACTTTTTTCTGGATACCAAACATTTTACACAATTTCACTGCATGGTATACCGGACCAGCCTGAGGTCCCGCTCAGTGACCAACATCATGGCTCCGTGTGATGACCTCATACAGGAAATGAAGTGAGAAGGAGGTGATGATCTGACATCAACACCTCTATAAACAAACCAGGCATGTGAAATAAAGCACACAGCAGAGCTGGACGTACTGTTAAACATGTTTAATAAACACGATTTAGGCCTTTTTTGCTGCGACTGTTGCAGCTTTCTGGAGTTTCTTCATCTCGTGCTTGATGATCTTGTTCCTCTGCAAAGACAAAAAGGGCGGGAGGTCAGGTCTCAGGAGCCAAAATGTGAGACACCACAAACATCTCTGCATACTCTCAATGTACATGTATCCTAGCTTTACCCAGACACAGCTAGCGAACAAGAAAAACTAGGAGCTAACAGTTAGCGCTGCTGGAATTAGCATGTGTTTAGTGTTCCTTTATGCTTAACTAAAAATAACAGTGAAGTCTGTGATGAAAAATGGGTCACTAAATCCCACCACCCACTCCATAATTAATGCTTTATATTAATAGCATGGACTTGCAGTGCATTGTGGGTAATACAGTCTCATGCCACTGAGACTAAAGTTAAACTGGCGGTTTTTTTTTTTTTTTAAATAATTGTCATATGTGTGAGTTTTAAACCAAGTTTTCTTACCATTTTCTTGGCCTTCATGACCTTGAAGCGGTCGAAGTCGGTCATCTTGGCCCTCTGTTAAAGGGATCCAGAAGCTCAGGTTAGAGATCAAACATGTCTGATTATTTATTAGAACTAACACACACTCAGTCTCTTTTTCACCTTTTCTCTGGCTTCGATTTTCTTGGCCCAGCTGCTCTCAGTCCACTTTTTGCTGATCTCTGCTTTCTCCCAGGCACGCCTCACAAACTTCTCACGAGCACTGTGGACGAGAAAGTCACAACGTGAGTAAAGAAGTCGTCCTGTAGACTCGTCTCTCTACAAACATGTCAAGAACTGCACAGAGACAACATTTGAAGACTTCCAGTTCAAACTTTCCATCACAGCAGGAAAAACTCAGACTAATGACCATCTGTGAAGCTCTGAGAGATACTTTAGCTGGTTAATGAGCCCAGCTATAAAAAAATAATAATAATAAGGTTTATCTGCTGCACAAGACAGTAAACCGTTACAGGCTCTGAATAATCCAGCTATGCTCTACAAACATGTTATGAAAGGTCATTAAGAGGCCTGGATAAGTAACTAACAATTACACTGTACATAACCAGGATCATAAATATAAACATAACTAACATGTAACAGAACGCACGGTAGCACATGTAATGGAAAAAATAAACATGATAAGGCAGTGAGTATAATAGCATGATGAATGAGACAGTTGGTGTAATCTAACAAGCCGATGTGGCTCAGGTGCAGGTAGAGGGTAAAGACGGTGTCGTACCTGTGGGGAACTTTGATGACGTAGTCGGTGAGCTGCATGCACTTGAATGGCATGGACTGCCTCTTCACCCCGGTGCAGGGACCGTCCACCAGCGCCTACGACAACAAAACACACTATCACAGCTACCACACCTGACATTCACACACTGAACCCAGTCATCACTGAACTTTATGCTCAGTAGTAGTGAGTGAGTGAGCATGCATGCATGAATAGTGTGCAGAAGCTCTTACCCTATTCTGATCGATGACGTCTACGATGACCACCAGTTTGCCTTCATGGGGACCGAAGGCGACGTAGGCGACCCGACCGATCTCGACGAAGCGCTTGAACACCTGGTAAAGACAGAAAATGCAATTAAACTCTCACAGACTGATAACAGGGTCCTTAAAACTCAGCAAATTCACATGACAGAAAACCATGTTTGTGGATGACAATCATTAGTGTGTTAGATGGAGAATACCGGAGAATAACCAAAAAAAGAAATAATGACATGCATTCAGTGTGGCTGTGATTGTGAAATTCTTGAATCTTGAAAATGCAGTGAATAACGTTCATGACTTTTCTCTTATTATAAACTCCTTTAAAAGATTTATTATTGCTATAGAGCTTTCAAGAGATTTTACAAATAAACAATCCAAATAATGATGATACGGATAGTAAACTAACACCAGCATGTCGATCATGTTTAATCAGAAGTGAAATTTGTAAAAATCTGACCTGTCGAACATGGCTATTTTATTCCTCTTTGTCAAGGAAAAAAATTAATTATATAGTATATGTAAAATTATCTTCCTCAGAGTCATTACGGAAGATTTCGACTTTACAGCTCAGTTACTAACCTAATTGACAGAAATCACACCATCAAAGGTGAAGCCTAAAGAAATACACTTATTTAAAGCTCAGAGTAACAAATGAATTAAAATTTAAATATTGTTAAAATATCAGTAATAGAATAAAATAAACTGATAATTGAACTAATGAGTCAGGTTTACTTTATGTTAAGGACTGGAAATAAGCCTTTTAGATGAAGATCTAAATACTTCCTGTAAATAGATTTTTTCAATTCTTTTAAGCTTCATTGGGGAAAAATTACTGAAATAAAAGTAAAATTATTATAAACATTAAACAAGAACCTCCTCACTGGGACATGAAGCTGCTTAAACGGGAATAAGGTGATAAAGATTGGTCTAAACAACCCTGACTGGTGAACTGACATTAAAAATAAACATTTAAAATCTCAATTTTCCACAATTTACGTAAATGAATGTGAAGTCTTTAAGAGGTGCGCGAGACCACTGCATTAGCCGTGCTAGCTCCTGCTAATCATGATTAATAGCGGTTGTGACGCTTATTGACTGAACTTACTAATTAAAAAAATAATTTAATAGTAACCCCGGCTAGTCAGCTGGTTAAGACAGCTAGTTAACAGCCCCTCAGTGGTTTAGTTAACTCTCTCTCCCTCACCGGCCTCGGCCTAACTCAACACACCACGTTGCGCGCGCGGCCGCATTAAACACACAAATCCTCTGTAAATAAGTCACCAAACACTCCACGAATACACATAAAACATTAAAAACAGTACAATGTCTCCGATGTAAATGTGTTTGTGTGTAAAACATCTAATTATAATGAACTTTTAGTCGAATTTGTGCTCAGTGTCTATACAGAGACTCACCATGATGGCAGACCGTGGTAGGAAAAGAACGCAGCAGCTTCCGGTCCAGACTGATACTGCTTCCGCTCCGCACTGCGCATGCGCACAACCCTCGCAGTGGTTTCAAATGTGTTTAAAATAAGCATTTTTTATATATAATTACATTATTAAGTTAAACTACATTTGTAAGAGTGAAAATATTTCTCAGCAATTATCATAGTGTCCCTGTGTTTCATGTGCTGTTTATTTTATTATTATTACATTTTTGTTAACATAATTTTATTATTTTTTATAACTTTCTTGCGTGCATATTCACAGGACAAAGACAAAGTATGTTTTTAGAAGAAACGATTTATTAATTGTTAAAAGCCCTATACTATACAAATAAAAATTGAATTGAATTCAGAGACTTGCAGTTTATAATTTCTCTCGCCACTAGATGGCGCCAGAAGAACATCACATTTACAGAAGCCCCTCGAATGTCTTTCCACGACGTGGCACATTTTATAATATAGACTTTGAGCTTCTCTTTCAGGAGGCTCGTTGGTCTAGGGGTATGATTCTCGCTTAGGGTGCGAGAGGTCCCGGGTTCAAATCCCGGACGAGCCCAGAAACTTTTCTCAACTTTGTATTGTATCTAAACCTATAATCATCTATACTGCTACTTGAATTTAAAGTTAAATGTTTAGGGTCAACTGTCCAAAGCAATGCAAAAAAAAGTTCTCAACGAAAAGGGACTGGACTGATAAACACACACACACACATTATCACTCAGCTTATCTCAACTACCTCAGAGCATTGAGACTGGACTGACTAATCAGCGCAAACGTACTGACCTACACCACCAAACTATCGTACACACCACCCTGTAAATGCTCTTTTGCACAATATTCATTACCGGACTGCTTTTTGCACTAACTTCTTAACTTCTTGATTCCTGCTGCTACGTTAAGTTAAGAAATGTTTACTGTTTCTCCACGACCTCAACTCATCACCACAAAACCTTATTATTATGTTATGTTGTCGCATCGTCACTTTGTTGCTTTTGTTTGTGCATTTGCACGTGGACTTTATGTTGTCTGTAAAAGCCCTGTAGCTAGTCTTCCTTAGCTAGTTAGTTTTTGTAAATTTATGTTGTAAATTTATGTTGCATGTAGCACCTTAGTCCTGGAGGAACGTCGTTTAATTTCACTGTGTACTAACTGTATATGGTTGAAGTGACAATAAAACCTACTTGAACTTGAGCATGAAAGAGAGAGGAAAGTTTACAGGACGGAAGTAAGACCAACAGTGTTGTACGGTTTGGGGACGGTGGCCACTGGAAAAAAGACTGGAAGCAGAGCTGGAGGTGGCAGAGCTTAAGATATTGTGATTTGATTTGGGGGTGACAAGAATGGATAGGATTAGGAATGAGAATATTAGAGAATGCAGGTACGGTGCAGGTAGGACGGTTTAGGGACAAGTGCAAGGAGGGATTAAGATCGACTGAAGAATTTTTTCCCGCTATGCCGCCAGTTTGTATGTGCTCGTGTGACTACATGTGGTTATTGTTACTGCGGCTGATTGGTCAACCAGGCCTTTATTCTTTCAAAACCTTTTTATACTTGAATGTTGTTACCTGCTATAAAATATTAAAGATAGATAGAGATCTGTCATTTTTATAAATTACAAACACCAGGAATTTTAACAGAGGCGTGTAAACTTTTTTATAACCACTGAACATTTCCTGCTGAAGCCTTTAATCTGTATATTAGCCACAGTGTCTTTATTAATCTCATTGTTCTTACTATCTCACTGCTGTAACTCTTTAATTTCCCAAACACCATCAAACATGTTGTAAAGACTGCAGTATAATTTCTCTGTTTTAACTACTGCTGTGTGTTTAAATCATCAACTTGTACTCAAAAGTATGTCAAGGTAGATTGTTTATACAAATTATAAAATTTACACAATGTGTTTATAGAAATTGTACATTTAAACCAGTGTCTCTCTCGGCCCTGGTCCTGAAGAATCATTTTATCACTTTATCAGCTCTCAGTACACATTTAACTAATAAACTAATCAACAGCCTTTTCTAATTGAACTAAATAGTGGAGGAGAAACAGTAAACTGTGCAGGACAGAGTGGACAGTGTGTGGGACAGTGTGGACAGTGTGTGTGGACAGTGTGTGGGACAGTGTGGGGTCCTCAGGGACCAGGGGGAGGGGAGGGGGGGGGGTTCCTCACCAGGTCCTCACCTCTCACCATGAGATGGTCCCAGAAAAAAATACATCGAATCTTGCAGAAATTAGACAAAATGTTTATTGCGCTTAACAGTTTTTTTTTACACAGAGTTGACTTTTAAATAATTTTAAAATAAACTTTATAGAATAGTAAATCATTTTATTACGACTATATTACGAACTGCTTTTTGTAATATTAAAAATTAAAATATTTCTCTGTAATGTCTGAATTGTGTCCGTGCCCCTCATGTGTTGTTTAGTTTAATTGTATTACGTTTAAAAAAGAAAGAATGAAATCCAGACGCATCGTGTTTTTTATGGGATTCATACAGATGAGATGCAATTCGCAATTCCGTCCCACTAGATGGCGCCAGAGTAACACGACGTTATACAGAAACATTTCCCGCCATAAGATTCTAAACGCAACAAACTGTGACGTGGCAAAATGTGAAGAAAAGCCTTATTTCTTTAACTGGCTCGTTGGTCTAGGGGTATGATTCTCGCTTAGGGTGCGAGAGGTCCCGGGTTCAAATCCCGGACGAGCCCATAGTTTATTATATTAAATCTAAACTATATTATTGGTATTTAAGTTTCAGCATAACGATGAGCTCAGTGATCAACAACTAGTTTCTGTATACCTAATTTTTACAACCATACATTTTACATTATTACAACTGTTTTGCAAATACACTCAGATCAGCCATATCATTAAAACCACCTCCGTAATATTCTGTATTTTTCCTTCATGATGCCAAAACAGTTGTGAGCATCGAGGTCTGGCCTCCACTAGACCTCTAAAGGTGTGTTTGTGACAAGATTTTTTCCTTTGTACCATTGCTAAACATATAAACTATATCATTCCTCTTAAAGTTTAATATTTGGGGTTTTCCAAACAAAAAGACTGAGCGCGTCATACAGTAACTCTGTGTTCGAGTCTCAGGAGGGTCGGGACAGGAGACGCCTTGGAGCTGCTCCTGTGTTTACTCTCAGTCCTGAAGAAAAACTTAATCACTGCTTAAAACACACTCTATCACTCTTACTGAGAATAATATTAAAGATAACAGATGAAGAGGAATAATGTCTCCACAACACACTCGACTTCACAGCTGTTAAAGAGGTCCTATTGTGCTTTTTCAAATATGATCTTTCATGCAGTGTGTCATGTAGCTGTATGTGAACATAAACTATCTGCACTATCTGTGACGCCGACACGATAAATGAAGTTTTTGTCTATTAAAAAAAAGAGTCGGCTCACATTCGCCTAAACGAGTCGTTAGCAAATCTATTTTTACTCTGTTACGGATCCACGTCACTACGTAACATATTTGCATAATGTCCGCCCACTTTATACGTTGCGAACAACTTCCCCACCATCTTACAATTAACGTTACCACACTCTTGTTAATGTGACCGAGCATTCATTATGGTTCGCTTAAAAACTTTATAATATAAAAAAACAATAAAAAACAAGAGCACACAAAATCCTTTTTAACTTAACACTCGCGAAGGGCGCAAGCCTCTTGCCATAGATTCTACGGTAAGCACCGAGGGGAAAAAGTGTAAGGGCACGGAGCATGCGCACTTCGCGAATCACACACATGCGAAGTGCGCATGCCCCATGCCCCATGGGGAAAATGCATGAGTAGTAATGTTGGACAAGCGCTGGCGTTATTTGTTTGGACGAGAGAAGGAGAGATTGCTGTGGATCATTTTCTTTCGAAGATTTTTCAACCGGATTATCTTTGACTGGACATATTCCCTGGACTTTTCACCCTCCATCATCGGCCTCCCGGACTTCATTAACGCCGGTGAAACCGAACCATACTCGGTATACTCGGATAACACACACAATAAACACGGACTTCGGACATTTTCCACTCACTCGCGTTCACATACACATACTGTTTATTATATTATAGTTTGTAAATATTGTTTATATCTTTGTTTGGTTGTGGTGCACCTTTTTCGTTTACTTTATTTAGTTTTGTATAATACACGTTTGCTTTATCTACTTGTTTGTGTTAATAATAAATTAGCTGGTCGTTACACGATAAACCCGACGCCATCTTTTCTATGTATTGACGCGTCTCCAGAGCCTTCGTTCAGTTACGGTAACTGGCGTTTCGTTTTCCGACACACGCTGTAGCGGTAGACCAATCATAAAGGACCGCACCATCTGACCAATCACAGCAGTGAGGGCTCACGGAAAGGCGGGGCTTAGACAGACTGAATCTTCGAACTGATTCACACGAGTCCTTTACAAATAATTTACAAATGGGGTAAAATTAAATCTATTTTTGGAGAAAACTAAAGTGTTTTTTGACCTTGCCTACAAACCTGTCTTTAGAGACTCATTAAACAATATAGCAAAATAGCAACCTTTAAAATGGCATAATAGTGGCACTTTAAACTAAAACATTCACTTTTGGTTCTTTTCAAATCATTCTTTACTGAGAGTCAGGTGAATCGATTCACGATTCAGTAGAATCACTGCCAGCTCAAGCTCTGGTTCTGGGGTCGGTTCTTCGTACGTCGCTTGACACATCCGGGATGAACAGACACATCTAAGATGAGATCATTGTGCTAATTACGCTCTGGCTAAGTTGGTTCTTCGCAGCACACCTGTTGTTGATGATTAGTCTGGCCGGATTGAGTTGTCTAGGATTATTGCGCGTTCGTGCGTTGGTTTAAAAGGCGATATGCATCGACAGTAGAAACACTGATCACAAGCCCTTCGATTGGTTGACGAAATGACAAAAGAGCGGCTCAATTTATTTTGTAACGTGTTATGCGCTGAAATGCCCCCTCTCATGGATTGCCCCCCCCCCCACATAATCACTATTAAAGATTATATTAGAACTTAAATTCATAGGTTAATGGTTTCCAAATTACATGAGACAATAAAATAAAATATGCAATATGAAAATAAATGTTGTATGTGAAAAAAAAAAAAAAAAATTTCTTTTTTTCAAATACATGTATACTTTTATATTGGTTCTTTTATAATAAAAATAATTTCGTCCAATTTTTCATTATAAAAATATTTATTTTTATTATATATTAATATTTATTTGCATATTCATGACAAACCCCTGAAAAATAAATATGTTACAAAATAAACATTATAGAAGAATTTGTATTAATGGTCTTGACGGCTGTCTCGTGCCTAGGGTTTATTATAATAGTAATATATTTTATAATAATAAACCTAGGAATTAATGTTCTAATATAATATTTGATAGCGATTATGTGCGTGTGTGTATATATATGCAAGATACGTTTCTATTCTCACGTGGGTCAGTCCGCGTCAGCGCTCTTTAACCAATCAGATGTGACCTCACCATTTCAACCAATCATAACCCGGCAGGAGCGCAGCCTTAATCCTGTTTACATGAAATAAAGCTGCTACCGAGCAGGTTCAAGCTTACGGACATGTTGCTATGACAACAAGTGCGAGAAGCGCATCGAGGAACGAAACAATCCAAGATCAGGACAAATCCACAACAACCAAATCCAGCTAACTGAGTTAGCGACGTACGAAGAACCGACCCCTGATATTAAGATAAAGTAAATAATTAATAAATAAACATTTATATGACTGTTTATAACCCGACAAAGCTCTGCTCCTGCAGTCTGTGGAGTGTGTACAGATCCTCCTCTGAGTGAATCAAATGAATCGGTTCCCTCAAACTGATTTGTTCAGAAGAGTCAGTTTAGTGAGTCGTGTTTGGTTTTCTGTGTTGTACTTGAGATCACACTACACACTCCGTGTCTCTGATTCTACAGAATTAAAGACCACAGTGTCTCCGTCTGTACAGAGTTAAACACCAGAGGACCGGATCTGTTAGAGATCTGCTTTACTTCCGGGTTTAGATTCCTTTACAGCGCGCGCGGACCGGAAGTCACTCAGGTTCACCGAGGAGTCGAACAGGGATCCGATCAGGGAGTCGACTCCCAGTGACTGAACACTGATACAGAACTGTTTTATATATATTTTTTTTATTTCAATGATTATAAACATAAATATATAGAGAATAGTGAGAAATACACACCACAATATTTACATAGCTTAAGAATATTTTATTGTGATTGTGTGTTTAACAATGTTTAATGGAAGCACTGGGATTGTCTAGTAAATGATCAGAAAAATAACATTATTATTAAAAAAAACACTTTTATTTCTAAGACTAAATGAAGGCAGTCCGGAAGTTCATCTGGTCGTACAATATAGAGACTGACATTGGAGTAAAGCAGCTGTGTGGATGTGTTCAGACATGCAGCACCGTGTTTGACGAGTTTAAGACCTGACAGTGTTTCAGATAAACACCACGGGGTGAGTCGTCTCCCAGCAGAACAAGGAAATGTCTCGTTAAAGCTCCAGGACTGCTGAGAGTCACAAACTCAACCTCAACTAACATTTACACACCGCAGGGTCAAAGCAGACACTCAGATGTTCAGCTTAAATACTGCATTAATAAAAACTACAAGCTCACACTGAGATCCTCTAGAACAAATTGACATCTTACAGGGTTTAGTTACAGTAAGGCATCATCATCATCATCATCATCATGCTCTTTAGCTCAGTGATAAATGTGAAGACATCCTGAAGAAGTGAACTGTGGTGTGTTGAATCAGGAGCTTGGGAATGTGTAGCTGTCACTCAACACATGCAGGAGCAGCGCTAACTGTCCTTCTAACTGGACTGTCCCATGTGTGTCTGAGTCTAAACCCCATGTCACCATCGTAAAACAAAGCTCTCACTGTCTAAAATCCTGGACTCAGTCTGAATAACTAGAGGCAGTAATGGATTTCATATAAAACGAGACACACAGGCTCGGATGCTGGAGAATGTGAAGAATGTTCTAGAGTCAACATTTCATTTCTAAATTAATAAACAAATGATTATCTGTACAGTAATTTAAACTGACAAGGAAACAAAGGACCTAAAGATAATTATTAATAAATATGATTCACTAAGTGCTTTTTTCCCATATTAACTCAGTACACTAGAGGAAAATGTTTTTCATTATAAAATGCACATCATAGTTTATGTTGATCTGCAGTGTGTAAGAAAAAATGAAGAGGACGTCAAGGATCTTCACGAAGATGAAGTTTATTACAGCGTAACAGTGACAAAATACATGCAGCCTCTGGATTCAGCAAAGTCTGAACCTTTATACCATTTTACACAAACTCTTCCTGCTCTTCATGTAAATGAAACCTGAAAGTCACATGTCCTTTTGATCATAGTATGGTCCTTGATGGCCCACTGCCGCTCCCACGATATAAGTGATAAAATTATGACATTTACTTGTGAGTTCCGGGAGAAACACTTCTGTGATAATTAAATCATATGATGAATAGGCATGCCTTATTACACACTTAGGAGTGAAGTGTGTGACGGGGCAGACTATAATTTCTTACTATAAAAGTGTTACCTGCCTCAATTTTTACAAAAATTAAAGATAATTATGATGACACTGAAATGAAGGGCTTTGCATTTACTAAAATCCCAAAAATAATGTGATTAGACACAGCACAGGTTTTTAATCATTGTTTTATTTAAAGTCACAGAAAAAATGGTTTATAACAGTGTATATAAAAATATAATTGAGTAACTATACGAGTACAAAATGTCAGCTGAAACAGAGAAGTGAAGCACATGGATTTTTGTTTTAATGTATCCTCTTGTTTACATTTGCAGAACATTATCTCCCAAATCCACAGGTTCTGAGTATTCTTTATTTTATTATTGTACTTTTTAGTTTTTAACTTACATCTTTTCATTTTTTATAATTAAGCTGCAAGTGAAAGATGCAGTTAAACTATGAGGGAAAAAGTTCTACACAAAAATCACACACACACACACTATATATATATATATATATATATATATATATATATATATATATATATATATATATATATATAAAACCTGTGATTTTGCAAGTTCTCTTACTTAGAAATCATGGAGGGTCTACAGTTTTCATTTCCACTGTGTTTTTTTCCTCAAAGACCTGTTATTTTGCTTTTAAATAGTCCATATGCTTCTTCCGGAGCCACTCCTTGATTTTCTTGGCTGTGTGCTTTGGGTGATTGTCTTGTTGGAAGAACCAGCCACGACCCATCTTTAATGCTCTGACTGAGGGAAGGAGGTTTTTGCCCAATATCTCACAAAACATTTCCCCGTTGATCCTCTCCTTAATACAGTGCAGTCGTCCTGTCCCCTGTGCAGAAAAACACCCCCAGAGCATGATGCTTCCAGCCCCATGCTTCACTGTAGGTATGGTATTATTGGGATAATACTCATCATTCTTCTTCCTCCAAACATAGCGAATGGAGTTAAGACCAAAAAGTTCTACTTCAGTCTCATCTGACCACAGGACTTTCTCCCATGACTCCTCTGGATCATCCAGATGGTCCCTGGCAAACTTCAGACGGGCCTGGACATGAGCTGACTTAAGCAGGGGAACCTTCCGTGCAATGCAAGATTTTAAACCATGGCGTCTTAGTGTATTACTGATTCTCTTCACGGTATTGACCAGCTTCTCCTGTGTAGTTCTGTGCTGAATCTTCACCATTCTTAGCGACCTCAAACCGGTGCTACTAATTTAGAATCATGAGCAGACTGTAGCTGGACTATTTAAGAGCAAAATAACAGGTTTTTGACGGTCAGAAATCTGGCTGATAAGCAAGTGATCAAATACTTATTTGACACAGTAATTCACAAATAAATTGTTAAAAAAACCATACAATGTGATTTCCGGATTTGTCTTTTTAGATTCGGTCTCTCACAGTGGAAATGCACCTCTGCTGAAAACTGTAGACCCTCCATGATTTCTAAGTAAGAGAACTTGCAAAATCACAGGGTGATCAAATCCTTATTGACCTCAGTGTATATATTCTATTTCTAAAATTGTTGTGAAATAAATGCAACATCTGACATTTTAATCTGCTCATCATTCATTGACGTTCAAAAGATAACCCTTTAAGTCACATGTGGAATAAATGTTAACGATCAGTAACAATACAGTACACAGTAATCAGCTACAATACAGCATGTGAAACACTTAAATCTACTGGATGGTTATTAACAACAGAAGCATGTTAACACAAACCTTTAGTATTTATGCATACTGAAAGATCTTTTCATCTAATCTATTATTTAATTGTGAAAAGGTTTATCTAGAATTTCACGATTCTTGTTAAATCGTGAGATTCCTTCAAACAGATGGTTATGGATCTTCTCCCACGCCTCCACCTCTGAGCGCCACAGAGCTGCTCTTGAGCAAATGAATTGAGCCACTTCACTTTTGCTCCCTTTGGCCAGACTATTTCCACTTTTAAAGATAAAAAGCACATCTAGACCAATAAAAAAAGCATTTGCGCCAATTAACCCCACCCTGGCTGACTGTGAAAGAGCCACAGGAGCTCCTTTAGCCAGCTGGCCAACATCAGGAAGATCTGCAGCCAGCTTTGGGATGCTTTGACCTGCTTTACCTTCATGAAGCCCCAAATTAAGTGCTTTTACAGCTGAAACTCCATCCACAATACCATCAATGCTCTTCGCTACAGCTCCAACACGAACAAACAGTTTTCCAACGTCAACTGCGTTGGTACCAACCTGAGGACCTGCTACAGGATCCTCAATTCTGGCCACTGTTTCTATACAGTCCAGGATCTTCTGCACATCTTCCAGAAACCTGGTGAAGGTGTTGTTGGCATCTTTTCCTTGACGGTTTTTGACTATTGTTTCAGCGATGCCTGTAGTAACGCTGTTAACGCCACTGGTGGCTCCAAGAACCAGACCTGCAATTGTGAGCTCCAGAGATATACCTGCAGTGACAGGAGCGAGAGCTAAACCTACAATAGACAAAACACCTCCTACAATACCGACTGAACTTCCAGCCACAGTGGAGATGTTGGAGCCCTTCTTCATCCTGTTCAGCTGAACTCCAGCTTTCTCTAAATCAGACAGGAACTGAAACATCCTGCAGTGACGCTCAGTGAATATATTAATGAAGTCTTGTGCCTTCACATCAAATATGTAATTCAGCCTGAACAACTCATCCTTCCTGTGAAGAAAAGACTCTAAAATAATAGTAGGCAACTTATCCATTTCAAATATGAATTATTAAAAGAAAATCAAACCAATACTCAAAATGATTAGACAGACAAAGTAGATATATAGATAGACAGACAGCAAACAGATAGATAGATAGATAGATAGATAGATAGATAGATAGATAGATAGATAGATAGATAGATAGATAGATAGATAGAAATACATTTACCTGATTTTGATGAGCTGGACTAAATGGTCATACATTTGGTACACAGACTCCTCACTCATGTTCAAATTAAACTCAGTTTTCCATCTGTAACATAACAAAGGTGATATAAAACACCTACACTGTCAGTAAATATGACTTTATTAATTGTTAAATTGTCAAACCAACTTAACTTATCTCTAAGATCTTATAAATGGTTTCAGTTAAGCAGTTAGGATTAAATTTGCCTAGAAATCACACTTCTGAAATGTTTTAGCCTGGATGTAAACCTCATCACAGTACTGAAAAAGCGCTAGTTAAAGTAGTAAATGACAAACTGTCCTGTAATCCGTAATCGTTTCTTTTGTTTCTTGTGTTGTTCAGGGAAGCTTTTGATACTGAAGATGATAATATACTTAATATAAATGTTGTCAGGATTTAGGAGCTCTCTTCTGGCTCAGCTCTTCCCTCGCTATCCATAATAAGTCTGTAGATTTATATGATGAATTCTGTGAGCATAAATAATTGTCTTATCAAAACTATAGTACAGTACATTGGCTTCAAGTAAAATTTGAAAGTAAAGTAAAATATAAGTCTCTTTTTAAAACCTAGAAAAATAAAAACAGCTAGAGTCAGAGCTTTCTCTGCGTCAGCTGTTTATTCATAAATCTGTTTATTAATTAGTCTTTTCAGAAGGGAAGTTTAACATCTGGCATCTGTGATATGGGCATAAACCTCGTCTCACCTTCCAGACTTTCCTGTTAAAGACAACAGGCTAGCCCAAAGTGAGCTATCAATCTGTCATCTTCCAGAAAATCTAAAAAGCCTCTCGTAGTAAAAGTCTCCATCCTGACTTTTTTAACAAGTTTAACAAGTTTAACCCAATCATAGAAAACAAAGGATGGACAGTTTTACAGCTTCACTCCGAATGGGAAAAACCCTCCCCGACTCTCACTGCTGGCACCCACATTGACCCCAGGAAGCGGGTTCTCCCACCTTTCCTCTTCTTTGCTCAGGAACAAGGAGACATACTGCATGGATGTTTCCAAAGGCAATCATTCAATCATGCTTATATAGTGCCAGTAGGGATAAATTATATATATATGCTTATCTAGTATGTTTTATGACTGTGAGTTATGTTTAATGTGTTAAACCTAGAAAGTGTAATCAATGTTTACAAACCCCCTTTCTGTAGAGGAAAGTACTAATGATTATGCAAGATATGGGATGCTTGGTATTCAAAGGGATCTTGTTTTATTGAAGAACATTGATGTGTATGAAAAGTTGGTAGCATGAACAGGGCTCATGCAAATACACTTTTAAAAGTATTAAAAAACTTTAGCAGGATGTTCCCCATATGACAGACCCAACATTAGGCTAATGTATGCACAAAAGGGGAACCATGTGGGGCGTGGCTAAGCCCCGCAACAACATCTGATTGGGACAATCACCCGTGGGACGGACCGACTCTGCGGGGTCAAAACACCAAGGTCCGAACAAGTTTGTCGCTACTTCCCTCTTCGGCCTTTGCGGCTGCTCTTCCTAAACTAAGCAGTAAGATAAACCCAGAGCTCTGCTCTTGTGACTTTCCCAGATCTATAACCAGAACTAGCAGAGACTTTCTCAGAATTCCATCAACTTTCTCCATCTGAACTGTTTCGGTGTGTGTGTGTGTGTGTGTGTCCTAAATAGCATAGTTTCATGTATGTTAGAATAGGTCAGTGGTTCTCAAAGTGTGTGGCGCGCCCCACTGGTGGGGAATACAGACATGACAGGTGGGGCGCAATGAACGGGAGGAAATAACAGGAAAGTACCTATTCTAATTCATCCTTTTCTTTATTGATAATGAAGAGCGTACGCTCAAAACTAAACAATCACACACAAATAAATGGATCAGAAGTAAATTTAAAATAACATCAGTTGTGGGCCGGGAGAAAAAGTGGAACCATAGTGGAACAATAATGGTTTAACGTCGGATGGTTTAAGTGCTCGAATCACAAACCTGCGCGAGCCACTGGGCAGCGCTGCGCGACTCTGACAGAAATATACCGCGCCGACCATCAAAATACATTTTCTGGGATGCGCACATACAAACCAGGCATGGCAAGGCGGAAACAATAATAAACAGTCCTGACATTTTAAATAGTTTGTAAATAAAAACATAGTGGGTCGCATTTGAGCGGCGCTGCACGATCCACCGGGCTGCGCAAATAAACCAGATCATCAATGCGCTATTCAGGTAGTCGCGCTGCGCTGTATTTGCGCAGACATTTGGTTCAATCGGGGGCCGCAGTTTCGTCCCACTTTTGATATGTTTGGCTTCACATACACTTCGACAATGGAAGAAGACGAGCAGTGAGCTTGCTTATATGTGACAAAACCAACAACGAGGAGATTGTAAAGAAAAAAGCTGCCTCGTCTGTGGTGTGGAATTAGTTTGGGTATAAGAAAAGTGATACGAATGAGATGAACGTGATCCACTTTAAACATGTGGATTGCACAACCCTGGACATTACCATTCGTTTCCTACTCGTACAGCTGCTCTTATTGTTCACATATTCTTCATTTATTTTCTATATTGTGTATTGTTGTACAGTTATTTTATTTTAACTTTAGTTTTTATATTTTATTTTATTCTTTCCTAGTTAAATTTACCCCATATTTTATTTTTCATATTTATTTCCTATTCATAGTCTTTTATTTTAAGGTTTGAATTAAATAGAATTTTTGAATTTGATTTGCAAGGTACGCAAGTTCACTGTTTTAACAAGTGGTGGAAACACGTCAAACCTTTTCTATCATCTGAAATCCAAGCATCCAAACGAATATGGCCAAAGTAAAAAAAAAATGCGGCAAACCTCAGTAATTCACAGTTTATATAAAATTACATTATGTAAAACAGTTTCTTTGTGTTTGAATTTTTATTTATGCATTTTCAGATACAAATTGCTATATTGTGATTATATATATATTGTTACCGAGGTAGAAAATAACTTCTACTGTGATAGAAGATTTTGGTTATATCGCCCACCACTAATGAAGCCTAACTTGCTTCATGGTGGGGATGGTGGGGGCAGAGGAGAGACCTGTGTGTGTTTTGTGTCTTATACCGCTGGCAGCAGACCGCATGAGACCCAACAAATTAGGAAGACACTTAGAGACAACACACGTTAATAAGCCACTCGACTTCTTTCAAAGAAAGCTGGCAGAATACAGACAGCAGGATAATCGCATGGTAAAATCTGAATCAGTGGACAGCAAGCACAAATGGCTTCATTCAAAGTTGCATACAGAATTGGCCAGTGCAAAAAAACTACAAACGATTGCTGAGCAGCTAATAAACATGGGGTCAATTATGCAAAGATAAGTGACAACGTAAGCCTTTTATAACAATTGCACGTGTATTTTATCTGTTTTTAACTTGGTGTTGTTTGATCTTACTGGTTTAGAAATTGATATTTCAATAAACAGTAAACTTGGCAGATTTCGTTATTATTTTGTTGACAAGTGGGGCTTGAAAATTTGCTCACCCCCTTAAGTGGGGAATGACAGAAAAAGTTTGAGAACCACTGGAATAGGTCAATAAATTCTTGTTTTTTTTTTATAAATTTCATGATTTTAAAGTGAAAACATTTGCACAGATCTTACGTTACAGTAACTTGCTCATAATTGGTAAATACAAATAGAAAGTTTTAGATTTTTTCGTATCATCGTTAACGACGGGATAAACAGAGTTGGAAAGATACACTGAATTGTGCTAGACGCTGAACAGATGGATGATGAAGTGTATTCTATAAATTTTAAATCAGTTCATTAAATCAAGCCAGAAATTCGATTCATCTCTGGAAAAGAGCTGAAACCGTACACGAGGATCATGACATACTGGAAGAAAATCCAGATAAAGTTAAGCTCTGAATATGTACAAGCCATCAGGAGCTGGTGATACTTACTTATGAACATTTCCACAACATGAAATGCTCCTAGATCTGCAAAGAGAACAAATAATTTGTCAAAATAATTTTGTGTAACAACTAAAAGGTCTCTGCAGTCATGTGTAAAAGTTAGTGCCCCCCATTTAATTAGATTATATATATTTTTTTGCATATGTATGTGAAAACATCATAAAATTTATTTGACCCTAGCAGGCTTTTTAAAAAATTAAAAATGGTGATTGTCATGGTGTGAGCCAGTGATAGGCGTGCGCCTCAATTCTACAGGTGCGCAAATGGGCGGGGCCACTGAAAACAGGCACAGCAGCGGCATAATCAGCGTTAAAGGATTCCGGGCTTCTCCCCGTGTTACAAGGTGGGGGGTGTAGATCAGAGTCTGTCTGGTCTAGCGCTGGAGATCCATAGAGCAAAGTTGTGCCACAGATGCTAAAAGCACAGAAGAGTGGCATGCGAGCAGGGCTGATGTAACGGGCACTAGGGACTTTCAAGCAAGTGAAACTGAAAAAAGTCTTTTTCCGCCGCGTGAAGGACTGCAGTATGAACGCTGCATGAGCTGCCACGGCACTCGCTTTCTTGCGTAAAGCCAGCCTTCGGGATCCTGCCACCAAAGAGGGGGGAAAAGGCCACTGCGCATCCATGTTAAGGCCCCCGTTCCAGACGGGAAAGCCACCCAGCCATCGGATGTCGAAAAGGACTCCCGTCTGAGGCCGTGCCCAATGGAGGGCTGGGAGGGACTGGCTGTCCAGACCTCAACCCAACCTTAAAAGTTGTGCATAAGTAAACGCCCAAAACCCTCAGAGCATTGAAGCACTTTGTGAAGAAGAATGGACCAAAACGATAAAGTCATGGGGTACTTAGTACTTACTACATGTTTTGTTTTGGTTTTTTTTGGCTTCATGTTTGTTAAATAAATAGTGGCATGGTGAAAAAGGTTGTTGTTGTGTTGTGTTACTCTGTTACTCGTTTTATTTGCCTAATACTAAGACCTGCTACAATCAAATGATTCTTATTATATTTTTACACAAAAAAACAGACTTAAAAGAGGGGGCACTAACTTTTACACATAACTGTACTGTATATGCAATTCAGTTATATTTTGTTAGAGTAAGGACTTGTTCAATACTTTTTCTCCATCTTTTCGCAGATCTGCTGAGTGACATTGATGTAGTTGTCCAGCTGCAAGGCCAGGACTTCAATGTTGAAGAGGCTTGGTAAGAAGAGAGCTTCTGCATCTCTCTTGAAGTGGACGAGGAGTGGAGACACCATTTTGGCTGCAGAGATCACTGAATGTATGGACATGGAACTCACTCCTTTTGGCATGAAGCTCTCACCCATAAAGACAAACAGTGAGGTGACGGCTAGCTTCTCCACTGCATCCAAGAAGTTATGGAGTTTCTCCAGGCCTTCTAAAGTGTTCTTCAGAACTTCTCCTAGCTCCTTCTCCAGCTCCTGCCTTCTGGAATCTGCTTTACCCTGGCTCAGGCCGTTCCGCACGTACTCGCCCAGAGCCTTGGTCTTGTTCTCTGCCTTCTGAACATGATCAAACTTCAGAGTGATTTGATCTGCTCGGTCTTTGATGTCCCTCATCATATCGCACTCTGTCACTCTCTGTAAAGTCCATTTTGATTCTCCGTCACAGAACTCCTTCACAGTTGCAGTGTGTTTGAGAGTGTGTAAGATGTACTCGCCCAACTGCTCCTCCAGTTTCTCTCTGTGATAAAAACATCACTGAATCAGTACAGATTCCCAAAGCGAATCTACAGAAAGATCTAAAGATATACTTCCAACATGTGGAACGTTATGTTTTTACACTATAAAGTCAGAGATTGGTCTGTGTAGATTTTAATAACAGATCAAAAATATGCATGAGCAATAAAAAAATCTGTACAGAATTGTAATAGTGTCTCATCACACCACCCCATCACCCAGTATTTACCCATAACAGCAACACACATGGTGTTTTGCCAGGCCACAGTTGTAAATAAGAAACCTGTTCTTAATCTGTCTTGCCTGGTTAAATAAAGGTAAATAAAAAAATAATAATAAAATAAAAAATTAATACTAAATTGTTTATGATTCTAGACTGCATGTGTTTTCTGTTCTGGCTTCTCGGTGGTAGAATGAATTTCCTCTAAATGTCTGTACAGCCGAGTGACTGGCATCTTTAAGCGATGACTAAAGACCTATCCGTTTCTTAGATATGGATTAATTCCCCCCAGAACCAGGAGTTGTTCCACAACTCTAATTAGGACTAATGTACTGCTGATGGTGTGAACATGTGCAGAACAGAGATGATCATTACAGTAACAGCTGTTTAGTGTTTATCTATAAATATTGGTTATTAACTGATCTGCATAGGAAGAACATCAACACCAGAGTTATAGAATTAAACACTCAGTAAATTAATTTAAAGCACAGACCTGGTGTTGGACATCATCTGACTTTTAACTTTTGTAGGAGTGTAAAAAAAAAAGATTAAGAGGAACAGCAACACCTCCACTTCTCCACCCTGATATTAACACACTCGACTTCAAAGCTGTTCATCTAAAACTCTTTCACTTTCTTTACTGATTCATTCCTAAGAGTCATGAGAATCGATTCACAGTGATTCATGATTCGACCAAGTAATTTTCCTCTCACGCTCTCGTATTGCTATTAAGATAAAGCAGTGGTTCTCAAACTTTTTCTGTCATTCCCCACTTAAGGCGGTGAGTGAATTTTCAAGCCCCACTTGTCAACAAAATAATAACGAAATCGGCCAAGTTTACTGTTTATTGAAATATCAATTTCTAAACCAATAAGATCAAATAACACCAAGTTAAAAACAGATAAAATACACGTGCAATTGTTATGAAAGGCTTACGTTGTCACTTATCTTTGCATAATTGACCCCATGTTTATTAGCTGCTCAGCAATCGTTTGTAGTTTTTTTGCACTGGCCAATTCTGTATGTAACTTTGAATGAAGCCATTTGTGCTTTGCTGTCCACTGATTCAGATGTTACCATGCGATTCTCCTGCTGTCTGTATTCTGCCAGCTTTCTTTGAAAGAAGTGGAGTGGCTTATTAACATGACTGGAGTGTGTTGTCTCTAATTTGTTGGGTCTCATGCGGTCTGCTGCCAGCGGTTTAAGACACAAAACACACACGGGTCTCTCCTCTGCCCCCACCATCACCACCATGAATCCAAGCTCAAGATAGGCTTCATTAGTGGTGGGTGATATAACCAAAATCTTCTATCACGGCAGAAGCAATTTTCTACCTCGATAACGATATATATCACAATATAGCAATTTGTATCTGAAAATGCATAAATAAAAATTAAAAAACAAAGAAACTGTTTTACATGATGAAATTTTATATAAACTGTGAATTGCTGAGGTTTGCCGCATTTTTTTTACTTTGGCCATATTTGTTTGGATGTTTGTATTTCAGATGATAGAAAAGGTTTGATGTGTTTCCACCACTTGTTAAAACAGTGCACTTGCGTACCTTGTAAATCACGTTCATCTCATTCGTATCACTTTTCTTCTACCCAAACCAATTGCACACCACAGACGATGCAGCTTTTCTCTTTACAATCTCCTCGTTGTTGGTTTCGTCACATGTAAGTAAACTCACTGCTGCTGCAGCGTCTTCTTCCATTGTCGAAGTGTATGTGAAGCCAAACACATCAAAAGTGGGACGAAACCGCGGCACCCGATTGAACCAAATATCTGCGCAAATACAGCGCAGCGCGACTATCTGGATAGCGCAGTGATGATCTGGTTTATTCTCGTAGCCCGGTGGATCGCGCAGCGCGGCTCGAATCACAAACCTGCGCGACTCAATTTATTTAAAATGTCAGGACTGTTTAATATTGTTTCCGCCTTGTCATGGCTGGTTTGTACGTGCGCATCCCAGCGGGGTAAAATGTACTTTGATGGTCGGCGCGGTTTATTTCTGTCAGAGTCACGCAGTGCTGCCCAGTGGGTCGCGGAGGTTTCAATTCAATTTACTTGTATTAATGATCCATTTATTTGTGTGATTGTTTAGTTTCGAGCATACGCTCTTCATTATCAATAAAGAAAAGCATGAATTAGAACCTGTCATGGTCCTGTCACATCAACACCATGGTGAAAAAGGCCCGGCAGCTTCTGTACCACCTCACGTTTGAGAGACTTCAGACTGCCCTCCAAGGTGCTCAGGAATTTCTACTCCTGCACCATGGAGAACATCCTGACGGGAAACATCATGACCTGGTTTGGAAACAGCACCATGCAGGACAGACGAGCTCTACAGAGGGTGGTGCGATCAGCCGAGCGCATCATCCGCACCGAGCTCCCTGACCTGCACTCGATCTACACCAAGCGGTGCTGGACCAAGGCCAGGAAGATCGTGAAGGACCTCAGCCATCCCAACAATGGACTGTTCTCTCTGTTGCGGTCAGGAAAGCGCTTCCGCTCCCTGAAGGCCAACACAGAGAGACTGAGGAGGAGCTTCTTCCCGCAGGCAATAAGGTCTCTCAACCACACCACATCACACCACAAACACAGAACTAATACAACCTGTTAACATCAACGGACACTATGGACACTTTCATGCACATCTACACTTACATTGGAACTCGTTTATGTTTACATTCTGGACCTTTGCACAAAGTCACTTTAATAAGGCACCTTAATACACGTTCTATGCAAATTACTTGCACACCATACATCCTCCACCAAATTTCAATAAAAAAAAAAAAAGAAAATCTCTATTGTACAGTATATTTCTATTTTTATTTCTATTTTATGTACAGTATACTTTTATTTTTATTCTAGTTAAGTTTAAATTTTCCTATTGTATTTCTTTATTCATATTTATTTCTTACTATAAGTTTTAATTCTCTTTTTAAGGTCACTGGCGGTCGTGTAAGCATTTCACTGCATATCGTACTGTGTATGACTGTGTATGTGACGAATAAAATTTTAATTAGAATTAGAACAGGTACTTTCCTATTATTTTCCACTAATTTCCTCCCCTTCATTGCGTCCCACCTGTCATGTCTGTATTCCCCACTAGTGGGCGCCACACCCTTTGAGAACCACTGAAATAAAGTAAATAATTAATAAATAAACATTTATATGACTGTTTATAACCCGACAAAGCTCTGCTCCTGCAGTCTGTGGAGTGTGTACAGATCCTCCTCTGAGTGAATCAAATGAACCGGTTCCCTAAAACTTTAGTGAGTCGTGTTTGGTTTTCTGTGTTGTACTTGAGATCACACTACACACTCCGTGTCTCTGATTCTACAGAATTAAAGACCGCAGTGTCTCCGTCTGTACAGAGTTCAACACCAGAGGACCGGATCTGTTAGAGATCTGCTTTACTTCCGGGTTTAGATTCCTTTACAGCGCGCGCGGACCGGAAGTCACTCAGGTTCACCGAGGAGTCGAACAGGGATCCGATCAGGGAGTCGACTCACAGCGACTGAACACTGATACAGAACTGTTTTATATTTAAAAAAAAATTCAATGATTATAAACATAAATATATAGAGAATAGTGAGATTGTTATTTATGTTAACAAACAAAATAAACTCCTTCTAATATTTTAGTTAGTACAGAACAGCATGTAGCTGTGTGGATTTGTTCAGATACACAGCAAAGTGTTTAATAGATTTAAGAGCCAGTGATGGATTTCCTATAAAATGAGACACTTACTGTACACACAGGCCCAGATGCTGGAGAACGTGAAGATTGTTCTAGAGTCAACATTTCATTTCTAAATAAATAAATGATGTTCTGTACATTTATACTGACAAGGAAACTTTGGAATTAAAGATAATTATTAATAAATATGTTTCACAAAGTGCTTTTGTCTCTAATATCAACTCAGTACACTAGAGAAAAAACATTTTCATTATAATCTTTTACATCAAATACATTTTACTTGATCTGCAGTGTTACCTACCGGTTTTTAGAAAAAAAATTAAACTTTTAAAAAGCTGATTATAATGATGAGAGGGCTTTGCATTTATTGGAATTGTAAAAAATACTCTGACACAGAACAGGTTTTTAATCATTGTTTTATTTAAAGTCACATAAGACATGGTTTATAACTGTTTATATAAAAATATAATTGAGCAACTGTATGAGTACAAAATCTCAGCTGAAACAGGAGATAAGTCAGAGCCAGTATCAACATCTGTACACGTGTTACTATAACACTGTGACCACGTGTGTGTGTGTGTGTGTGTGTGTGTGTGTGTGTGTGTGTGTGTGTGTGTGTGTGTGTGTGTGTGTGTGTATGTGTGTGTGTGCAAAAGTCTGTCGTTTGCGCACGTAATTTGACACTGTGCCGGTTCACACACTTTCTCTCTCTTGCCTTTGGTGTGTGTGTGTGTGTGTGTGTAGAACAGCCACTCTGCCCTACACAGAAACACTGCTCTGTCACGATTCTTTTCAAAGGTAAAGTGCAGGTTCATTTGTTTGTTTGTTTTACTTTACAGCAGTGATACCATTAGTATGCACTCATGTGAGTGCCATTAGCGATGTTTCTTGCTAATTTCTCAGACAAAACAGTCTTTCTGTTAATGTCTGTGTATGTGTGTGTTTGTGTGAAATTCAAACAAGAGAGGAGAAAGGTTTACTGTGTAAGATGAGAAGGGGAAGACGGGAGGGGCTGAAAGTAAGAGTCTCCTCTTACTTTAGCTTCACACACACACACACACACACACAAACAGAGCACCTGCACACATAAACAGAATTAAAAAAAAATGTTTTACTTTTTTTTAAGGTAAACTGCAGGTTAATTTGTTTTATTTTTACTTTATATTTTGTGTTAATTATTTTTATGTATTTATTTTTTGGGGCTGTGGAACGAATAATTTGAGTTTCCATAATTTCTTATGGGAAAATTAAATTTGCCAGTGTTTTGGAATACGAGTCCGCTTCCAGAACGAATTATGCTCGTAATCCGAGGTTCCGCTGTATATGGATCTTCTCCCATGCCTCCACTGCTGAGTGCCACAGAGCTGCCCTGGAGTAAGTAAACCAAGCTTTTTCACTTTTGCTCCTTTTGGTCAGACTAGTTCCACTTTTACAGATGAAAAACGAGTCTAGACAGATAGAGATAGAGATAGAGACAGATGGAGTTCTGTGTCTTCACACCAAATATAAAATTTTAGCCTGAATGACTTGTCCTTCCTGAGAAGAAAATGTTCTGATAAACTGGGACCAAATTCATTGAGAGGCGACCAAAAAAAAAAAAAAATTAACAAAGACACAGTCAATATGAATACATACCAAAATACCATTGCCTGATTTTGATGAGCTGGACTAAATGGTCATGCAGTTTCTGCACAGACTCTTTACTCAGGTTCAGATTCAACTTTAGTGAAGCTCTCCCACTTTTCCATCTGTAACATAACACAGGTGATGTAAATCTTGTTTAAAATTTGTAAACATGGTTTTCATGGATGTTCTTCCAGGGAACATTTCATAACTAATCAGCTATCATCAGGATAAGAGGTTACTCTCATTTATTTAGGTAATGCATGGTATTGAATATACAGTTGAGATCAGAAATGTACATACACTTTAGCAAAATACACTGCTAGGTCAAGAAAAGTCAGAGAGTCTGGGTTAGGGTTAGGGTTAGAGTGCAAGAGTCTGCATTTTATCAACATTTTAAAAATATAAAATCACTCCTATCTTCACCAAAATGTTGGAGAGCTCCAGAAGTTTCGTAACTGGTTTGGAGTAGAGAGGAATTGGCATTCAGGCAGAGACACGCGTGGAGGAGAGACGAGTGTCCCAGAGTTCATAAAAGGCAAGTCCTGTTGTGGTTTTGCTTGATTGTTCCAACCACCAAAATGCTCAGATAAGGCACGGTTAATGCAGCTTATTCTAATAAAAGGAGTGATTTATTAGTTTAAACCCATGTAGCATCTGCGTGCATGTCGAACTTTGTATCAGATTTCTCAGTGTAGTAGGCTGCGATTAATATTTATAAATTTTCACCCACCAAACACGGCATATATTTCACGTAAATATTCTTATAGGCACGTAGGAATCATGATATAATGACTCTTGGTATGTTAACCTATGGCATGGCAACTTCTGTATGGACATCATTGTGCTTCTACTGAACCTGAAGAAGAAGGTTTTTAAGGATGGTAATAAGGCTGAACTCGAGTGCATTCAGAAAGATCTCAAGTTCGGTCTGAAGGAGGCCAAGGTGAGATGCAAAAGAAAAGTGGAGAAGAAGGTGCAGGAAAACAACATAAGGGATGTCTGGGATGCTATGAAAACCATTACAGGCTGTAATGCTACTTCAGAGAGAAGATGTAAGAAATTGCAGCTTGATGCAGATCTTGTCTCTTACCGGACTCTTCTCTCCAAATTCTCATGTGACATGACTTCTGCCAAAACTACCTTCTACAGGGAAAAGCTGGAAGCCTGTGCACAGGATCCTGGTAAACTCCACAAAATCTTCTCCTTACTACTCAACCCACCGGCTCCTCCTGAGCAATCTTCTCTGACTGATTCTGACTTCTCTGACTTGCAGCAATCCGCCAATCCTTTGCTGCCAACCCAAATCCTACACCAGAATTCCAGGACCTTCCCTCCTCTCCCTTAGCAGAATTCTCAAACCTGTCATCTGATGAGATTCAGCAGATCATCTTGTCAACCAACCCCACCACCTGTTCATTAGACCTGATCCCTTCCCCAATGCTCCAGGCCATCTCACAAGACCTCCTGCCCTGCCCTCCAGATGATGACCACAACCATTCCATATCATCTGGTCATGTTCCTGCTGCTTTTAATAAGGCAAGAGTTATTCTCATCCTCAAGAAACCCTGCCTGGAAACAACAGCAAAAGTTAAAAACTAACTCCTAGTATCGCTTCTCTCTTGAAAGGACTGTTTATAACCAAATGTCTCTTTATCTCTCACAGAACAAATTTAATGATCCCAACCAATCTGGATTCAAAGTAGCCCATTCCACAGAGGCTGCCCTTCTGTAAGTCACTGAGAATCTCCATGCTGCTAGATCAACTAAACTATCATCTGTCCTCATCCTCCTCAACCTGTTGGCTGCACCTTTGGAACTTCGTGTCAGTGGTTTGCTTCTTACCTAGAAGATCGTATGAGGTGACATGGAGGGTATCCACATCTGCCCCATGCAGACTCTCTACTGGTGTTCCACAGGGCTCAGTACTTGGTCTTATTCTCTTCTCCCTCTATTTGTAAGGTCATATCATCGAATGGATTTTCACACCTTAGTTATGCAGATGACACAAAACTTATTCTCTTCTTTCCTCCCTCAGACACTCAGGTTTCCACCCGGATCTCAGCATGTCTGGCAGACATCTCATCCTGGACGGCAGCTCATCAGCTGAAGCTCAATCTGAGTAAAACCAAACTGCTGTTCATCCCTGGTGAACCATCCCCAGGCCAAGACCTTGTGATCTCCCTGGACAACAACCAGATCACTCCTTCAGCCACCGCCCGTAATCTTCGTGTAAATGTGGACAATCATCTGTCATTTTCCCCCCACATCGCTAACCTTACTCGCTCTTGTCGATTTCTTTTTTACAACATCAGACGAATCCACCCATTTCTTTCTTCACAGGCTACTCATGTGCTTGTTCAGTCCCTTGTTATTTCAAGACTGGACTACTGCAACTCACTCCTGGCAGGCCTGCCTTTGTCCACGATTCGTCCTCTGCAACTGATCCAGAATGCAGCAGCACGTCTCGTTTTTAACCTTCCCAAGTTCTCCGACACCACCCCACTGCTCTGTTCCCTGCACTGGCTTCCTGTAGCTGCCCGCATAAAATTCAAAACCCTGATGCTGGCCTACAAAGCTAAAAATGGCCCAGCACCCACTTACCTCTCTGCTCTAATCACACCATGCACTGAACCACATTCCCTCTGATCCCCCAGCACTGCTCGCTCTCGTCCCACCATCTTTCAGGGATCGAGGAAGACATTCATCCAGACTCTTCTGTTCTGGCATCTAGGTGGTGGAACGAACTTCCTCTAGATGTCCATACAGGGGAGTCTTTGACAATCTTTAAATGATGACTCAAGACGTATCTGTTTCTTCAATACTTTTTAAAAAACCTTCCCAACTGTGTTTGACTGATGGCACTTAGTTAGTAACCTGACACAGTGTAAGTATCTATTCAGTGACATACTGTAAACTTCAAAGTACTTTATGTAAGTCACTCTGGATAAGGCCGTTTGCCAACCACCTGCCAAACATGTTGGTACATTTACCTAAATGTAAATGTACCAACGACTGTCTGTCCTGTTATCACCTCCCCTCCCCCACACTACAACCACTACAAACAAGGAGCCCCGTCACCCCCCACTATCACAGCACAACAGGTGAGTACAGAAGCATGATCAAGGACTTTGTGACATGGTGCGATCTAAACCAGCTACAACTAAACATACAACAAGACTAAAGTGATGGTTATTGACTTTCATCGGTCCAGGTCTCCCCTGCTACCTGTCTCCATCGAGGGGGTGGATGTTGAGAGGGTACAGATACCTGGGGCAGGATGACAAGCTGGACTGGTCAGTGAACACTGATTATCTGTATAAGAAGAGTCAGAGCCGGCTGTTCATCCTCAGGAGACGAGGATTTTTCAACATCTGTAAAAAGCTCCTGCTGATGTTTTATTATTGACGACTGCATCAGTCATCGCAAGTGTGCTTTTCTATGCGGTGGTGTGCTGGGGAAAACAGGGATGCTACATGATTAGACAAAGTGGTCAGGACAGCTGGTTCGGTGGTTAGTCTGGAGCTGGACTCTCTCTCGAGGAAGTGGTAGAGAAGAAGTTTGTTAAGACACTTAACAAAATGCTGTCAATTATAGCAAACACCGACCACCCACTGCAACCAGTGTGTTCAGTGGAAGACTTCTGTCACAACACTACTCAACAGGCAGACTTAGAAAATCCTTTGTCCCCAGAGACATTCAGCTCTTCAACACCTCACTATAATGACATGGGAATTGTGGATATATGCTATTTACATCATGGTGTTAGATGCATAACTCCCACCTGCTAACACTCGGGGTGATCAATTACTCCAGCTATAAAATTCTTTGCCATTTATACAAACCGGATTCCAAAAAAGTTGGGACACTAAACAAATTGTGAATAAAAACTGAATGCAATGATGTGGAGATGGCAAATGTTTAAAACAAAAGTTTAAACTGAGAAAATGTATCATTTTAATGGTGAATCAAAATGTCATGGTGTCAACAAATCCCAAAAAAGTTGGGACAAGGCCATTTTCACCACTGTGTGGCATCTCCCCTTCTTCTTACAACACTCAACAGACGTCTGGGGACCGAGGAGACCAGTTTCTCAAGTTTAGAAATAGGAATGCTCTCCCATTCTTGTCTAATACAGGCCTCTAACTGTTCAATCGTCCTGGGCCTTCTTTGTCGCACCTTCCTCTTTATGATGCGGCAAATGTTCTCTATAGGGGAAAGATCTGGACTGCAGACTGGCCATTTCAGTACCCGGATCCTTCTCCTACGCAGCCATGATGTTGTGATTGATGCAGAATGTGGTCTGGCATTATCTTGTTAAAAAATGCAGGGTCTTCCCTGAAAGAGATGACGTCTGGATGGGAGCATATGTTGTTCTAGAAGCTGAATATATTGTTCTGCATTGATGGTGCCTTTCCAGACATGCAAGCTGCCCATGCCACACGCACTCATGCAACCCCATACCATCAGAGATGCAGGCTTCTGAACTGAGCGTTGATAACAACTTGGGTTGTCCTTGTCCTCTTTGGTCCGGATGACATGGCGTCCCACATTTCCAACAAGAACTTCGAATCGTGACTCGTCTGACCACAGAACAGTCTTCCATTTTGCCACACTCCATTTTAAATGATCCCTGGCCCAATGAAAACGCCTGTGCTTGTGGATCTTGCTTAGAAATGGCTTCTTCTTTGCACTGTAGAATTTCAGCTGGCAACGGCGGATGGCACGGTGGATTGTGTTCACTGACGATGGTTTCTGGAAGTATTCCTGAGCCCATTCTGTGATTTCCTTTACAGTAGCATTCCTGTTTGTGGTGCAGTGTCGTTTAAGGGCCCGGAGATCACGGGCATCCAGTATGGTTTTACGCCCTTGACCCTTACGCACAGAGATTGTTCCAGATTCTCTGAATCTTCGGATGATATTATGCACAGTTGATGATGATAAATGCAAAGTCTTTGCAATTTTTCGCTGGGTAACACCTTTCTGATATTGCTCCACTATCTTTCTGCGCAACATTGTGGGAATTGGTGATCCTCTACCCATCTTGGCTTCTGAGAGACACTGCCACTCTGAGAAGCTCTTTTTATACCCAATCATGTTGCCAATTAACCTAATTACTGTTAATTGGTCTTCCAGCTCTTCGTTATGCTCAAATTTACTTTTTCCAGCCTCTTATTGCTACTTGTCCCAACTTTTTTGGGATTTGTTGACACCGTGAAATTTGTAATCAACATATTTTTCCTTTAAAATGATAAATTTTCTCGTCTTAAACTTTTGATCTGTCATCTATGTTCTATTCTGAATAAAATATTGACATTTGCCATCTCCACATCATTGCATTCAGATTTTATTCACAATTTGATTAGTGTCCCAACTTTTTTGGAATCCGGTTTGTACACTGACTAAATTTCATTGTCACTTTCATGCTGCTCTTTGCACAACTACTTGCACAATGAATATCGTTTGCACTTTTCTATATAAAATCATGGCTGAACTGCAATTAACTTTTTTTTTACTTTTGATATCTTGTCGTGTATTTAGATTTTCATTGCACTAATAACTTCTGAGCGGCGCGGTGGTGAAGTGGTTAGCACTGTCGCCTTGCACCTCCAGGGTCTGGGTTCGATTCCCGTCTCTGTGTGCATGGAGTTTGCATGTTCTCCCCGTGCTTGGTGGGTTTCCTCCGGGTTCTCCGGTTTCCTCCCACAGTCCAAAGATATGCAGGTTAGGCTGATTGGCGTTCCTAAATTGCCCGTAGTGTGTGATTGGGTGTGTGAGTGTGTATGTGTGTGTGCCCTGCGATGGATTGGCACCCTGTCCAGGGTGTACCCCGCCTAGTGCCCGAAGTCTCCTGGGATAGGCTCCAGGTCCCCCGTGACCCTGAACACAGGATTAAGCGGTATAGAAGATGAATGAATGAATAATAACTTCTGGTCAGTTCTCACATTACTGTACTGTACAGACTATATGTAAGATGCACAGTGTGCAATCTACAACCTGTCTTTATGTTATTGTGATTTTGTGAGCCATGTGAGCCGCTTCATTTTAGTCATAACATATTAGCATATATTTTTGCTGTGTGTGTGTGTGTGTGTGAGGAATCTGAGTGTGTAGGTATGAACAGCTGAGACAATAAGAGACCTGGTGAAGCCTGATGTTACCTGAGCCAGGTGTGAATGGGTCTTTAATATTTATGAAAAGTCGTAGATTATTCAGTGAAACAGAGGCTCTGCTGAAATAAGTTGGGCACATCAGTCACTTTACCCCAAATAAAAGGTCTTTCAGAGTGTTAAAATTGAGTTTTCTATGGACACACACCCAACACTTTCATAAACTAATTGTAACTTTAAAAAAAATCCAGACGCATCGTACTTTTAGTAGGAAACTCATTCAGACAGATGCAGTTCGTAATTTCTTACCACTAGATGGCGCCAGAAAAACGACTTTTTACAGAAGTCGCCGACCTTAACTTCCATGACTCTACATGTGGACGTGGAAAATCAGCTGATTACCAGCCGGCTCGTTGGTCTAGGGGTATGATTCTCGCTTTGGGTGCGAGAGGTCCCGGGTTCAAATCCCGGACGAGCCCAATACTTTTCTTTGTATTTGCTAAAAATATAACCTGCATTGTTCGTCTTAAAGTTGAATATGTAGGACCAACTGTCCAAAAACAGTGAGCAGTGTCGTAAAGAAGTGAAATTTAAAATACCTTGTCCAGTCTATTTCTGTCTGACTGATCACAGTAATGCCTCATTTGTGTCTCTGTGCTTCATGTATTATTTACTTTGACTTCAAAAAATAAAAAGAAGAGAAAAAAAAAAGTTCACAAACCGGTCCGTGAGATTAATGTGTAAAGATTGCAGGTGGGTTGCGATTCGTAATTTCTGACCACTAGATGGAGCCAAACATCATGACATTTTACAGCAGCCAACCGAAACCTACACGCTGTACACATGAGGACGTGTCACTTCAGGATGGGAATCTCTGTCTGAGCTGTGAACTGGCTCGTTGGTCTAGGGGTATGATTCTCGCTTAGGGTGCGAGAGGTCCCGGGTTCAAATCCCGGACGAGCCCATAGTTTACTTTTGACGCATGTAAGTTTAATACTTAAAGTATACTTAAATCAAATTAGTCAATTAAAAAAAAATCTAATTGGTCTAAAATTATAACATTGCATCAAGCCGAACATTCTGCATTGCAGTTTGCAAATGAACGACATTTATGTACAATTTCCATAGCTGAACACCTTCAGCTCATATGTGGAGATAGTCAGGAGTTTCTTGATTTTCTTCTGGTGAAAAGGTGCCACAACACCAGCCTCATTACTCATAGCAGCTGAACCACTGCCTACTCCTAAGACCGTGCAGTTGATTGAAATTATAGCTCATAAGATCACCAGAATCGCTCTTACATCAGTCATAGACACTTACATGCACATTACACACATACACACACACACACACATTCTTCATCCTTCTGCAACATGGAAAAGATAGAGAAGTATTTATGGTCCCACACAAACAACCCTGAAACAGTTTTATTAGAATAATTACCTAAACGTCTTCCTGATTGAAGACATTGATAAGTTCAGTGTTATCAGAAACTATCAAAAAGAACCAGTGAAGAGAAACTGCAGTGCACATAAACAGTAAGGAAGGTAAATGAAACAGTAGTTGCATTTCCACTTCTTACCACCAGATGCCGCCATAAACACAACGTGTGGCACAAGATTATTTCATTCTCCTGGACCATGTAGACGTGGCACACTGTAACAATAATCCTTAAACCAAGAAGTTTGCAACTGGCTCGTTGGTCTAGGGGTATGATTCTCGCTTAGGGTGCGAGAGGTCCCGGGTTCAAATCCCGGACGAGCCCAGAATTTTTCTGTAATTTAATGTGAAGCCAAAAATGAATGAGAGTACCACTGCATCACTCGAAAAATCAATCTACAACCATAAGGCTTTAGCTTTAGCACTGGGAGGGAATGTTCATACGTGTACATAGTTTCAGTCTGACTGTTTTGTATAATAAACAACAGATCCTGACCATAAATTATTTCAGTCAGGTTTATTTATCCTTATTGTACTTTTAAAGCTTAATTATTTACATTACATGAAATAGATATTAGCCTGGAAATACTAAAATGTTAAACAGTATCTTCACAGGATCCAAAATACCAATCATTCTTATCTATTCACCTCATTTATTCTGCAAATCACCACCTCAATTCCAAAGAATTATCTATTAAATAATTTTTTTCTATACGGCAAACATTTCTAAATGAGATTTATTAGAAACAAACAGAACAAAAAAACACCTTACATGGTTTGTCATTAAAAGGAAATAAACAATTTCATATGTACATATTTAAAAAGACTTAAAGGTGTAATGTCGGAGCATGAGCGGCGGTACGCATCAAGGCAGGATGTAGGTTAAAATCTCTTAGCGACAGCCCACAAACGACTCGTTGTATTTCTCCATGGCTTTGAGGGAGCGCCGAGATTTCTGCTTGAAGATGGGCGAGCGCAGGAAGCGTGTGTCTGTGAACTTGTCTCCACGCCGCAGCTTACTGATAAAAAGAAATTATAATTATAATACAGATAATACTGTTATAATACAAGAAATGTGTTAGACAAACAAAGAAATGAAAAAACAGCCGGTATGATATGTAAATCGTAAAAGAGGCGGGGCTTACGAGCTGATCGACGGCTCCTTATAGCTGACCGTGCCAGTGCAGCGTCTCTTGCGGCCGTGGCTGGGGGTGGAGTCTCGGCCCTGCAGAGGCGTCTGGTAGACTGCGGGGGAGAGATTTGTCACGTCACTCAAAGCCAAGCCCAGACAGGAACGAACAACGAGACCACCTGCAGAAACACAACGTGCACGAAGGAGACAGAGAAAGATTATCGAAAAAGTGAAAATAAAAACAAATAAAAACCCATAATACACCACCGGATAGTTAGAGAATGTGTGTGTGTGTGTGTATATATATAGAGGTGAGGGGTGTCAGTGACAGAGATGCTAAAACAGAAGATTTAAGAAAGTTGATACCTTTCCTCCTCCTTGACTTGTCCATCACCACAGCTGTGCTGTTCTCCTGCTCTGATAATTGATTCGGGCAGCTTGTCAATTCAAATAAAGGACTGTCAATCACCATAAGCCCCTCCTCTGGAGCAGAGATATCGGGTGGAGAAGACGCCTCTTCCTTTCCAAATGCAGCAGCTTGAAAAAAAGGAAATTGCTCCATGTTAAACGATGCTAAACAAATCCAGCAAACTGCACGATGATGATGATGATGATGATGAGCAGACAGACAAAGACACACAGGTGAGGTCACCTTCAGCACACTCCAGGACTGGAGTTGATGGATTGCACTCTTCAGCAGTTGGAGATAACAGTGACTCTGTGAACGGCAGGTCAGCAGCAGGGGATTGTGGGAGATTTAGTACCGTGTGCGTCGACAGGGAGGCGTCTGTACCTCCTGCACGTGTTTTGATGTGTCCTGGAAAAGAAGAAACAGAATTAAATGTAACACGCGCGGGTCTTTGGTAAAGCACCGCGACAACAAAGCTAAAGATCTTCCAACTCACCAGAGAACTCTGGACCCGCGCGGTTCTGCTTTGGTGCAGAGTTCTCCTTCCCTCGCGTCTGAGCGGACCTTCTCTTGGAGCGGACGCGGCGCGGCGGAGGATCGCGAGTCCTTCTGAACTTCTTGTCTGGAACATACAGGCTGTCGTCTGCGTCCTGCTCTACGTCTGAAGAGCTGGAGTCCTCGTCTGCTGGAGCAGGAGGGGGCGGAGCAACAGGAGAGGGTACGGTGACAGGAGAAGGCAGGGCTTCAGAGGCTTTACTTCCTCCTCGGAAAGGCGTGATGTGGACGGCCTCCTCGCAGTCGAAGTCGAACGTGTCGTTGCTGCCCAGTGAGGAGTTTAACCTGTCGCTGGGAGCAGAGCCGCCTGCCGCCGCGCGAGTCTTAGAGCGAGCACGTGGCTTCTACAGCGCGAATCAGGAGCAACAGTTATTGTTAATTTATCAACACCAAGGAATAGAAATGTTTTAAACTTTTTCATTAGTTTTACCTCCCAGGGTTTCTTCAGCGGTGCGCGCTCTGCCTTGCGGCCTTGTTCCGGCTTGGTCGCCGACTGCGCTGCCTTCCTCTTCGTCTGCCTGGACACACAGCGCTGTGGCGGCTCCGGGGTCGAATGCTGCACGGTCGAGAAGTCTGAAAGCTCGGAATCCAGCGCCGCTTTAGGAGCATCAACCGAATCTGTCCGGAGTGACCTCCGACCCCTGGCCGTGGTCTTTTCAGCGATAGGTTCACGTTGAGCGACGTCCTGGACAACTCTACTGTGCTCAGGGTTCTGGGGCTCCGCCTCTTCCGTTACACATGTATCCATAGAGGCAGGGCTAAACAACGAGCTCCGCCTCCGCTCAGAGCGCTTCCGTCCACCTCGCAGACGCCGCATTCCGACAGTGGAGGGCAAAGAGGGCTCGCTATTACTGGAGCCTCCGAAAACTTCGTCTACAGCAGAAACACAGCACAGGTTACAAGGACACGCACGATTCAGCACATGCATATGGAACAACTTCAAGTGTGGTTATGGTTTACCTTCATCCTGCTGAGTGAGAGACTCGAGGGTGCAGAGCTCCTTCTCCTGAGTCACAGCTTCAGTCTGTTCCTCACCCCTGATCACCATCGAAAACCACACACACGTTATATAAAGCATGAAACATCTTAAAGCTTTAAATTCATGTCCCTCTGAGACAGCTGGGTAAACACGAGACATTTACCAACCACCCTATAGATTCAGTATTACCTGGGCCTGGTCTCCTGATGGAGGACTAACTTCTGCTCGTCTACAGGAGACGCCTTATACACGGGACAGGAGAAATTATAAAGAGTAAATAAACAAAACAACAACAATGCAATTAAAACATTAAATTACATCCGTGGTTCTCAAAGTGTGGGGCGCCCACTAGTGGGGAATACAGACATGACAGGTGGGGCGCAATGAACCGGAGGGAATTAGTGGAAAATAATAGGAAAGTACCTATTCTAATTCATGCTTTTCCTTATTGATAATAAAGATCGGACACTCGAAACTAAACAATTACACACAAAGAAATGGATCATTAATACAAGTAAATTAAAATAACATCAGAGTAAAAGTGGAACCGTAGTGCAACAAAAACGGTTTAACGTCGGCATGTTAATTGCAGAGGAACAATAAACAAGGAAACATTCGGTATTATATATGTAATTTCATTCATTCCAATGTGTTTGCTGATGTTTCTGTATTTTTGTTAAACATTAATATTTTATCGGGCAGGACGAGTCTGGCATTTCTAGTTTCCACTGTGGCAACAAAGTTGCTTTTTGATCCTTTAGCCGCTGAACTGAAAGTGAAGATCAATATCGTTCTACGCTTTTTGTTGGTGTGCGGCATTTTGCGATGATCCCTAAATCATTGTTGCGCTGTAGAGAATAACGATGTTTATGCTTTTAAACATGTATAATTTAAGGCGGGTGTAGCTTTAAAGACAATATAGAGAAGAAATATATGTGGGTATCTTATTTGCAGGTTTATTTTACACAGCTATTGAAGTCGGAGATGCGAATATGTGAATATAAAACTAACTTTACTGCCGTCACAAACCGGGTCAGTAGCGTACTGTACAGTATGTAGTGGGCATAATAATGTCAATGGATACATTTCTTACATGGACCACAAAAAAAGCAGGTGATTCAGGACAATCAGCCAAACAGCCAGCCGAAAAGCGAATACGATGAATCCTAGCTTGGATTCATGGTGGTGATGGTGGGGGCAGAAGAGAGACACATGTGTGTTTTGTGTCTTAAACCGCTGGCAGCAGACAGCATGAGACCCAACAAATTAGGAAGACACTTAGAGACAACACACTCCAGTCACGTTAATAAGCCACTCGACTTCTTTGAAAGAAAGCTCTAGATAAGTGACAAAGTCTGTTATAACAATTACACGTGTATTTTATCTGTTTTGAACTTGGTGTTATTTGATCTTATTGGTTTAGGAATTGATATTTCAATAAACAGTAAACTTGACAGATTTCGTCATCATTTTGTTGACAAGTGGGGCTTGAAAATTCGCTCACCCCCTTAAGTGGGGAATGACAGAAAAAGTTTGAGAACCACTGCTTTACATGCACATGACGAGAAAATATAAATCAGAAAACACCTACATTGATGAACGCAATAGGAAGATGGCAAAAACAAAAAACTGATTTAATATTATATTTTATGCCTTTTTTTTAAACAATATATAATTTTCCATGCCTTTTAACACTAAACTAATAAGGACAATATAATTTTGTAACAAAGATACTGTATAAATTTTTTTGTACAGTAGAGAGAACGCAAGGCAACTGTAGGGGAAAACGCGGCTTGGGACGGTCAATTATTACTGTATTTACTCTACAGTACTTTATACCAAAGACGTCACATACCAAAGAAAATGCATTTGCATGAACTACAGTACATACTGTATAGGGGTAACATTGGGACATTTTACATTCTAGCACTGCGGGAGACACAGCAGTACAGTACTGTACAGTACATGGGTTTACATTTACAATCCCCCTTTTTTTGAGCAACATTCATTCATTAATTTTCTATACCGCTTAATCCTGTGTTCAGGGTCGCGGGGGACCTGGAGCCTATCCCAGGAGACTTCGGGCACTAGGCGGGGTACACCCTGGACAGGGTGCCAGTCCATCGCAGGGCACACACACACACTCACACACTATGGTCAATTTGGGAACGCCAATTAGCCTAACCTGCATATCTTTGGACTGTGGGAGGAAACCGGAGTACCCGGAGGAAACCCACCAAGCACGGGGAGAACATGCAAACTACATGCACACAGAGACGGGAATCGAGCCTGGCCGGGGAATCGAACCCAGACCCTGGAGGTGCAAGGCGACAGTGCTAACCACTACACCACCGCGCCGCCTTTTGAGCAACATATTAAGCTGAATTAAAAATTAAAGTAAGGTGTTTTGGGGGGCATACTTAGTGTTTAGACTATAAAAATAGGCATTTACTGACCACATCCAAAATTCATGATTTTTCACAATTCAAGGGTGCTGCAAGAACGTAACCCCTGCCAATTTCAAAGTAATTTTCATACACAGTACGATATGCAGTGAACTGCTTCAAATGTGGTCGACTGTAGTCTCATTTTAACATTGACTAACTCACCTCTGTAGTTTTGACCACGCCCCCTTCAGTCAGGGCCCTCTTCATAATCAGCAGGTGGAAGATGAGCGCCTGTCGTTCTCTCTTCAGCTGCAGAATGACCCCCTGCGCTTGCCGTACCTTCTCCCGTTCGGCCTGCAGAGCCAGCGCCAGCGCCTTATTATTCACCTGCACACTCTTCAGCACGAACGGCTTCACCGAGGCTGCACACACACAAACACACAGCCGGGGGGAGCGTTTAAGCATTAGCATACCTAGGACACGAATAATCCAGACTGTAGTTGCATTTTTCTTTTCACTAGGTAATTTTTACATTACCTAAATGGCATGAGGCTACTTGTTGATAGCGGTGCAGTGGGATTTACCTGCCAATCAACTACAACAAGCTACAAGGTTTCCCACCACCGATTATCAAGAGAAAAAAAAGACAGAGAATCAGGAGGGTCTCCTGAACCTGAGAGAAAACCTTAGGAGCAGCACCAAGTCACTCAACTTATCACATCAGATCTTAGTTACCTGTGTTCTTCAGCTTGGAGAGCCCTCGACTCGCAGCAGATGCATTCGCCAGACGCTTGTTCCTCTTCTCCTTCATCTTCTCCTTAATGTCGTCCAGACTCTGCTGGAACGACTTCTTCTGGACCACGCGCTCACGAACCATGGCTCACTGAGCTGTACAGGAGGGACGGACAAAACACACACACTTATTATTCCAGTGTTGCATTGTTCAGTGATTAATCAAGAGCAAAGCAAAAAACTAAACAAAAAATGCTTAATAAAACATCAACTAATAAATGCATATAACCAATATTAATATTAAAGTACAATATATATTTTTTTCTGTTTTAAGGACTATTAGCTTCAGGCTCTTAATGACTAAAAGTTTAACAAAGTTTAACTGATTAACAGCAAGGTCGAGTCCAAACTTTACCCAAAAATGTACAAAAAACTTTGTGAGCAGCACAGGGGCCCCCCAAGGGACAGTCCTATCTCCCTTTCTGTTTACACTCTACAACTTAGACTTCAGACACGCTCACAGTTTTGCCATCTGCAGAAGTTCTCAGATGATTCTGCTGTTGTGGGCTGTATCAGGAGAGGCCAATAGACTGAGTACAGGAGTGTGGTCAACAGTTTTGTGGACTAGATCACCTGCAGCTCAGCAAAAACTAAAGACCATCCCTAACCCCATAAACATCATGGGCAGTGAGGTGGACATTGTGGATGTTCACATTGACAAACTGGCTGGTCAAAGACCACTGATGCTGTGTACAAAACAGGTCTGAGTCGCCTGTACTTTGTCAGGAGACTGAGGTCCTTTAACGTATGCAGAACCATGCTTCAGATGTTCTACCATGATCTCCAGAATTATCTTCTCTGCTGTAGTCTGCTGGAGTAACAGATTAAAATCAGCTGATACCAATAGACTTAACAAGCTCATCAGAAAAGCGGGCTGTGTCATTGGAGTGGAGCTGGAGTCTCTAGTTAAGGTATCTAAGAGGAGGAAGCTGAAGAAACTTCTTAGTATCACAGACAATACATCACATCCCCTACACGAGTCACTGATGTCATACAGGAGCACGTTCAGCCCCAGACGGAGACTAGGAAAGTCTAAAACTGAACACCACAGGACATCATATATACCAGTGGCAATTAAACTCTAACTCCTCCCCCTTCAATCAGGAACCGTCATGACAGAACAATCAATAGAACTTTAGACCTGATACATTGTGCAATACTAACAACACAACACAATAATATCACAACCACTAATTATACAATATTATGAAAACCATGTGCACTAATTATATATATATATAAATCCTTCGGGATTAATAAAGACCTCTTATATTCTCATGAATTTATCTCAGATTGTAAAAAAAAAAAAAAAAAGAATCATAATAATAATACATAATTTAAAACATTTTGCAAGCAATAGAGCTTTCCATCAGTTTTCTGTACATGAAAATCCTAGTTAATTTTTAACTCTTAACTGAAAGACTACACTTTTAGATTAATATGGTATGTAAATACAGGTTATAAATATTACATTAAATTGAGCTTCATTTGCATAAACAATTGGAAGAGCGCGCGCGTGTTTGTGTGTTTTTAATAAGTTCACTTTAAATTACCTGCAAAACACAAAACTACATCACTAGCGGAGTTTAATGCTGTTTTTTCCCTCTTTTGTAAATAAAACGCAGCCTTAATTCACACTCACTAACAGGAGACTCAGTAATTTACACCACTGTAAGTTCAGAGTTTCCTGATGATATAAATGAGGTAAAACTCAGAGACAGAGGAGTGTAACAGAGGAGTGAGACAGAGGAGTGAGACATGGGGAGTGTAACAGAGGAGTGAGACATGGGGAGTGTAACCGACACTCCGCGTGACTCTGCAGCAGACTGACTGACTGACTGAAACTCTGAGGCGATGCTAATGGCGGATGGCGGCGCTACAGAGCTACAGAGCTAACTGCTAACTTACACTTCCTCTCCTGACTTGTACAGAAAGACAAAACGCTCAGAACGCTTAATTAACGTTTTAATACTTTTGTGTTTAAATTACTTCATAGTGATAACTTATATTATTACTCGAGCACAAAACAAACACTCACCGTAAACGCAAAAACACTAGCTTCACTTCCGGTGCGCTGTTGTACTCGCGACGGACGTTGACATTCGAAATGCGCGCTGCGAGTTTTCTGATTGGTCCTACGTCATTTCCGCATAGAGATTACAGCGCTATGGCGCCCTCTCGTGGCTCGTACTATATGTTTTTTTTTTCTATTTCATCTTTTAGTTTCCTAATAATAATAATAATAATAATAATTCATTCATTCATCTTCTATACCGCTTAATCCTGTGTTCAGGGTCGCGGGGGACCTGGAGCCTATCCCAGGAGACTTCGGGCACTAGGCGGGGTACACCCTGGACAGGGCGCCAATCCATCGCAGGGCACACACACATATACACACACTCACACACCCAATCACACACTACGGGCAATTTGGGAACGCCAATTAGCCTAACCTGCATATCTTTGGACTGTGGGAGGAAACCGGAGAACCCGGAGGAAACCCACCAAGCACGGGGAGAACATGCAAACTACATGCACACAGAGACGGGAATCGAGCCTGGCCGGGAAATCGAACCCAGACCCTGGAGGTGCAAGGCGACAGTGCTAACCACTACACCACCGCGCCGCTAATAATAATAATAATAATAACAACAACAACAATAATAATTACTACATATAGTAATGTGTAATGTGTACATCCATTAAAATACTGTATCTACAGTTAACAAAGAAGGGCATGTCTTGGAAATTAGAGACAGATTTCATTTAGATAGATAGATACTTTTTTGATCCCTAAGGAAATTTAAGGATTATTATTATTATTATTTATTTAAAAAGTAAACAAATTGCAGTAAATTTGTAATTTTTGTACAACTGCTATTATTATTATTATTATTATTATTATTATTATAGTAAAAAATAAATAAATCGGGAACATCTTTGTTTTACAAATAGTGTCTTTTGTACTGTATAATAAATTTAAAAAATCCTCCCTGTGTCTGTGTGTGAAATCGGTTTGGCAGGAATAGATGTTGCGTCACATGCTGCAATTATGTTGCAATTAAGGAATTAATATTTTTCTATGTATCTTTGTATTTTATTGTAATAATTTTATATTATATTTTGTTTCCAAACTTACAGATTTTTGATTGTAGTAACAACATTTGAAATTATTGTGTTTTCTCTGTTACACTGCTGCTACTGCTGATGATAATGATTATGAGGATGATGATGATGATGAGGAGGATGATAATAACTGGGGAAATTATTATTAGCATTACCAGTAGTAGTATAACTTTACAGATTAGATGAGATTAGACGCTTGTGTTGTTGTTGTAAGTTTCCAGGAATACGTGTGTTATTGTTCCGTTCACAGTTCAGCCATTTTCAGTCATTTGCATTCAGCTAACTAACACACAGGTCTCGTACACACCATGGCAGTGGAAAGCTTTTCATCAACCTATAACTAAATTCAGAACATTCAATAGAGTAATAGTTTTTGTTGTTCTATGACTTTATTTTTTACTCTGACAGCAATACTGACAATTAAAAGGTTAATCAGTAATGAATGGTCTTTAGATCTGTTTTATTAGGAAGCTTTAGAGTCTGCAGGTTGTATTTATGGGTTAAAGCTTCCTGATTGTTCCAGGAACAAACGTACAATATAATAGTAAAAAATAAATAAATAAAGATAACATTCAGTGTTTGTGCTTTAAATAAAGGGTAAACATGCAGGTGACAAACTAACTATTCTAGATAAAACACTCTTTATTAATCCCAAAAGGAAACAGATCATACAACAAGATATAAGCAACTAGATGCTTATTATAACATGAAGACACTCTACAATCCAGCAATGTACAATGGGCCTTGGGATATACTTGTATTTGCAAATTAACATAATTCACTGTTTGCATTCACTCAGATGTTTACGAGGATTATTCACATGGTTTATTTATATCTATTAGCCAGGAGGTTGTGGAGGAGATGTGAGATGTTCTCCATGATGGTTAACATCCTTCAGCACTGCAGGGGAAGCCCCAGTATTGAGCTAGTCTTCTTGATTAGCTTGTCGATTTACCTAAATCCTAATGTCGCTGCATCTGATGCTGCTGCTCCAGCAGATAGCCGCGGAGAGAATATCGCACTTTCAACAACAAACTGATAAAAGATCTGTGTAAGGCACTGGAGAAATTAAAGAACATGATTTTCACAGAGCTGCTTTATCTAGATGAGAACAAGCTTGATGATGAAGATAAATTATGACATCATCCACACCAATCTGAGGGCGGGAGGTAAACTGCAGTGGGTCCAGGAAAGTGCTACCTTGAGGTCTGAGATGAACCAACACCATCTTCTCTAAAACCGTCATTACCTTGGATGTAAAGGCAACTGGTCTATAGGTATTGAGGGTGGATGGAGGTGACTTCTTGGGACTGAAACTAGGCAGGATGTCTTTCACAACACTGGAACCTTCTCAGGTGAACCCACACAGCCGATTAGCACGGGTCCGCAGAACTCTGAAACTATTATGGACCTGCAGTCTTGTTTTTCATTCAGTCTCTTCATTCTAACTAGGCAGGTATAAATCAGTAAATATATTTGCTTGCTTGTTTGCAGTTCACACGGACAAGTTTATAATAATAATAAAAAATTACACACACATACATAAACAGCTTTATGTGCTTGACAAAGGGGAGATGCTATAAACCCTCTCAGATGTTGTAGGTGAACCCCTGGGAAGATCTCACTTGAACCTTTTTACACTCTGTCCTGTTTATTGCTCCGTTACGCCGCAGCACTGCTACACTTTGATTAGTCAGTAGGTATTGATTAATTCTCTATTACATCAGCAGCTCTACATATAATATTAACTGGCTCGCTCTGATACGTGATCAGTAACAGCTACAGTGACAGCTCGATCATAGGGATGTGTACAGCACACGCTCCACACGCAGAGGTGAAAAATTACCTGGAATAATTTATGAGACGTGTCTGTAATGTTTGTCTAAGGAGTCTCCAGTGTCAGAGATTTAGTACAGTCAGATGGTTAAGTTTATGACCTGTTTATGGTTTCTCGATAACCACACAGTGTCAGAGTCAAGCTGTGTGTTTGTGTCTTGATATTGTTGAGCGAGAGAGAGAGAGAGAGAGAGAGAGAGAGAGAGAGGCTGGTGAGGAAACGAGAGTGTATAGATGCTATAGCATGGGTGTGTTTCACAAACATTACAAAGTGAAACGTCACATTTCATGATAATTGCAGTAAAACATGTTGTGTGTGTGTGTGTGTGTGTGTGTGTGTGTGTTATAAAGGAAAATAAATCCACTTCAGGATAATAACAGTCTTTATTGTTGAATGTTTTTTGCCTTTTGTAATGAACTGAACACAGACTCTTGCCCCCGGTGTCTCTGCACCCACTTAATGAGTCAGCTGTCATGTCAACACGTCCTGCATGTAAAGATCAGCAAAACCTGCGCAACTGAGCAAAATGTACAAATTTCCGCTAAGAGCCTGTGCATGACAATGTGACAATATGGGAATACTGGAAAGATGAGTGAAAAAGGAACAAGGTCAGCATCTCAGGATTTCCCAGGAGGTCAGAGCATGTGAGCGGGTACATGAGGGTACACCATCACATCACCCTGCACTGTTTCTGTACTCAGAATAGCAATAAAAAATAGATAAGCATTACTGACATCTGGGTACAACACTGAAACTTATAATATAATAATAATAATAATAACAATAATAATAATAATAATAATAATAATAATACAGCCCCTAAAGAGAGAGAGAGAAGTTTTTCCTGATAATAAATTATATTACATACACATTTTTAAACACAAAATATAATTTTCTATATAAACTCCTTCGATGGTCCTGTTTTAAAACCTGTTTTGATAGGAAGTTATACATTTGTTTCTCCTAATCAAGTCAGAGATGATGGAAGGGGAAAAACACCCCCTGAGACGGTATGAGAAAGAAATCTCGAGAGGAACCAAATCAAAAGAGAACCTGTCCTCATCTGGGATTGTGCGATTAGTCCCTAAATCATCTAAGTGTTTAAATGAAAATAATAATAATAATAATTATGTTAAAGGAATCTTGAAACTTGAACTTTGGAAGCTATCTCCATGTTCTTCATACAACGCTCGTTCACCTGAACACTAGAAAGGGGACTTATGTTAAAATACTGTTTGTTGTCTACAGTTCAGTGTTTAACACTATAATTCCCTTCACTCACCACCAAGCTGGAGCACCAGGGACTCAGTGGATCTCTATCTTCCTACCTGACAAACCATAGGCAGTACGGATCTCTCAGCCCCCCCTCACCCTCAGCACTGGAGAGCCACAGGGTTGTGTCCTGAGCCCCTACTGTACTCACTGTACAGTAAACGTTAACTAAACGTTAGCAAGACAAAGGAGATGATAGTGGACTTCTGTACAAAACAAGAGAGGAACTACCAGACCCCCGTCATCATCAGGAGCCCAGTGGAGAGAGTGGACAACTTCAGATACCTCGGTGTTCACATCACGCAGGACCTGTCATGATCCTGTCACATCAACACCGTGGTGAAAAGCGTCTCTACCACCTCAGATTCTTGAGAGATTTCGTACTGCCCTCTAAGGTGCTTAGAAACTTTTACTCCTATACCATAGAGAGCATCCTGACCTAGTTCGGGAACAGCACCATGCAGGACAGATGAGATCAACAGAGGGTGGTGAGATCAGCTGAGCGCATCATCCGCATCGAGCTCCCTGACCTGCACTCAATCTACAGCAAGCGGTGCTGGACCAAGGCCAGGACGATGGTGAAGGACCTCAGCCAATGGACTGTTCTCTCTGTTGGAAAGCGCTTCCGCTCCCTGAAGGCCAACACAGAGAGACTGAGCTTCATAAATTCCACTTTACACATCAGGGTTATGATGTAGCACATTACTCGCTACAGTGCACATTTGCACTCTGCCTTGCACACGTCTTGTTCTTGTTTGCATACGGCTCATTTACACATAAAAAAAGCACTTGCACTTTGAAACACAAACAAACCCACTGCGTCTGACACACACATCATTTCACTGCATACATTCGTGCTTCAATCATTGTGCTGCTGTCATACCCACACACTACATCTTCACCCTTCTATATTTCTATAATTATATCCCCTGTAATTTATATATGATTTATATATTTCTATTTTAATTCTGTTTTATTTTGTAAGGTTTATAAATTTGTATATTCCATCCAAAAATGTGTATTTTATTATTATATTTAAATGTTAGTGAAGTTTCACAGCATATAATACTGTTTATGGTTGTGTACTGTATGTGAGCAATAAGATTTTTATTTTAATCTGGTTATTAAGCCTGAGGAATACAGCAAAAAGCTCAAACACAACATCTATTCAAATATAATGAACAAAATGATCCTGATGGAAATGATTTTCCAACCCTTGAGTATAACTGTGTGTTTATTTATTTATTTAATTTCTACATCAAGAGAAAAACCATCCTGCCTTATAAACTGCATATACACACTTTATTATTATTATGTTTACATTTGCACCCCCTTTTTTTTTCTTTTTTTTTTTCAATTTCTATTTATAGATTATTTCTTTTGTTTCTTGTTATTTGCACAAAGTAGGAGCGGTTCAGGATACATTTCACTGCGTGTTGTACTTGTATAACTATGCATGTGACAAATAAAGAATCTTGAAACTTGAATCTTGAAACTGCATGATCACATGATCATCACCTGCCAACCAATCAGAATCCAGAATTTAAATAACCTGTAGTGTAAATAACCTGTGGAATAAATAACTGTAAAATATATACTGTATATATCAACTTCAATACATTATATTCTGTATTAATTGTGACAAGGCGGCGCGGGTGGTGTAGTGGTTAGCACTGTTGCCTTGCACCTCCAGGGTCTGGGTTCGATTCCCCGGCCAGGCTCGATTCCCGTCTCTGTGTGCATGGAGTCTGCATGTTCTCCCCATGCTTGGTGGGTTTCCTCCGGGTACTCTGGTTTCCTCCCACAGTCCAAAGATATGCAGGTTAGGCTAATTGGTGTTCCTAAATTGCCCGTAGTGTGTGAGTGTGTGTGTGTGTGTGTGTGTGTGCCCTGCGATGGATTGGCACCCTGTCCAGGGTGTACCCCGCCTAGTGCCCGAAGTCTCCTGGGATAGGCTCCGCCCCCGCGACCCTGAACACAGGATTAAGCGGTATAGAAGATGAATGAATGAATGAATGAATAATTGTGACAAAATATATCAAGTAGAAAACAAAACCCTTTTGTGCACCTTTAATAACAACATAATGAGAACAGAAAAAACAACAACAGGATATTTAGTGTGTTTTTATGTATTTAATCAGCCAGGGAATATGTTTTAAACATATTATATTGTTTTTGCTTTTCTCTTTTTTAATTACTAGGAACTTTCGGCTAAATTGTAAATCAGTTTTTACTGGTCAAACTGTCATACTGACTGATTTTGAGTGATGTCAATGCGGCTGATTAAACATTAAACATTAATTAAAAATTTTCTTGTAAAGTATTTGTATTATTTTTTAAAAAGTATTTTTTCCCATTTTAATGTCGTAAACACAGCATTAACACTAACTAACTACTGGATTTGATAATAGAGTATAATATCGTGTATCTCTCTATGAAAATATCTGTCATATGATATGATAATTTTTCCATATCGCAGTGTGACTTACGTAAGTAGAAATGCTAATGGTTCTGTTTATAACTCTGACGTGACGGAGATCGGCTCCCGTTCCACGTAATTTAAAGTTTACAAGCAGACAGATTTTATTGCTAATAAAAGAAAGAGGAGAGGAATATGTACACAGGTGGAGCTCTCTGTTACAGAAACCGAGCAGCGCACAGCGTCATGTGGTTTTAGAAATGTAGGTTTGACTCTAAGAACTGAGGACTCGGTGAGAAGTACGCTTACGGTGTGTGAATGTGATCAGTTTTGGTTTGTGTTGACCCTCACAGGGTCGGAAAGCCGATCTTATCTTTATCTCTCTCCTCCATTACCTTCTCCTTTTTTCCTCTCATCATCCTGTCTCGTATCTCGTCCCATCTCACAGCTCAGCTTTTCCAATTCAATTCAATTTTATTTATATAATACTTTTAACAAGGGTCACTGTCTCCAAGCAGCTGTACAAAATGAAAAGAAAATTTGGAAATGTATATGAGGAGGAAAAATGGGTACGGATCATAATGATCAGATCGTCCCTGATGAACAAGCCAAGGGTGACGGCGCTGAGGGAAAAACACCATGAGATGGCAGTAGAAAGAAACCTCGAGAGGAACAAGACTCGACAGGGAACCCATCCTCATTTGGGTGATAATAAATAGCAGGAATTTTATGCTGACATTCTGTGTGTTAGGAGGCTGGAAGATCAATATAACAGAAGATGCCTAAGTTAACATGGAGTCCAGCTCAGCACCAGGGTGAGTCAGACATTTGCAGAGGGCAGATGGGGGTCTGGATCACTGGGAGCTCAGCAGCAGCATGTGTAGCTGCAAACCATCATGAAGCAGAATCCAGCTGGAGCTGGTCCTTCTCTGGATGCCTCAGGGTCCTGCAGTGTCGGCCGCTGTCTACCGGAGCTGCATAATCTCCAGATGCCAGAGTGTGCATGTAGATGTACTGGAGTATGAGGTTATGGGATGAATTGTGTGAATGCCAGGCCAAAGAGATGTGTCTTGAGTCTGCTTTTAAACACTGTCAGGAAGGCTATTCCAAAGCTTAGGAGATAAATATGAAAACGCTCTACCCCCTTTTTGTAGATTTTGATATTCTGGGAACTACAGTACCAGTTTGAGTATGATGGATAAGACCGGCTAGATACTGTACGTAAGAGTAATTTAGGGCCTTATACATAAGTAATCCTAGTTTGTAATCAATTCTAAACTTAGTTGATGCAGTTGTTTTCTTCATTATTGTTCCTGCCCATTAAATAAACGAAAGAATTGTTAAAAATATGCAACTGTTACAGGCGTCTGCTAGGATGATCATGAAAATAAAATAAACATATACTGTATACAACCAGGCGGACTTCAATATAAACAGCATTTGCACTAACTGAATAAAAAGGAAAGAATTTCTACTTTTGAAGAAATCATTTCAGTCTGACATTGAGTGGATGTTAACTAGCTAGTTAATTCACGGAACTGAAATTAAACGAACTAGCTGACATCATGAAGGACAGTCACTGTTTACTGTAGCTCGCTGCACAGGAGACATTAAGCAGATGATGAACGGTACTGAACTACAAGCAGTCTGCTAGTTCAACAGTCTAGTCACCTGCGTCATGCTTCAGTAGACTGTCTGGTTACATCATGTAACCAGTAAACACACAACATTCGGACATCACATGTAGTTAAGTACAAATTTAGACACCATTGACCAACCAGTGATCAGTGAAAATCAGTGAAAATCAGTGAAAATGTGTTGTAAATCATCTTTCCAGCACCAAAGTAGAGTTATGCGAGTATTTCATACTGTATTTATAAGTTCTAAATCTTAAAAATTTATTATGATATCTGGTCAAGGGGAGGAGCTAAAGCTCAAGCATTATACTACTTCTAAATACAAAGGTTTATCCACCTGCCTGTCAATAACACATGGAGAAAGAGAAATCAAATATTTATACTTCACCATTAGCTGCTTACAAACTAACCAGGCATACAGTATATGATAATAGCATAAACGTCTCTGTCCTGAACACTGGGAAACTTTACCAATCACCCATTACAGAATGCGCTGACACTAGAGACTCCTTCCATAAAATGATAAATCTCTTTAATAAATGAAAGATAATATCTTTCATTTAATATTTCATTAATGTGTCATACAAATCTAAGCCACACCTTCTGACCAAGCAGATACGGGAACCCCAACACACATGGCACAGTTCCTATCATTGGAGCTCAGAGTGATTCCTAACAGCTAAAACTATATGGCAGCTGAAACCAGATGTGTCTGTTTGTTTTTTAAAGCGTAAGATAGAAATCATCCTGAGAGTTAATTTGACAGATGAATGCGCCACTACACGAGTGGCGGCGTGTGACCTGATGGGTCGGCGAGATAAGTGAAGTAAAAGTTCATCACTGATCCACAGCACACAAGCATACCGATTGTTGGAGACAGTAATCTGAACCATCAGTCAGACGCCACAGCATTTCCTGTCCTGTCCTGCTAGTACTTCTATTGGTGAGAGTTAGTGTGGAATCACCCTGAACTGCACCTTTAATACTTAAAGCCGTGAACTATAATAATCTTCTGTAACAAATATGATTAATTATTAATGTAATGTTTTAGATAGTTTTAAGGTTCTCAATTCAACTCCTTTGTGGATCTTATCTACAATTTGGCTGCTACCATTTCTTTTTACACCTGAACGGGCCACGCCCACCCAAGACATTTTACAAACTCATTTGCTGGTATGATCATTAATCAGTTCCAAAATTTTAAGTTTCTCTACGGACACTGTACCACCACGTGTAACCTCCAAAATCTCCACTGTGTCGACTTTCATCACTGTCATTGTTAATGGCTCCATCATGTCGACCACCATAAGTGCTGGTTTAAAAGTGACTGGTTTAAAATAACACAACTCAATTCAAACCTCAGCGCTCCTTTCATGGACTTGTACAAGAATCTTGCCATAGAGTGGGCTTCCACCCTACGTCAAAATGGAAAAAAAAAAAAGTTCCACTGTGATTCAGAATCGGCTTCACAGCAGCACCACCACCTCTTTCCACCATCAGGTTCTTGTAGGGTTCCTGCTCTGCACTTTTTTAATTTCTGCTCCAGTGCAAGCTGAGGAACCTCTGACTAGATTTCTGTTATAGACTATTATTTTACTTCTACTTTTAAAGAATTTTTTATAGATTTAATTGTAATTCTACTTGTATTATATGTCATTTTTGGATTTGTTTATTTTGTTGGTTTTATCTGCATTTTACATTAAGTTTTTTGTCCTTTACTTTTAATGAAATAAGAAAACTGCTATGTCCGTACATTTTTACATTTTATCCTTCTGTTTGTGTATTGCTAGATGTTGCATTTTTTTCGTTTGTGTACGTATTCATTTTCACTTTTAATTTTATTCTACTTTAACAGTTTCTTTTGAAGGCTGATTTTCTTTTATTGTGTTTTTTATTTTGCTTCATCTTTTTATTTACATGTGATTTATCCTATTTTATTATTATTATTATTATTATTATTATTATTATTATTATTATTATTATTATTATTATTATTATTATTATTATCATCAAATCATTTATTACAGTTTTCCCACTTTACTAGAAGTGCTTATTTTATATTAATGTCTTTCAATTTTTTAATTCATTATTATATTAATTTTATTTCCATCTTTCCTTTTGACAAACTGTTCTTCTCTACATCTATTCTAGATCTATCTATATTTCTTCTCTCTATATAGTCTCTCTATATAGTACACCACAATCAAGTCCATCTAAAGAAGTGCAGACTCAGCACAAAATATGAAAACACACTTCAAGCCTGAAATGTTTCTCACACTGTGATGCTTTTACACCTTTCTTACGTTTGCTGACTCAGTGATCCAGCTCAGCACACAGGTAACGGGGAAATGGGTGGCGCGCTATAATATAAGTGACTGCTGGCTATTAGTGTCGTACATCCACAGGAACCAGAGCCTGAGATCACACACACGTCCACACAGCAGCGTCTGACACGATGAAGCCCATCTCGGCCACCTCCAGCATGAAGCTCCTGCTCGCTCTACTGTGTGTTGCAGCGATTATTCAAACTTCATCATCTCAGGTGGGTTCTAACCTCCGCACTCACAAGCTGTAGGAGTGAGAAACTTGTAGTGTACGTGATATGGAGAGATGTTTAGACACGTAGCCGAGTCTTACATCTATATTCCTCTAGAACGTGATGCAGTTGTGTAGGTTGTTCAGGATCACCGAGACGTTTCATCTGATTTTCTGAGAAGGAAAGAAAAAGGGAAAATTAAGATGAGGGAAAATACAATATCCAGCTGCTATCCAAAGTAGCTGACAATTTTACATGAGCAACATTAATATAAACATGAGCTTAAAGCATTGTCTTAAAAAAACATGGCTTGTAATGGCTCATATTTTTGGTTTTAGGCTAGATTGTGCATTTTTCAGAATAAGGTTTAAAAAGTAATTATTAAAGACTAATGAGCAAGACAATCATAGATAGCAATATAGCATTTTGCAGTTTACATTTTTATGTTATTGTTTAAGAGTAATACTGTAGGAGTAAAATAAATACAGTTAAATTAATCTTGAAATATTGGCTTACAAGTTTGACATTCATAGGGAATTATATTTCAGATTAATTATGTGTGTTTTATTGTCACATATTAAATAATATTTCTAAAAAGATAATATTAAAGCATGAATTGTGCTTCTTTTTCCTCTTTTTTTCTATTTTCCCCCCTTTTTTAGTCCAACACCACTGTAGCCGTTTTCACCACTGAAGAGCCAGAGACTACGATTGGACAAAACAGCACCAACTTAACAAGCACATTGGCAACGTCCAGAGTTAGAGTCACCAGCATCCCGGGCAGCACCATGACTTTAAAGAAACACTCAAACGACTCGAGCTCAGAGGAGACCTCAGACAGTGACGAAAACCAAAAGGGACATAAGACAAAATGAAATAGAATCGAATCATATAAATCCTGCATTTTAATGTGCATTATAATATGTATATCTGTAATGAAGAGAAAATAAACAGGATTTGAAATGATTGAATGATGATTTTAAACAAACTAATAAATAATTATCCAGATATTAATGCTGTAATTATACATTTTATTTATTTATTTATTTATTTCTCTCTCTCTCTCTCTTTTTTTTTTTTACAAATATTTTTTCATTCAAACTGTAATGCAACAATAAGTTCATCATTATGCACAATGAGCACATTGAAGCACAGCTTTCCAGAAATCCTAGAAGTAATCATTGACTCAATTGTTCTGTGAAAAGTTCTTGTGATCATATCTTGTCTATTTCTTTCTGATTAAATAAAATTATTCTAAAACTAAATCTAAAGCTCAAATCTGGATCTCTTTATTTTATATGCATTTTTATATATTTTAAAATCAAGAACTGAACAATTTACTGTAAATAATAAACAAAACAATTATTAAATTTTCAGTTCAGTAAAATTTTATTTCTATAGCACTTTTATAGCATTAACAAGGTAGAGGTCGAGAGAGAGAGAGAGAGAGAGAGAGAGAGAAGAATAGAAGGAGAGATAACAGTTAGGTACGGAAATGTATAAGGTGAATGTATATTTAGTGCAGAATGCAAGCAGGGACTCCGGCAGGTCTAACTATGACATCATAACTAAAAGAGAGGAGCCAGAAGGAAACACCGACATGAGGGGGAACTGAGGTGAGTGGAGAAGACAGCATCTAAACATACCAGTTCACCATAATACTCTACATCCATGAGTCCCCCAGATCTGCTCCTTTACCTTATGGCAAATCTATTTACAAAAATGCTTGGCTAAATAAATAGATTTTTAGCCTAGACTTAAACACTGAGACTGAAGACTATTCCATAACTTTGGGGCTTTGTAAGAAAAAGCTCTGCCCCTGCTGTAGTTTTCATAATACGCGGTACTGATAAGCAGCCTGCATCCTTCGAAGTAGGCATGGCGGATCGTAAGACTAGAAGTTCACTCAGATACTGCGGCGTGAGACCATTTAATGCTTTATATGTCAAGAGTAGTATTTTTAAATCGATGTGAAATTTCACAGGGAGCCAATGAAATGAAGATAGGATAGGAGTGATGTGCTCATATCTTCTGATTCTAATGAGGACTCTCGCTGCTGCATTCTGGACTAAGTGAAGCTTGTTTATGCACCTAGTTGAACAGCCAGACATTAAGGCATTACAATAGTCCAACCTAGAGGTGATAAAAGCATAAAATTCTGCATCGTTTAGTGACAATATATTCCTTATCTTGGCAATATTTATGAGATGAAAGAATGCTATCCTAATATTATCTACATGAGATTGGAATCTATAGAACAGAAAGGCCATTCAAAGATACAGTGTGATCAAAAAGTTTAGTTCAATCTGCATGTGGTCCTAGTACCAGAACTTCTAAGCAAAATGTAGTTAATTAACATCCAGTCTATTATGTCTTTCATTCATTCATTCATTTTCTATACCGCTTAATCCTGTGTTCAGGGTCACCTGGAGCCTATCCCAGGAGACTTCGGGCACTAGGCGGGGTACACCCTGTACAGGGTGCCAATCCATCGCAGGGCACACACACATACTCACACACTGTGGGCAATTTAGGAACGCCAATTAGCCTAACCTGCATATCTTTGGACTGTGGGAGGAAACCCGGAGGAGTACCACCAAGCACGGGGAGAACATGCAAACTCCATGCACACAGAGACGGGAATCGAGCCTGGCCGGGGAATCGAACCCAGACCCTGGAGGTGCAAGGCGACAGTGCTAACCACTACACCACCACGCTTCCCTTATGTCTTTCAAACATTGCTTAACTTTATTAAGGTGGCTTTTTTATCTGGATTTGCTGAGACGTATAACTGTGTGTCATCAGCATAACAGTGAAAACTACCATGCTCATTAATTATGTTGCCCAGAGGAAGCATGTAAACAGAAAAAAGTAGTGGGCCTAAAATTGAACCCTGTGGAACACCAAACTTCACTTGAGAACCGGCAGGATAGTCACCATTATAAATCTACAGACTGGGGTTAGGGTTAGGGTTAATCTACAAAAATTGGAGAAGCAATTTACAGTATGTCGCACCTTCCAAAGATGTGGCGCAAAAAACATGTTCAAGTTGCCAACTATTGTGGTTCTCTGCTAGGCCCACTCAGCCCAGTAGGACATAATGCATCGTCTCATGACTTAGGCTCAACATCTACTACATAATGAACTAGGCAAAAGATCCTTGACCCAAGATAGATGGAAAGCACAGCTGGGTCACTGCAACCTATCCATTAGGGAAGGTAGATCTGCTTGGGGAGGAATGACACTAGTTCCTCCCCAAGCAGATCTACCCTCCCCAATGGCTGATTCAAGGAAGCTTTGGCATCCTCAGCCAGGAAATCTCAAACTGTCACTCCGGTATCTCTGAATAGATCATCAAGTGAATGGCAGTGAGCCAGCAGTAGAGTAAACAATCCCAAATGCAAGAGTACATACTACAGCACTGTTTTAATTTATTCTATCTGTACCAGCAGGATGTTAAAAAGTGAATTTGGTGCTGTTGGTTTACCTGCTGAGGCCAATGAGCTAGCAGAGATCGACCTACAGTAGATGGATTTTTAGATGTTCCTAAAGCTGTAGTCATTATCCAGTAGGAAGCATATCCTGAAGACACAGTTCTCATGGGAAAGGGTTGTAGACACTCTTCCTGGTACCTTTTAATCTTCAGACTAGCTGGATTCATCTCACTTCTGATGGAGTTCTCATCATATGAAGAACATCCTGTGATTCTGAGGATGGCTCCATAAAGTCTGCTTAAAGATGCATGTGATAACTGATGATGGCTCCACTTAATAACACTGAAGATGTATTTCAGACTGAATTGGATGCAAACAGGTTTATTATAGCGGCATGTGACTGCAATCGCTCTGATAGACTCAGGACTGAACAGTTCTATACCCAAAGCTTCATCAGTAAACGGTGTTTAACCTCAACAAAGCGGTGGATGTAATGCTAACTCAAATACACTTCCTGTTACACAGCTGCACTTTTGACCTCAGAGCAGACAGTTAAAGAAGGGAGTGATTCATGGCCATGTTATCTGATATCACCCAAACAAGGACGTGTTCCCCTTTTGAGTCTGGTTCCTCTCAAGATTTTTTCCTCATGTTGTATCATCACATGTCCAGCTTGCTCATTAGGGACAAGATTATGAAGTAATAACTTGAACCCAAACTTTTCCAAAATCTAGTCTAAACGTTTTAAAAATATAAAAAATATATATATCCAGAAATGTTATTAATGTAAAGCTGCTTTTGTGGCAATATCCAGTCATAAAAGTGTTACATAAATAAAACTGAATGGAATGGAATTGCACTGGTCACTGGGGTACGAGGAGGGCTCTGCTGGAGAGCCTGAGCCATGAACACGTGACCCAGTCATCTGAGCTGAGTCATGTCAGCTGGCAAGTCATTAACTGACTCAGAAAGCAGCTCAGGTTTCCTTTCTGGGTTTATTATTATATTTGATCAATCAACAACAAACACCTGGGATGTTATTATCTACTTTTGTCTATTTTAATTATTTTTTATGTTTGCATATTTATGATGAGTTTATTTATTTTTTACCTGCTGTTGGTTTATTTGATGTAAATATTTTTTTTTTTACTATTGTTTAACTTTTGTGTAAAACATTTTGTTAATAAAAAAAAAATTCCATTTCACCTTTTCTTTATTTTTATCTGTCTATTGCTATAGTAATTCTAATTGACTTACTTCACATTACATTTAATAATTTTCATGTATTTACAAATAACTTATTTATGTCTAGAGTTGAGGCTGCCAGTCTGCATACAACTTGGCTAAAGAAATCTACGCCTAATGTTTCAAACATTTCATTTGCTTACTGGTTGAGGGTATCTCTTTTATTTCCATTTTACAATGTCATGTGACATGGATTAATAGGGAAGTAAACAAAATCTAACCCTGTGACCTCTGATCTTATTAGCCACGCCCTCCGGGAGCCCAAATTGCTCCCAAAGTCCAGACACATTACAATCCCCAGTGTTGGTTTAACACTTTCACAGCAGAGTCCAACTACACCAACATGTGGGGGTCCAGGACAACTATTCTCCAGCGGTTAGTCGTTAGTGTGTGTGTGTATTGTTTGGGGAGGGGGGGGGGGGGCTGTGGTTGGGGGACCAGGGGAAGGGCAATGGTGTCATATAGATGAAGACACAAGATCTTTGGCAGGGCGGGGTGTGGGGGCAGGAACCTCCCTTAGTGGTTTACATTTACATTTACATACACACACACACACACATATATATATATATATATATATATATATATATATATATATATATATATATATAAACTATTGTCTCAGCCTTCCATAAGCTTTCCACAATACTTTGTAATTTTTTTTCTGCATTCGAAAACATATACAGAATATAATAGACAGAACTAGTATCATCATCCAGTTTGTGGCCTTTCCTAACCCAGACATGTGTTTTTAGTTTAGACAACAAATTCTACAGGACTCAGGTTACGTCTTAGTGATGATCACAGCAAAAACTTTCACTCCATGGCCTTGGACTTCCCCAGAGCATCACTGGCAAAAAGACACTGGATCTAAAGATATGCCCTTAAATACAGCCGCAGGTGCTCCCAAATACCTCCTAATTATGACAACTGGTCTATCAGAAGCTTTTAAAAAGCTTCTCATCAATTTTTTTTTAAATTCCTGACTTGAATTCTGATATGGAAAATTAAAGCTAAAATAATAAAAGAATTTCTAATCTGTGGTTTTAAAATAGCCTCTGACAGAGTCGCCTAACAGACCTCTATTCAGACTTCCAGCAAGCTTTTCCTCTTGTGTTACTTCATTCTCACACTGGCCTCATCATTGGTCTGCTGATTCAGCTCCTACCCACAGATAAGGGAAAATGGGCGGGACACCAGAATATAAGTAAAATCTCCATTAATGCTGACCAGATTTAGAGAAATCAGACCTTGAGATCACATACATCCACATCGCAGCATCTGACGTGATGAAGCCCATCCTGGTTCTCTCCAGCATGAAGCTCCTGCTCGCTGCACTGTGTGTGGCCGCTGTGATTCACACTTCAGCCTCACAGGTGAGTTTTAGCGAAATTAAAACATAAAAAGAAATATTGTCTTTAAAAGTCAAATAATGGAGTTTTATCTGATGTTTAAATACATTTTAAAAAATAACTTTTTTCCCCCAAACCTTTAATTTTGGGACTGTTTTTGGGAGTTAAATGCATGATCCATAAGCCAGCTCAAGAAATAGTTTTTGCTGTTAATAATAAGTAAAATGAAATGTACTAGTTTCCTGTTACTGAGACAGAACACATGGATGAAATGTAGGGTGTGTGTGTTATTTTGCGTTTATTTACAGTTGTTTAGGTGATTTAAGCTTCAAAGCCTCACTGGGACAACAGAGGAGGAAAAAGGAAATGCAAAATTGAGAAAAGGGAAAATATGTTATTCAAATTAGCTGTAAATTTGGGTAAACAATTTGTCCCATGTGTATAATAATAATAAAAATATATAAAATTGCTTAACAATTGTTTAACTCACATGAAAATGAATCATTTGGCCTTGGCAAAAACATTCCACATTGAAAAATTATTATTATTATTACTATTATTATTAATAATAATAATCATAATAAAGGGAATAAATTAATATTCTGATGTAAACATTTTCAGTACAGAATTTAAAAAAAATATTTTATTACCTGCAAGTTTGATGTCATCTTTTTCTGTATTTTATTTTTATTTTCATAAGACTTTTTTTGACGGAGCAACATTATAAGGATCTTTGAAAATTTAGCAAAATTCTAGAAAGTGATCAAAATTTCTCAGAAAATATTAGATAATAACGGGCTAGATAAATCAGTACATTTACACTTAGCATGATTAGTTTTTGCAGTGTGCATGATTAAAGCTGAGTCCATGTCATAAAAACATCATATGTAAAATGTATTTTAAATAGATTTCAATCATGCTAAATATAAATTACTCTCCTCTCAGAGTTTGCCACACGACGTAGCTTGGAAGATGATATCTTTATTTTTCTCCTCCACCATTTAACTCTCACACAGAAAACAAACAACAACAACAACAACAAAAACTATATATATTGATTATGTATGTTTGTTAGGGTTAAATTTGTTTTTGTTTTATACTATATATATATATACTGTATATATGCCAAACACAGAAGTAAATATGCTTTTTTGTTTTTTTAGACCTCGACGACCTTTTCAACACCGCTGACCACCGTGTCAAACACCACTATAGAGTCAACGACATATTTATCCACTGCAAACACAACCGAATCGAACACCACTTACAGCTTCACCACTGAGTACACAACTCCAAACGGAGGGAGCGTCGTGTCACAAGGCCTACTGTTCGTGCAGCTGCTCGTGATTGTACCTGTGGTGATGAGCGCCACCTAAGGACAAAAAAAAAAAAAGGAATGCCACACCCTGCTCCTTATAGACGTTTCGTCTTGCATGCTAGCAGGAGATTTAAATAATACACCACCTTCTATGCACTAATAATAATAATAATAATAATAATAATAATAATAATTATTATTATTATTATTACACTGTACCTATACATTATTCATCTTTCACTTGACATACGCCAGCAAATAGTTATTTATTTAGCTAACTCATTGTAATTTTTTTTGTTTAGATTTTTGACATTGTTTTTTTATTTTGACATTCGTGCATGTGTCATTACATTATCCACATTTTATTTTGATTATATACTTGTAAATACACAAATAACAATATTTTCTTATTGTTTCTTTTAGACCAATTATTAAATTAAAATGAGCAGAAATTCTGCTGTGAGAGAACGTTATTCTCCACAATAAAGTTAAATTAATTAATCAATAGTGATAAAAATAATAATCTGAGCAACTGTACGATAAAATTATATTCTGACTCATAATTTGATTAATAAATATTTGTATACTGTAGTATTTTGCACAATATTCAACGAAAAAAAAAAGTTTCAGGAAATCCAAAATAAAGAATGCTTTAAATTAATTTGTATGCATTACATGATGTTTTGTGTGTTATATCATATATAGCATTACCCACAGATCTGTGCAATGATAGATTTATATTTGTATGTTTGACCTTTCTTTAAGAATAGAAATTATAATAATGTTTATGAAATTTATATGTAACATATGATTTTAGATCTTTGTATAAGTCTGGTATCACATGACTCGCTGGACTGATGATGATTATGATGATGATGATGATTATGTCCTTTGCATGTTGCTGGAAATCCTGCTGTAAGCTTTTGTCCAGGGACTTTGTTTTGGGTCAAACATGTCAGCAGAATATACATTTTCCATCTACTAAGCACTGGATTGCACTTACCTTATCATAAAGATCTTGAAAACACAACATGCTTCTTCTTCTTGAACTGCTTATCTGAAATTTCACACTATCTCAAACCTGAACCTGATAATCAAATACTATAAAAAACTGTAAACAGTAATTAATGAAACAAAGACAATAACTGGTATGACGACGCTTTGCTTAAAATATAATATCGGGTAAAAGTTGTGCAGCTTTATAAGCAGATGAGCTGCATAGTGTAGATTTACTGAACATCCTGCAGAAGCGGCCACAATCTCAGGACATTGTCATACCTGCTTCTTTTTTTCATGTAAGCAAAACACAGAAGCTTTTTTTTTGTTTTCCTCTGAAAAGTGCTTTTTTAAGACTAAGACTACAGATATTTTCCTGTAAGATAAAATTGTTTGCTGGAATAATAATGCTTGAACATTTTTTACCGACTTAATAACGAAGTCATAAAATTAACATGAATTTAACAAAGTTATTCACAGGATGCCCGCGGCTGCAGTGTAGGTGAGAGCAAATATGCAGTGAGTGCAAACAGGTGCAAAACACTCATGAGAACGAGTCCAGCTCTGTACATGAGGCTTCACAGCCTGTTGGCCTCGTGTTTGACCCACAAGCGGACTGCATTAGGGCATGTTTGATTAGGCTGTGGTTCTTCTTATTTACTTTTCCTTTACAATAATGCAATATTTTGGTACATTTATGTAACTCTAGATCTACAACATCAACAACAACACCAATAATAATAATAATACTAATAATGTTGTTGTTGTTCTTTCAGTTGCTCCTGTCAAGGGGTTGCCACAGTGGACCATCCGGTCCGCACACAAGCTCGGCACAGGTTTTATTCATGATGCACCCCTCCCATTTTATCCGGGCTTGGGACTGACACTGCCTTCGGCCTTCCACATGGCAGATGAGAAACCTATGCCCCTAATAATAATAATAATAATAATAAATTAACAGAGTTGACACAAACCTGCATCAATGTCTTTCACATCACGTCTCACTGCAGCCATTTACGTATGCTGGTGTTGAGTTTGCTGCTTGTGTTGGTTGCCGTGTATGTGGCCTGTCGTCCGTGGTCTGTTGTTCAGAGTACATTTCATTTTCTAAACTATATCGGTACGATAAAGACATGTCCAAAAGTTAGTACCCCATCATTTATTTTAAAAACAAACAAAAAATCATTACAGTTCATATAATCTATTATAATAGACTCAGAATCACGAAATACAACCTTATACGACTGTAAGTACCCCATGATTCGATACCTTGTAGATCCACCTTTAGGATCAGTAATGGTTTCCTGTATGGTTAATTCTTCTTTACAAAATTACAAACACTACAGAATTAGGTGCCATGTTCTTAGTTATGTGATGTTTTACAGTAGTTCTTAACTGTTAGCTGATGTCTTGTAAGAACTAAACTAAACTAAGTAAACAAGAACTAAAATGCTACAAATAATTTGTAAAGCTCTTTTTAGAATTTTTTCAATCTTTTTTTTTTGTTGTTGTTGCTTTGGGTCGGGGTGGAAGCTGTGTGGTGTATAAGGGGCTAGAACAGGCATCACACAAACCTGCTAAACATAAGGAAGTTCAGACTTTTTACTACAGCGCAGAAACATTTGCAAGCAACTTCCTCATATCGATCGGGTCTTTCAGTAAAGAAAGAGAATAATTGAGTATATAAAGGAATCATTGTGTTGGTTTAATAAATGACTGGTTAAAGTGAAGCTTCACAGCAGGTCTTCTCAGAACTCACACGTAAGACTGTAAGAATCTGAATCTATTCTGAAAACAATCGACCCTGGATGATGAAAACAAGTAAAGAATTTTCCCCTCAACTTTCCTTCTCATGCTTCCTTCAGGAGAAAGTTTCTTTTGAAAAACAGTGTGACTTGAAGACAAATTTAATAAATTTGAATAATCTTAAAATTTTTACTCCTTATTGTATATTATATGGCGGCACGGTGGTGTAGTGTTTAGCACTGTCGCCTTGCACCTTCAGGGTCTGGGTTCGATTCCCCGGCCAGGCTCGATTCCCGTCTCTGTGTGCATGGAGTTTGCATGTTCTCCCCGTGCTTGCGTGCTGTCCAGGGTGTACCCCGCCTAGTGCCCGAAGTCTCCTGGGATAGGCTCCAGGTCCCCCGCGACCCTGAACACAGGATTAAGCGGTATAGAAGATGAATGAATGAATGTATATTATATTAGTGATTTATTCTATAAAAGTCATGTGTTCCATCATCATGTCAGTGTGGAGTTAAGTATAAAATCCAGCTTTCAAAATAAAAGTGTTGATAATTAAATTACTGCAAACATTTCTATTCATCAGACTAGAGTCAGGTATTTGGTTATTCGTTACCCATCACTATTAGAAATGTATTTATTGTTGTTATATAGTTTTTTTTTAACAGTTTAGAAAGTTTCACACATTCAAAAAAAATAAACAATGCAGGTTGTGCACTTTACATAATATAATTACTTTCAGTATTTAATGATTTAAATGTTTTGTTCGATTAAGGTTCACGTAATTATGTCTCAACTTGACCGTACAAATTCCTAATACGTTGTCTAAACCAGTGTTTTTCAACCTTTTTTGAGCCAAGGTACATTTTTAATTGAAAAAAATCACAAGGCACACCAACAATCAAAACTGTAAAAAAAAGTAAAGAAAAAAAAAGAAAGTCTGTAGTCTATATTAACAATATACAGCCATTCTTATGAAAGTGTCTTGAACAGGAATCAAATAAACATAAAGAAAAAGTATTTCATGATCTTTCATTTTTCTTCTTCTTTCAAATAAAAAGTGCAATTAACAATATACAGTCATTCTTATCAAAGTGTTTTGAATAGGAAACAAATAAACACAATGAAAACAGTCTTTTTTGATCTTTCATATTTCTACCTACTCAGTGTGAAACCTGGGCCTGTGTGGATGAACACAGAGCTTCACACATGAACCTCTTCCTCAACAGCTCTCAGGTCAACAGGTCTCTCTCTGCTTGTAGGGTTTATAGCAGTCAGGGTTGAGAAGCTCAATCACTAATCACTAATTCTCATCTCGAAATACAAGGCAATTAGATATCTGCTGCCACCTACTGATATGGAAGAGTATGACATGATTACTCTGCCGGTGTAGACGAGAAGCCCCTGTCTGCAGCCTGCAGATCTGGGGCGGGGCTGAATCTGGGGCGGGGCTGCACGTGTCGCCCCGCCCACATGGTTTCTCATTGGTTAGTGAAATGAATTGAAGTCGCTGCCACGATAAACAGGAAATGCCGTTAGAAACAGTACTTAGGAATTATACATTTTATACAAACGCTGAAATGCTTATTTATTCAGCTTTCAGATGCGTAAAAATCTCAGTTAAGTTTTTTTAAATGTACGCTTATGACTGGTTTGTGGATGAAGGTTACATACATTTACAAGCAAGACTTCCGCTGTGTAGTTCTCCCATTTCTGGCAACCCGTGACTAAAAATTAAAATGTCAACCAATCGCGTTTATTTACAGCCTTTTATTCCCTTTTTTGTTATTAATAAAATACATAAATGTGGAATATTCTCAGCAAAAGTATCCACTATCCATATGTTATTAAATTAATAAATAGAAAAGGGTTGTTAAACATTTATAAATACCCTCCCCGTGCTTGGTGGGTTTCCTCCGGGTTCTCCGGTTTCCTCCGACAGTCCAAAGATATGCAGGTTAGGCTAATTGACATTACAAATTGCCCGTAGTGTGTGAATGAGTGTGTGAGTGTGTGTATGTGTGTGTGCCCTGTGATGGATTGGCAACCTGTCCAGGGTGTACCCCGCCTAGTGCCCGAAGTTTCCTGGGATAGGCTCCAGGTCCCCCGCGACCCTGTATATAAGGATAAAGCGGTACAGAAAATGAATGAATGAATGAACATTTATGACACATGAATGAATTATGATGACACATTAATGAATTTCACTGTTATTTATTTATTTATTTATTTATACTGTTCACAGTTATTTCTGATAGAGGAGAAAGCAGGTATTTATACATCTCTCTGTGGTCAAGCATTAATTCTCCCTCCCAATCTAATAATGGCAGGTGAAACAGCAGTCTGGGTCCTCTGTGCCATCATAAAATCCTCTGAGGCAAACACGTTTCCCATTTCCGTAATAACTGAAGCATGTCATGAATAACATTTTACACATTTTGCATTCTTTAATTTCAAAAGGCACTCGTAATTCATCGTAATAATATAGGGATTTTGGGTTTTCATGAGCTGTGTGCCACAATCATCAATATTAAAACAATAAAAGGCTTGAACTACTTCAGCTTGTGTGTAATGAATCTAAAATATATGAAAGTCTAATGTTTATCAGTACATTACAGAAAATAATGAACTTTATCACAATATGCAATTTTTTTGAGAAGGACCTGTATATACTGCCTCTGGAGTTGTCTTTAAGGGTCACTAAAGCATGGGAAAATGGGGCTGCTGTTCATTATGGTATAACATCTAGTTGTAGTAACATGACTAAATGGGATTCATTGAAATCTATGTAAAGATGTAGGATTAACATCAAGGAAGAAATTACGTATAGCATGAATAGTTAAAGTAAAAAAAAAAAAAAAAGTTAAATAATGTTCAATCAAAGTTAGCTGGTCATGTTAAATGAACACAAATATTTCAAGTTGGTTTAACATAATCCAATGTTGTTAAGATAATGTGTTGTAATCATGTGGAACCACTGTCCACTATTAAATCAGGTTCAACCAAAGTGCCATTAAAAAAATTTTTTTTTTATGATTGCAAACGTTCCAAACTAGCAGGGTGGGGTACCCTACACCGCATGCACCTTTACCTTTGACAGAAGTATTTAATATTTTCGGCTGAGAGTGTGTTAATTTTACACAGCCAGTCAAACTTCTGATGATTGTACCTCACTTTAAAAAGCATCGCCTGGGGCGCGGCATGACCTGAACCTTTCAACTAAGCCTTATGCATTTGGATAAAATGCAAAGTTGTTTGCCCTCACACCTTTAGGCAGTAATTAAGTTGGAGAAATAATATCTATCTGTTTTTTTTTTTTAATTTAAACTTTCTTCTTTCTTACTTCTTGACTTTATTTCTATTTCCTTTCTTTCTTTTCTTGACTTTTGCTTATGCTATAACTTATGCTTTTTATTATTTTTTCTTCTTTATTTTAATACTTTTTTTTTAAAAAAGATTATCCTCGAGCATGCTGAAAGAACTTCCTGTAACGTGTATTCTCATAAAGCAGGTGCTGTTCTGTGGAAACTTGTAACTGTCTTTTCAGGAAGTTGAACTTGTACCTTGTGGTACTTGTAGCCTTTGTAAAAAGCACAGATAACATCTTCCAATGAATGAATCCACGATAAAGTACTTGGAATTTAGGTTAATGTCCAAAAATAAGAACGTTTGTTTGGACTACGAATCTCTAAGTGTTATGAGAGTGAGATGATCACAACATTTCGGCAGTGTGAATTAGGATGCGTACTGACAATAGTGCAATGTATAAGCTAAGTGGTGTGTATATTTTAAATAATATAATTTTTTTTTATTAAAATTGCTAATGTCTAACAGTGATGTATCAAACTTACATGAATTTAGAATAAATTCTTTTTTTCTGTTTTTGCACACTTAAATGGCTGTGTCGGAAATATTCCTTGAGATATTAGTTATATGCAATTCATTTGATATATTCTCATATATAAACTCATAACACAACAAATTGAAATTATAAATTTTTAAGCTATCAAAGCATTTACGCTTACATTCTACAGTCACATATTGGCTGTATTTGATATAATTAATGTTCTTTGAAAAACTGTTGAGGTGGATGAATAAATAGTAATTGGAGACGTTCAGATTATAAATGTCATGAATAATAAGACAGAAGAGAAATCAGACACCAGCAAGCAGAATAAAATCCTCCTGACACTTTAAGACCATGTCAGGGTGTGGCAACACTGAAGGTGCTTACGTAAAAGTGCTGACATCTAACGGTCTTCTTTGATGCAGGTGTCTCGCTCTTCACAGAATAACCCTGTCATAAGCATTTCTTTAGGTTCTCTGTTACCAAATCATGGAGTTTCTAAGTTTGGGAACGTGTCTCATGGTCCTGGTGGCTTTCTCAACAGCATAGGTACAACTGACAATCAATTAACCCAGCGACTTCTCTATTTATGCAATCCATCTAAATACTGAGGTGATCTATAGTACATCACAGTTTTTTTTCTGTTTAATGTAAATGTACATGAACGCAATGAAATGAATATAATTGCAAAAGCAATTCAGTTACAAAGGTGTAGTTACTTTCCTTTACGTGACGTTGGTCACACGTTCAGCTAATGCTTTAAGTTTCACTTCAGAGATAACTGGTTTACAGTCTTAGAAGCAATCTGATGATGTGGTTTGGAGTCTACAGTTTGAGTTTTTTAGTCTCAAAACTTTACAAAGTGAGGGATTTATTAAAAATTTTCCTTAATATTTTATATGAATATGACACAATCATTAATAATGGATTTATGTCAGCGTGATCTTAATAAGTGTTCTTGGTTACTTAGTTCTCACATGATGTTTTTAACCTTGATTGTATTTTTCTTCCTTTGTTTTTCCTTTCTCGGCCTTGGGTCGATGTTTACATCGTTGTATAAAATGGGTGTTTTGCCATTTATGTTTGGATTTCATTGCCCAGGCTGACTGATTGATGCATGCAAGCAAATTAAAACTATCTTCTCCAGCTGAACCCTGGCTCTGAGTCTCCTGATTCCTTGATCATCTAATGCTCTGGTCAGATCCAGAAGATTTAATTTTTATTTACAACAAAAGTGTGATGCCACTGTGGAAAAAGACTGTTATTAGGAAACCTAAAAATCTACAATCAAAGGTTTAGATATTACAGATGTTGAAGAGAAATTTTGATATTCGTTGTTTTTACTTTGCATTCATGTGGAATTCTATTTGTCATTAATCAGGCAAAATGCATTAATTATTTAATTTATATACTGTATATAAGACTCGCTCATAAAGAACCTCTTCTACATATTAATACAGACTAATTTTAAAGACACCAGATTAGCAGATAGTAAAAATCAGATCATTTTTTTTCCAAACCCTGACTGATAGCAACCCATTCTTTCATAATCACTTCTTGGAGTTTGTCAGAATTAGTGGGTTTTTGTTTGTCCACCCGCCTCTTGAGGATTAAACACAAGTTCTCAATGGGATTAAGATCTGGGGAGTTTCCAGGCCATGGACCCAAAATTTAAACGTTTTGGTCCCCGAGCCACTTAGTTATCACTTTTGCCGTATGGCACGGTGCTCCATCGTGCTGGAAAATGCATTGTTCTTCACCAAACTGTTGTTGGATTGTTGGAAGAAGTTGCTGTTGGAGGGTGTTTTGGTACCATTCTTTATTCATGGCTGTGTTTTTGGGCAAAATTGTGAGTGAGACGCAACCCCACACATCTCAGGATGCTTTACTGTTGGCATGACACAGGACTGATGGTAGCGCTCACCTTTTCTTCTCCGGACGAGCCTTTTTCCAGATGCCCCAAACAATCTGAAAGCGGCTTCATCTGAGAATATGACTTTGCCCCAGTCCTCAGCAGTCCATTCACTATACTTTCTGCAGAAGATCAATCTGTGCCTGATGTTTTTTATGGAGGGAAGTTGCTTCTTTGCTGCCCTTCTTGACACCAGGCCATCTTCCAAAAGTCTTCGCCTCACTGTGTGTGCAGATGCGCTCACACCTGCCTGCTGCCATTCCTGAGCAAGCACTGCACTGGTGTCACTCCGATCCCGCAGCTGAATCCTCTTTAGGAGACGATCCTGGCCCTTGCTGGACTTTCTTGGGCAAAAATCAGGATCCCTTAACAAACATGGTCAAAAGCTGAACATCAAAATACTGGATCAGTAAATTCCAACAGGAGCATGCTGAAAATGACTTTGCAATGATAGCTAGGTTTGGAGACTTATGTAAGAAAATAACTTTTGTTATATTGAAGTTTCAGCTGCATAACACACATGATGTTATATAATTTCTACCTGATATCACCCAAATGAGGATGGGTTCCCTAATTGAGTCTGGTTCCTCTCAAGGTTTGTTCCTATTGCCATCTCAGGGAGTTTTTCCTTGCCACTGTCGCCACTGTGCCCTTGGCTTGCTCATCAGAGACATTTCATTCATCATTCATTCATTCATTCATATCATTATTATATAGACACATTTTTCTCACACATACACACTTCCAAAAATGTTTTTTTTAAAAAGAATTTTTCTCTTTTTTGTGAAGCTGCTTTGAGACAATGACCATTGTTAAAAGTGCTATATAAATAAAATTGAATTGTGTTGAATTGAATTGTAGTCCTGGGTGGCCATGTTTGTGTTTTCATGGTGTTTACAATGCTTGCTGAAAAATGCTAGCTGTTCCCCTGATTCTCTCACAGTGTCAAGGGCAACTGAAGACGGACCAGAAGAGTAGCAATTAGCCCTTGTAGCATGGATGGTAAACCCAAGCAGCATGAACAGGCAGGATAACCACGTGAGTTATTATTAGAACTCTCTCACGGCAAGAGAAATAGTTTACACAAATAAATCCGCATTCTAGCAACACACACTCAATCAGAAAGAAAACTCAAAATGGTGAGTACTCACGAAATAACCTGGCGAAGCGTCGGAAACAGCGTGGGCAGACTCAATGACTGAGCGATGTGAAGCACCATCTTGTCTCCTTTTATGCTTCCTGAGTTGTGACCTTCCTACTTCCGGGTCCTAGTGCCTGGTCGAGGAGCGAGTGTGCATCACAGTACCCCCCTGTCCAGGACCGGGTCTCGACAGTCTTGGGGTGAAGGATACACGACGACGGTAGTCCCGGATGAGCTCGGGGTCGAGGATGAACCGGGCCAGAATCCAAGATCGCTCCTTGAGGATCAAAGATCCGATGTACAGTGTAGGCGGGACCACCATCAATGATCCGGGGGGAGGAGCAGGGGGGTGGGTGTTACCATAGGGGAGGTAGTGAAGGGTTTGAGTTGAGAGGTGTGGAATACCGGTTGGATCCAGAGCGCCGAAGGTAGCTGGAGCCGGTAGGTGACAGGGTTGATTGCGATAAGGGCCGATGAATCTGGGTGAAAGTTTCCGTGATTCTGTGTGGAGATGTACATTTTTTGTTGATAGTCATACTTTGTCACTTACATTGTACAATCGTCCTAGGGGGTGTTGGCGTGCTGGATGACTATGTTTGCTTGGTCCCACAGCTGCCGACACCTGCGGACCAACTGTTGGGCCGATGGTACATCAACCTCCAGTTCTTGGTGGTCAAACATTGAAGGCTGGAAACCATGGCAGACCTCAAATGGGCTTAAGTTGGTGGCGGATGAGACATGGAGGTTGTGGGACAGATGAGGTATCTCATCTCAGCCCAGGAGCGCTGGCAATTGGCGACGAAGCATCTCAGGTAGCGCTCCAGTTGCTGGTTGGTCCACTCCGTCTGACCATTAATTTGGGGTAGTATCCAAATGACAGACTACAGGTGGAATTGATCAGACGGCAGAAGGCCTTCTAGAACCGGGCAGTGAACTGGGCCCCCCTGTCCGAGACGATGTCTTTTGGGAACCAATGCAGGCAGACTACGTGGTCTAATATAAGCTCTGCTGTGTTCTTAGCTGACGGGAGTCCGGTGAGGGCCACCAGGTGCATGGCTTTGGAGAACCGGTCGACGATGGTCATTATGGTGTCCTTCCTTTGGAGGCCGGCAGGCCCATGATGAAGTTCAGGACCGGCGGGGGCAGGAAGCGGCTGGAGTTCCCCCGGCGTTGGTTGGTTAGTATCCTTTGCCCTGGCGCACACTGGGCATGCCTGGATGAACTCGTCGACATCCCTAGCCATGGATGGCCACCAGAAGACGCACTTGATAAATTGGAGGGTGTGACGAGTGCCGGGTGTGCAGAGATGGGGAGGAGTGGCACCATTGCATAACCTCCGGCATGGGGTACGTCGAGTCATCCAGACAGCACACCTGCTGTTTCAGTCTCCGCAGCCTGTGCCTGGCGAACCCTCGTCTCCAAATCCCAACGGAGGGGTGTAATGATCTTGGATGGTGGGAGGACAGGCGCGGGGGACATCTTCCTCATTTTGTTGTGTGAGGGCGTCGGCCTTGGTGGTTTTGGCTGAAGCAATGGCACAGTTCCCGGAAAGCAGAGAGGCAGCAGGGTTGAGCTTGAAGTGATGAGAGGATGGTCGTGTCAGGGTGGTTAAAGGCACTGCAACTGTACTGTAGTCCCGAATAAAGCAACGATAGAAGTTCGCAAACCGTTGAAGTTGCTTAAGGGTCTTGGGTAGGGGCCAATGACGCACAAATTCCAGCTTCTGCGGGTCCATGGCCACACCCTGGGACGAGATGACAAAGCCTAGGAACGTGGTGGAGCGTTCATGGAAAGCGCATTTCTCCAACTTACAATACAGCTGGTGGGCGAGCAATCACCTCATGTGCGTGAGTATATGAGGATGTCGTCGAGGTAAACAAATGCCCACTGGCCTAACATGTTCCTAAGGACATCATTGATGAATTGTTGGAAGGCTGCGGGGGCAGTGCAGAGTCCGAATGAGATGACCAGGCTTTCGTACTGTCCTGTGGGGGTGATGAAGGCCGTCTTCAACTCATCGTCCACTCTGATACACACCAAGTTGTAGTCACTAGTTGTGAGAAGCTGGTCCCTCGGAGTAGGCCGTCCAGAGGGCGAAATCTACCCAGGTGGTCTGGACTAAGGAAGTCTGCAGTATAGTGGCTCACGGACGACCCTCACCGGCAAGATGTTCGAAGGTGAGCTTCAACTGGCGGGTGAATTTGTTTTAGGAGTGAGCTGTATCTGAGTCCAAACTCAGCCCACTCAGGCAATAACTTAAATCTGCTAAGCCTGTAATAAGGATTGTAAAGAGATGGACCAGTGAAGCAGGGCAGGAACTATATACCTGTTTTAACTGCACTGATTGGTGTTTTTGATGCTGCTGCCACCAATCTGGATGAGCTTACAGCTTACAACTACAAACCATGGTTCACAGCTAAACTCAGACAGCTTTATCAGGAAAAAGAGGATGCCTACAGCATTGGGGACTGGATCTACAACCAGGCCAGGAACACACTAACAAAGGAGATCAGAGTGGTTAAGAGGAGCTACTCTGAAAAGCAGAAAAATCTGTTTTCTGTAAGTGACCCTATTCAATTTTGAAAAGCCTGAAAACCCACTGTGACAGCAGTGGAGTCATTCCAGTTCCTGGGCACAACCATCTCTCCGGATCTAAAGTGGGACAATCACGTTGACTTGACTGTTAAAAAGGCCCATCAGAGGTTGTATTTATTTCACCAGCTGAAGAAGTTTAACCTGCCACCAAGTAGGAGCTGCTAACACAGTTCTACTCAGCCATACTTACCGAATTTGTCCTGTGCACTTCAATAACTGTTTGGTTTGACGCAGCTACCAAATAAAACACCAGACTACATTCATTGAAAATTTCTTCTCCATTTCTTCCTCCTGCGATGTGGATTACTAACATAACATGCTCCCTACTATATCAAAGTGAAACCTCATGTATATGGAAATACTGGACATTAAATCACTAGCTATAATTGTTTGTCATATCTCAAAGCAGATTGAAGTGTATTGGTAGATCTTGCGTATCCCTGAAAAGGGTATACAATCATCAAAAACCCTGAGGGTGATGGGAAGATGGAAGGAGTACTTTAAAGAGTTGATGAATGAGGAGAATGAAAGAGAACAAAGAGTAGAAGAGGTGACTGTGGAGCAGGAAGTAGCAAATATTACTACAGAGAAGTATGTTAGAGTGGTGCAGGACATGTATGAGAGCTGTAAGACAGTGGCGAGATGTGCTGTAGGTGTGACAGAAGAGTTCAAGGTGGAGGTGGGTCTGCATCAACAATCGACTTTGAGCATCTTCTTATTTGCTCTGGTGATGGATAGGAGGACAGATGAGGTTAGACAGGAGTCTCCATGGACTATGATGTTTGCAGATGACATTGTGCTGTGCCGAGAGAAGGGAACAGGTGGAGGAAAATTTGGAGAGGTGGAGGTACGCTCTGGATAGAAGAGGAATGAAGCTTAGCCACAGCAAGATGGAATGCATGTGTGTGAATGAGAGGAACCTAAGTGGAACAGTGAGGCTACAGGGAGCAGAGGTAAAGAAGGTGCAGGGTTTTAAGAACTTAGGGTCAATTATCTAGAGCAACGGAGAGTGTGGAAAGTGGCACTGAAAAAAATGATAGGTGGCAGAGCTGGAGGTAGCAGAGCTGAGGATGTTGAGGTTCACTTTGGGAGAGACAAGGATGGATAGGATCAAGAATGAGTTCATCAGAGGGACAACCCATGTTAGATGTTTTGGAGATAAAGTCAGAGAGGCAAGATTGAGGTGGTTTGGACATGTTCAGAGGAGAGATGGTGAATATATCAGTAGAAGGATGCTGAGGTTGGAACTGCCAGGCAGGAGGTCTAGAGGAAGACCAAAGAGGAGATTTATGGATGTAATGAGAGAGGACATGAAGTTAGTTGGTGTGAGAGAAGAGGATGCAGAGTATAGGGTTAGATGGAGGCAGATGATTCGCTGTTGCGACCCCTGAAAGGGAACAGCAGAAAGCACAAACAACATTTACTAATGTGCTATAAAAGACTAGAGGAAGCTCAATATATGTTGATATGGAAAAATGCAAATGTGTGTAGCAGTGTGACATGCAAAATGGTAGACACAAAAGACAAACAAGACAGAATTTTTTTTTATTTCCATACAAGAGTAATATACAACAATGTGTCTTATCCTTCTGGAATGCAACATAGGAGAACATCACATTTTCTCCTAACTACCCTGTGTGTATATCCTTGTAAGATACTCATATGAGAATATCAGGGTATTTTTACTTTCCAAAATGTGTTGTGTCCATACAAAAAAAAAACCCCGGAGGTCCAGTTTATTGGCCGAGATAACATTAAAGTAAGTGATTGGAATTGGGTTCAGATCTGGAAGAATAGAGCTGAACCCTCAACTTCAAAGAAGAAATGTGGTCAAAAAAACATCCTGAATGAGTGTGACAGGAGATCATTCCTATGGTTATACACCTATACTGATTTCTTTTCTTTTTTTTGTTTCTTCTTGCTCTGGCCCTTACCTCACTTTCCATTCTCCATCATTTCCTGCTTACCTTTTGACCAAACATACTTTACTTTGGTGCACTTGTGGTAATCCCCAGTTCCCCAGTTCTGTCTCCACCTAGATAGATTTTCTTACATGGGTTTTATTTTCCTCATTACTATGCCTAATTATTCAAACGTTGGAAAAATTGTGTCATATATTTTGTCATCCAATCCCAAACCACATGTTTCTGTCTTGTCTCCTGTGTTGCTATTCTTTCCCAGCAGTCTATAGCCTTGGGGTTTTGAGCAGGAGTATTAATCTAAATGTTTATTATTACAGATGCATCAATAATATTTTTTTCACTTGGAATATGAGTGCATGTGTTTAGGTACTTACAGTAGAAACTGATAATGAACTGAATAACCTAATTGGAATTAATCAAACAGGATCATCTTAACTGATGTGATCATATGTAGCATATCTAACATTAGAAATAGTTTTCTTCCAGTTTCCTCCATCTGACATATGAATACTGATAAAAGCTTATAATACAAGGTTTAACCAAAAGCAGGACATGTAAGTTTGATAAACAGTGGAACCTTGGATTACGAGCATAATTCTTTCAGGAAGTGGGCTCATATTCCAAAACACTCATAAACCAAAGCAAAAATTTCCATAGGAAATAATGGAAATTCAAATTATTCATTCCACAGCCCCAAAAATAAATACATAAAAATAATTAACACAAAATATAACTTTAAAAACTATAACTTTATAGCACTTTACCTTAAAAAAAATCCCAACAGATAAGTGTGTGTGTGTGTGTGTGTGTTTCTCTCTCTTGCGCTGCAGAGTGTGTGCATTATGTGTGTGCACACGCGTAATTTGACATCGTGCCGGTTTACAAATTCTCTCTCTCTCGCCTTTAGTGTCTTTGTGTGTGTGTGTGTGTGTGTGTGTGAAGCAGAGAGGGGGTGCTTCACACACACACACATAGACACACACACACACACACACACGGTAAAGGTGAGAGAGAGAAAGATTGTGTGTGAACCAGCACGGTGTCATGGTGCGCACACGCATAACGCACACACTTAACGACAGAGAGAGAAAATGGATTTTTAACCTCCAATGAGACTTTCTTTTGCTGAACTTTCAAACACAAAATAAAATATGTTTTACACACACACACACACACATACACACACATGGTCACAGTGTTATAGTAAACAGTACACACGTGCATGGATGTTGATTATACCAGTAAGAGACGAGCACTAAGACGCAGCAGGGGAGACGCAGTGCAAGAGAGAGAAGAACCGTTGGCTCAGTTGTGATCACGTGACGCTCTTCGTCAAAACAAGAAGAGCATGCGTGATACATGATACTCGGTACTCGTAAACCAAGACTTGTTTGTTTTTCAAGTAAAAATTAATTCAAAGTATTTGCTCGTCTTGTGGAACACTCGCAAACCGCGTTACTCATAATCCGAAATTTTACTGTATAACAACAGTGACTATGATGATGTAATTTGCTACCACATCAGTGTCATCTCCCACCATGATAACTGTCAATAAAAAGTGCCGACTTTAAGAGTTTCAGATTATGAATTCCATCAGTTATTAAAAAAAAAACGTGAGGAGGCTGAGTAGAGCAGATAGAACAAAATCATCCTGTGACTTTAAGACCACATCAGGGCGTGTCCAGTTTGATGTGATCACACAGAAGCGCTGACATCTAATCATTCTTTGGTGCAGATGATTCAATGTAATAGCTGAACCTGTTCTTAACATTACTTAAGCCTTTGTTCCACATCATGGAGTTAAGTTTGAGAAACTGTCTCATGGCCCTGGTGGCTTTCGAAGCTGCACAGGTACGTCTGAAAATCAGTTAGTTCAACACCTTTAAATAGGCTCTCTATTAAAAATTTTTTTTTTAAAGTGTTAAAATAAAAATAAAAATAATTAAAAATCAATATAATATGATTTACATAATTGTTTTTATGTTTAATGTAAATGTACATCAATGCAAAGTAATGAATGTAAATCAATAAGCAATTTTTCACACATTGATGACACATTATTAACTAATGTGGAATTTCCTTCAGGATCAATAAAGTATCTATCTATCTATCTATCTATCTATCTATCTATCTATCTATCTATCTATCTTGAAGTTAACTAACATGAAGTTAGTTGGTGTGAGAGAAGAGGATGCAGAGTATAGGGTTAGATGGAGGCAGATGATTCGCTGTTGCGACCCCTGAAAGGGAACAGCAGAAAGCACAAACAACATTTACTAATGTGCTATAAAAGACTAGAGGAAGCTCAATATATGTTGATATGGAAAAATGCAAATGTGTGTAGCAGTGTGACATGCAAAATGGTAGACACAAAAGACAAACAAGACAGAATTTTTTTTTATTTCCATACAAGAGTAATATACAACAATGTGTCTTATCCTTCTGGAATGCAACATAGGAGAACATCACATTTTCTCCTAACTACCCTGTGTGTATATCCTTGTAAGATACTCATATGAGAATATCAGGGTATTTTTACTTTCCAAAATGTCTTGTGTCCATACAAAAAAAAAACCCCGGAGGTCCAGTTTATTGGCCGAGATAACATTAAAGTAAGTGATTGGAATTGGGTTCAGATCTGGAAGAATAGAGCTGAACCCTCAACTTCAAAGAAGAAATGTGGTCAAAAAAACATCCTGAATGAGTGTGACAGGAGATCATTCCTATGGTTATACACCTATACTGATTTCTTTTCTTTTTTTTGTTTCTTCTTGCTCTGGCCCTTACCTCACTTTCTCCATCATTTCCTGCTTACCTTTTGACCAAACATACTTTACTTTGGTGCACTTGTGGTAATCCCCAGTTCCCCAGTTCTGTCTCCACCTAGATAGATTTTCTTACATGGGTTTTATTTTCCTCATTACTATGCCTAATTATTCAAACGTTGGAAAAATTGTGTCATATATTTTGTCATCCAATCCCAAATCACATGTTTCTGTCTTGTCTCCTGTGTTGCTATTCTTTCCCAGCAGTCTATAGCCTTGGGGTTTTGAGCAGGAGTATTAATCTAAATGTTTATTATTACAGATGCATCAATAATATTTTTTTCACTTGGAATATGAGTGCATGTGTTTAGGTACTTACAGTAGAAACTGATAATGAACTGAATAACCTAATTGGAATTAATCAAACAGGATCATCTTAACTGATGTGATCATATGTAGCATATCTAACATTAGAAATAGTTTTCTTCCAGTTTCCTCCATCTGACATATTAATACTGATAAAAGCTTATAATACAAGGTTTAACCAAAAGCAGGACATGTAAGTTTGATAAACAGTGGAACCTTGGATTACGAGCATAATTCTTTCAGGAAGTGGGCTCATATTCCAAAACACTCATAAACCAAAGCAAAAATTTCCATAGGAAATAATGGAAATTCAAATTATTCATTCCACAGCCCCAAAAATAAATACATAAAAATAATTAACACAAAATATAACTTTAAAAACTATAACTTTATAGCACTTTACCTTAAAAAAAATCCCAACAGATAAGTGTGTGTGTGTGTGTGTGTTTCTCTCTCTTGCGCTGCAGAGTGTGTGCATTATGTGTGTGCACACGCGTAATTTGACATCGTGCCGGTTTACAAATTCTCTCTCTCTCGCCTTTAGTGTCTTTGTGTGTGTGTGTGTGTGTGTGTGTGTGAAGCAGAGAGGGGGTGCTTCACACACACACACATAGACACACACACACACACACACACGGTAAAGGTGAGAGAGAGAAAGATTGTGTGTGAACCAGCACGGTGTCATGGTGCGCACACGCATAACGACAGAGAGAGAAAATGGATTTTTAACCTCCAATGAGACTTTCTTTTGCTGAACTTTCAAACACAAAATAAAATATGTTTTACACACACACACACACACACACACACACATGGTCACAGTGTTATAGTAAACAGTACACACGTGCATGGATGTTGATTATACCAGTAAGAGACGAGCACTAAGACGCAGCAGGGGAGACGCAGTGCAAGAGAGAGAAGAACCGTTGGCTCAGTTGTGATCACGTGACGCTCTTCGTCAAAACAAGAAGAGCATGCGTGATACATGATACTCGGTACTCGTAAACCAAGACTTGTTTGTTTTTCAAGTAAAAATTAATTCAAAGTATTTGCTCGTCTTGTGGAACACTCGCAAACCGCGTTACTCATAATCCGAAATTTTACTGTATAACAACAGTGACTATGATGATGTAATTTGCTACCACATCAGTGTCATCTCCCACCATGATAACTGTCAATAAAAAGTGCCGACTTTAAGAGTTTCAGATTATGAATTCCATCAGTTATTAAAAAAAAAACGTGAGGAGGCTGAGTAGAGCAGATAGAACAAAATCATCCTGTGACTTTAAGACCACATCAGGGCGTGTCCAGTTTGATGTGATCACACAGAAGCGCTGACATCTAATCATTCTTTGGTGCAGATGATTCAATGTAATACCTGAACCTGTTCTTAACATTACTTAAGCCTTTGTTCCACATCATGGAGTTAAGTTTGAGAAACTGTCTCATGGCCCTGGTGGCTTTCGAAGCTGCACAGGTACGTCTGAAAATCAGTTAGTTCAACACCTTTAAATAGGCTCTCTATTAAAATTTTTTTTTTAAAGTGTTAAAATAAAAATAAAAATAATTAAAAATCAATATAATATGATTTACATAATTGTTTTTATGTTTAATGTAAATGTACATCAATGCAAAGTAATGAATGTAAATCAATAAGCAATTTTTCACACATTGATGACACATTATTAACTAATGTGGAATTTCCTTCAGGATCAATAAAGTATCTATCTATCTATCTATCTATCTATCTATCTATCTATCTATCTATCTATCTATCTATCTATCTATCTATCATCTATCTATCTATCTATCTATCTATCTATCTATCTATCTATCTATCTAATGCTTTACTTTACTCACTTTAGAGTTCAGTTTTTTACAGCTTTAGCAGCAACTTATTTTGTTTTTGAAACCTAGATTTTGAGTTTCAAAAACTTTATAAAGTAAGATGCCTATTTGTAAAAACTCCATAGTTTCAGACATTATTCCAGTAAAATGCTTGGTGATTTTACAAAAGCAGATCCATGAATTTTAAAGAAACACTAACACAACTTGGATGTTTCTCTATGGCAGTGATGATATATTTTAAAGAAATAAGCAGGTATTAAATTTAAGATGGCGGCGCGGTGGTGTAGTGGTTAGCACTGTCGCCTTGCACCTCCAGGGTCTGGGTTCGATTCCCCGGCCAGGCTCGATTCCCGTCTCTGTGTGCATGGAGTTTGCATGTTCTCCCCGTGCTTGGTGGGTTTCCTCCGGGTACTCCGGTTTCCTCCCACAGTCCAAAGATATGCAGGTTAGGCTAATTGGCGTTCCTAAAAATTGCCCGTAGTGTGTGATTGGGTGTGTGAGTGTGTGTATGTGTGTGTGCCCTGCGATGGATTGGCACCCTGTCCAGGGTGTACCCCGCCTAGTGCCCGAAGTCTCCTGGGATAGGCTCCAGGTCCCCCGCGACCCTGAACACAGGATTAAGCGGTATAGAAGATGAATGAATGAATGAATAAATTTAAGATGATGATCTTTCACCTAGCGTTTACTCCAAGGCAATATAGAAAAACATGAGTACATGGTTAATTAAAAAAGCAACTATTCTTTATAGATGATGGTGAACACCAGCAGTTCTATGACGTCTACCACCACCACCACCACCGCAGAAATGTCATCAACCACCAACATAGAAATTCTGTTGACTACCACTGCAATGCCATCTACAGAAATGTCATCTACTACCACAGAAATGCCATCTACCACCACCACCACCACAGAAATGTCTTCACCCACCACGTCAACTACAATTTCATCTACAACTACTACAGAAATTCCATCGACCACCACTGGAATGCCATCTACAGAAATATCATCTACCACCACAGAAATGTCATCCATCAGCACCACAGAAATACCATCAACCACCTCCACTGCAATGTCATTGACCACCACCATAGAAATTCCATTGACTACCGCTGCAATGCCATCTACAGACATGTCATCCACCACCACCACAGAAATTCCATCCACCACCACCACCACAACCACAAAAATTCCATCCACCACCACCACCACCACCACCACAACCACAACCACAGAAATTCCATCCACCACCACCACCACCACCACCACCACAGAAATGTCATCAACCACCACCTCCACTGCAATTCCATCTACTACCACCACCACCACAGAAATTCCATCCACCACCACCACCACCACCGCAGAAATGTCATCAACCACCAACATAGAAATTCTGTTGACTACCACTGCAATGCCATCTACAGAAATGTCATCTACTACCACAGAAATGCCATCTACCACCACCACCACCACCACAGAAATGTCTTCACCCACCACCTCAACTACAATTTCATCTACAACTACTACAGAAATTCCATCGACCACCACTGGAATGCCATCTACAGAAATATCATCTACCACCACAGAAATGTCATCCATCAGCACCACAGAAATACCATCAACCACCTCCACTGCAATGTCATTGACCACCACCATAGAAATTCCATTGACTACCGTTGCAATGCCATCTACAGACATGTCATCCACCACCACCACAGAAATTCCATCCACCACCACCACAACCACAGAAATTCCATCCACCACCACCACCACCACAGAAATGTCATCAACCACCACCTCCACTGCAATTCCATCTACTACCACCACCACCACCACAGAAATTCCATCCACCACCACCACCACCACCACCACAGAAATTCCATCCACCACCACCACCACCACCACAGAAATGTCATCAACCACCACCTCCACTGCAATTCCATCTACTACCACGACCACCACCACCACCACAGAAATGTCTTCACCCACCACCTCAACTACAATTTCATCTACAACTACTACAGAAATTCCATCGACCACCACTGGAATGCCATCTACAGAAATATCATCTACCACCACAGAAATGTCATCCATCAGCACCACAGAAATACCATCAACCACCTCCACTGCAATGTCATCGACCACCACCATAGAAATTCCATTGACTACCGCTGCAATGCTATCTACAGACATGTCATCCACCACCACCACAGAAATTCCATCCACCACCACCACCACAACCACAGAAATTCCATCCACCACCACCACCACCACAACCACAGAAATTCCATCCACCACCACCACCACAACCACAGAAATTCCATCCACCACCACCACCACCACAGAAATGTCATCAACCACCACCTCCACTGCAATTCCATCTACTACCACCACCACCACAGAAATTCCATCCACCACCACCACCACCACCACAGAAATTCCATCCACCACCACCACCACCACAGAAATGTCATCAACCACCACCTCCATTGCAATTCCATCTACTACCACCACCACCACCACCATCACCACCACCACAGAAATGTCTTCACCCACCACCTCAACCACAATTTCATCTACAACTACTACAGAAATTCCAGCGACCACCACTGGAATGCCATCTACAGAAATATCATCTACCACCACAGAAATGTCATCCATCAGCACCACAGAAATACCATCAACCACCTCCACTGCAATGTCATTGACCACCACCATAGAAATTCCATTGACTACCGCTGCAATGCCATCTACAGACATGTCATCCACCACCACCACCACAGAAATTCCATCCACCACCACCACCACAACCACAGAAATTCCATCCACCACCACCACCACCACCACCACCACAACCACAGAAATTCCATCCACCACCACCACCACCACAGAAATGTCATCAACCACCACCTCCACTGCAATTCCATCTACTACCACCACCACCACAGAAATTCCATCCACCACCACCACCACCACCACAGAAATTCCATCCACCACCACCACCACCACAGAAATGTCATCAACCACCACCTCCACTGCAATTCCATCTACTACCACCACCACCACCACCACCACAGAAATGTCTTCACCCACCACCTCAACCACAATTTCATCTACAACTACTACAGAAATTCCAGCGACCACCACTGGAATGCCATCTACAGAAATATCATCTACCACCACAGAAATGTCATCCATCAGCACCACAGAAATACCATCAACCACCTCCACTGCAATGTCATTGACCACCACCATAGAAATTCCATTGACTACCGCTGCAATGCCATCTACAGACATGTCATCCACCACCACCACCACAGAAATTCCATCCACCACCACCACCACAACCACAGAAATTCCATCCACCACCACCACCACCACCACAACCACAGAAATTCCATCCACCACCACCACCACCACAGAAATGTCATCAACCACCACCTCCACTGCAATTCCATCTACTACCACCACCACCACAGAAATTCCATCCACCACCACCACCACCACAGAAATGTCATCAACCACCACCTCCACTGCAATTCCATCTACCACCACCACCACCACCACCACCACCACAGAAATGTCTTCAACCACCACCACTGCAAGAACATCTACCACCAACACCATGAAACCAACCACAAGCACCACTACAATGCCATCTACTACTATGCTGTCTACCTCCAAAACATCTCAAAGTACCACCACAATGCAGTCTAGTCCATCTTCTAGCACTAAAATGCCCACTACCAGCATTCCCAACAGCAGTCCAGGTGTGAAAGCTGTGCTAATAATCTGTTTTCTACCTGCTTTGTGTTCTATCTGCAATCATGTTGCTGCTTATTTGTTGTATATTATGTGAACTGGCTGCTGCAATGATGCAATTTTCCCTTCAGGATTAAAGTGATCTATCTATCTGTCTGTCTATCTGTCTAACTATCTGTCTGTCTACTGCATCTGTCTATCTAAAAATATTTGAGTCAGTAATTGAACCCACCGCCCTGTATGACATTGATGTGTGGGGCTCGCTCACACACCAGCAATTTGACAGATGGGTCAAACATCCAACCAAGGCCCTGCATGCAGTTCTCCAAAATGATACTAAAGGTGCACAGAAACACCACGAATAATGGATTCAGGGCAGAATTAGGGTGATATCCATCATTCATAAAAATACAAAACAGGGCAATTAAATTCTGGAAACACCTAAAAGACAGCGAGCCACACTCACACCATTATAAAGCTCTGCAGTACCAAGATGCTTTTGCAGTGGTGGTGGTGGTAGATGGTGCTGCAGTGGTGGTGGTGGTGGTGGTGGTAGATGGTGCTGCAGTGGTGGTGGTGGTAGATGGTGCTGCAGTGGTGGTGGTGGTGGTGGTAGATGGTGCTGCAGTGGTGGTGGTGGTGGTGGTGGTAGATGGTGCTGCAGTGGTGGTGGTAGATGATGCTGCAGTGGTGGTGGTGGTGGTGGTAGATGATGCTGCAGTGGTGGTGGTGGTGGTAGATGGTGCTGCAGTGGTGGTGGTGGTAGATGATGCTGCAGTGGTGGTGGTGGTAGATGGTGCTGCAGTGGTGGTGGTGGTGGTAGATGGTGCTGCAGTGGTGGTGGTGGTAGATGATGCTGCAGTGGTGGTGGTGGTGGTAGATGATGCTGCAGTGGTGGTGGTGGTGGTAGATGGTGCTGCAGTGGTGGTGGTAGATGATGCTGCAGTGGTGGTGGTGGTGGTGGTAGATGATGCTGCAGTGGTGGTGGTGGTGGTAGATGGTGCTGCAGTGGTGGTGGTGGTAGATGATGCTGCAGTGGTGGTGGTGGTAGATGGTGCTGCAGTGGTGGTGGTGGTGGTAGATGGTGCTGCAGTGGTGGTGGTGGTAGATGATGCTGCAGTGGTGGTGGTGGTGGTAGATGATGCTGCAGTGGTGGTGGTGGTGGTAGATGGTGCTGCAGTGGTGGTGGTGGTGGTAGATGGTGCTGCAGTGGTGGTGGTGGTGGTAGATGATGCTGCAGTGGTGGTGGTGGTAGATGGTGCTGCAGTGGTGGTGGTGGTAGATGGTGCTGCAGTGGTGGTAGTGGTGGTGGTAGATGATGCTGCAGTGGTGGTGGTGGTAGATGGTGCTGCAGTGGTGGTGGTGGTGGTGGTAGATGGTGCTACAGTGGTGGTGGTGGTAGATGGTGCTGCAGTGGTGGTGGTGGTATATGGTGCTGCAGTGGTGGTGGTGGTGGTGGTAGATGGTGCTGCAGTGGTGGTGGTGGTCAACTGGTCCCGAGTCACTGCACCACATCACAATGGTCACTCATTAACATACCGCCGTCACACAGGAACACAATAAAGACTCAGGACCAAAGTCACCAAATTAGCAAAGACAATTGTAATAAACCAAATGACACAATCACTAAAAAGTATCTGCACTATTGGGAAACAGAAACTAAACTGCAGAGTAAGACTGGTGTTATCTGGCCCTGAACACACAGTACAGTGGCAGACTTTCTGAACACGCTGACTGACCCAAAGCTAAGAAACACCTGACGAAGTACAGACTCAGCGAGCAGCGTCTGGCCGGAGAGACGGAGGACACAGACAGACCTGAGACTGTGCCAGTGGTGCTGCTCAATAACACAGAGACAGAGCTGCACTTCCTCACTTCATCACCAATTCAATAAAATCACCCCCAACTTCAACTGCCATCCCTCCCCCCCCCACACACACACACGATACCCACAAACTGCCCCACCTACTGGGGGAGCACAGGAAAAGAGCACACTAGTAGTCAAATACACACACACACACCTGGCACCAAGTGAGGGGCAGCGAGGGACCGCACACCATATCACTCACATACACACACACACATATACACACACACACACACTGATCACTGTTATTATTATTATTATTATTATTATTATGTACATCTATGTATATAAAGTATGCTCTTTTTTAATGTTCATGAGAGTCACATTTATTTATTATTACTCTTCCTCTACTATTCTGTCTTTTTTATTATTATTATTTACTCCTGTTATTTTCTTGTGCTTTATTTCTAAGCTTTGGCAATATGAATGTAAATATTTATCATACCAATAAAGCAGCTTTGAATTTTGAATCTTAACATGGCTGAGCACCCTGTGCAGTGTGTGTGTGTGTGTGTGTGTGTGTTTAATTCATGAGTCCAAGGTTTTGGTGGATTCTAGTGATTCGGTACAGTGCCCTCTAGTGGAAGCACCCTGGCTATGGCAGGCAGAATCTCAACTCCCTCAAGTGAATCAAAGGACTCGTGAGATTCGGATCGGCTCAGTGATTCGAATCCGTGAATGGATCCGGGTTTCTCATCTCTAGTCACAGGTGTAGACAACTACAGTAATTAGAAACGGGAAGTCAAGTTCAAGTTCAGCTTGAAAGAAACCAGTGACAATAAAAGCCTTAACACATGCAATAAGACCGACACAGACATTCCCTTCATAAAAATGTCAAATACAGAATAAATATGTCCCCTGTGAGATCATCGACCACCTGAAGCCATTTACTGCCACCTCAGCATCATCTCCCACCATGATGAGGTTCAGATCAGATATATATAAATAAAAAAGTGTGGAAGTCGACTAGAGGAGACAAACAACATCATCCTGTGAGTTTAAGGCCACTTTCAGGGCGTGTCCAGTCTGTGGAGATCAAACAGAAGCTCTGATATCTAACGGTCATGTCTGGTGCAGGGGATTCAGTGTTATAGATAAACCTGAACAAGCATTTCTTTACGTCCTTTATTTCCACATCATGGCGTCACTAAGTTTGGGAATCTGTCTCATGGCCCTGGTGGCTTTCTCAACAGCACAGGTACGTCACCTTAAAGGCTTTTAAACCCACCACATTAAAGGCTTTTTAACCCACCACCTTAAAGGCTCTCTCTCTCTTTTTATTAACATAAATTTATATAATTAGATTTGCATGATTTATTTTCTGTTTAATGTAAATCTACATAAATGCAAAGTAATGAATGTAAATTGTTAAGCATTTTTCTTACAAGTTACATTTACGTGACATTTGTCACACATCAAACTAATTAGACACGAGTGTTTTACAGCTTTAGTAGAAACCTGATCATTTTGTTTGGAGTTTGAGTGAGGGGTTGATTTGTAAAAATTCCACAGTTTCAAACATTATTCCAATAAAATACTTGGTGACTACAAGAGTAATTGAATTGCTTTTTAAAGAAAGATTACCAGTACTTGGATGCTTTCCTATGGCAGTGATGCTATATTTGAAAGACACAAAATTAGTAGGACAATCGTTTACATAGATTTTACTCCCAGGCTGTGTTATCTGCTGAAACATGAGTACACAGTTTTTTTTTTTTTTAATTAACTATTCTTTATAGACCTCAAACACCACAACCATGATGCTGGGGAACATCAGTACTTCTATGACGTCAACCACCACCTCAACTGCAATTCCATCTACCACCACCACCACCGCAAAGGCATCTACCACCACCACCACCGCCGCAAAGGCATCTACCACCACCACCACCGCCGCAAAGGCATCTACCACCACCACCACCGCCGCAAAGGCATCTACCACCACCACCACCGCCGCAAAGGCATCTACCACCACCACCGCCGCAAAGGCATCTACCACCACCACCGCCGCAAAGGCATCTACCACCACCACCACCGCCGCAAAGGCATCTACCACCACCACCACCGCCGCAAAGGCATCTACCACCACCACCACCGCAAAGGCATCTACCACCACCACCACCGCAAAGGCATCTACCACCACCACCACCGCCGCAAAGGCATCTACCACCACCACCACCGCCGCAAAGGCATCTACCACCACCACCGCCGCAAAGGCATCTACCACCACCACCGCCGCAAAGGCATCTACCACCACCACCACCGCCGCAAAGGCATCTACCACCACCGCCGCAAAGGGATCTACCACCACCACCGCCGCAAAGGGATCTACCACCACCACCACCGCAAAGGCACCTACTACTACTACTACCACCACCGCAAAGGCACCTACTACTACTACTACCACCACCGCAAAGGCACCTACTACTACTACCACCACCACCGCAAAGGCACCTACTACTACTACCACCACCACCGCAAAGGCACCTACTACTACTACCACCACCACCGCAAAGGCACCTACTACTACTACCACCACCACCGCAAAGGCACCTACTACTACTACTACTACCACCACCACCACCGCAAAGGCACCTGCTACTACTACTACCACCACCACCGCAAAGGCACCTGCTACTACTACTACTACCACCACCACCGCAAAGGCACCTGCTACTACTACTACCACCACCACCGCAAAGGCACCTGCTACTACTACTACCACCACCACCGCAAAGGCACCTGCTGCTACTACTACTACCACCACCACCGCAAAGGCACCTGCTGCTACTACTACTACTACCACCACCACCGCAAAGGCACCTGCTGCTACTACTACTACTACCACCACCACCGCAAAGGCACCTGCTGCTACTACTACTACTACCACCACCACCGCAAAGGCACCTGCTGCTACTACTACTACCACCACCACCGCAAAGGCACCTGCTGCTACTACTACTACCACCACCACCGCAAAGGCACCTGCTGCTACTACTACTACCACCACCACCGCAAAGGCACCTGCTGCTACTACTACTACTACCACCACCACCGCAAAGGCACCTGCTGCTACTACTACTACTACCACCACCACCGCAAAGGCACCTGCTGCTACTACTACTACTACCACCACCACCGCAAAGGCACCTGCTGCTACTACTACTACCACCACCACCACCGCAAAGGCACCTGCTGCTGCTACTACTACTACCACCACCACCGCAAAGGCACCTGCTGCTGCTACTACTACTACCACCACCACCGCAAAGGCACCTGCTGCTGCTACTACTACTACCACCACTCCTGCAAAGGCACCTGCTGCTACCACCACCATGAAACCATCCACAAGAACTACTATCAAGCGATTTACTACTATGCTATCTACCTCCACAACATCTCGAAGTACCACCGTGACCCAAAATGGCATCACCGCAACAAAATCATCCACCACCTCAATGCAGTCTAGTCCATCCTATAGCATCAAAGTGGCGCCTCAGAGCAGCAGCACCACTGCCAGGCTCCCCAACAGCAGTCCAGGGGTGAAAGCTGTGCTAATAACCTGTGTTCTACCTGCTCTGTTTTATCTGCTGTGAAAAAGGACAATAAATGGACTGAAGGAATGAACATGAGATTTACATTTAATGTGGTTTGAAGTTAAATCTGTTAGGAGGGGAAAAGAAATCATGATGTACATTTTTTTTCTATACGGTGTAGTTACATTTACATATCTAAATTATACACTTTATATAAATTATTAGAAATAATATGCATTAATCTTTTTATATGTCTCTTTGTTTGCTAAATATCTAAATGCAGGTGTGTATGTGTAAAGGAAAATGATTTAATAAACTAATGCTTGAGTTAATATTTGAAATGTGTATTTGAAAACTTGAGATGATATTGATTTAATAAATAATAAATGGCTCTTATTTATTTACACTCTTTTCTCCATTTTCTTGCTTGTTGATTTATTCTTTAACAAATGCAGTCTTCATAAGCAAAATACAGGGTTCAAACCAGTAGTCGACCCAGAATGGTAAGAAACAACTGTCTGTCACATGCGCCAATATTTCTGATCATTTAAAAAAATGGGTGGGTTTAACCAAATGGTGCCATGTTAAACACTTATTAGTATTTATAAAATCAGGAAATTGAACAAAAAAAGCAGAATTTCCATTTTAGCATCTCATTCATTTTTCTATCTCAATTTTCTGTGTAAAAAACAAAACAAAAAAACAATAGAATTGGCCTTGCCGTTCCAGTAATTTTAAAGGAAATTGACATTTGTACTGTATCTATAAATATAAGCTTTGTTACTATGACATGAATATTACAGTTAATATTGCAGAATATATTAAAGTTAGAAGCATATAAGAATGTAAAAATAGGTGATCAAAAAGTATGCAAAATTAAAAAAAAAAAACTATAGACCTCATGTGATTTACTCATACAGTATATATCTCAGGGCTTGACATTGACACCCGCCAAATACGGGTAAAATTGGCTGTGGCGGGTAATAACTTTACTCTCACTTTGGCGGGTAGTTTATTCTTTGGTATGACAATATATTTTTGTAGTTTTCTCTAAAGGCATCTGATATAATAAACGCATTGCAACGTAATATTACGCGCATAAAACACGCATGAATGTAATGAGGACATTTAATACCTCTCTCTACACATGTTCACACACACACACACACACACACACACTTTTACTTCCTGTTTGGTGTGTGTGTATCATTTCCTTAAAGGCCTATTGCTTCTCTACAGGATGAGAATGTTTTGCCCCTTTCGCAGGTTATTTACTGATTATATATAAAAAAGTAATCACTATTAAAATCTATTTAGATTTCATGTTGAATGATAGAAAATTAATCAATTGATTGAATTACCTTCACTATAAAGAGTCAACACTACAAGATAGACCAGAGTCCATTGTCCTAACTCAGAATTCTGATATAATAATACATAATGAATAATAATACCTGATAATAGTACACAACACACTAACATGATAAATGTTCTGAGTTGCTGTATTTTTAATATCAGAATGAGTTCAGTTGGACTGAATCTGTTATTTTTCAATGTCATGTGGTAAGAGGCTTGAATTTAAGTTCAATAAGCAGAATATACTGTTCATATTTGCATGTTTTTATATTAGGATCTTAACAGTACTGAATACTTGACTACTACTATAGTGATACAGTGTATGCTGTCATTTATAAGTAAATCTAGATCTAACAAACATTAACGTATCATGGGGGAGAAAAAACTGTGATTTGGGGGGGGGGGGGTGTTGGACATCCACTAGCCACATTGGCCAGTGAGCAAAAAAGTTAATGTCAAACCCTGATATATATACACTGTTATATATAAAGATCAGAGGATCACTCCGGGGATGTCTATATGGAAAAATTGTTATGCTAGCAGTGAATAGCTATATGCTAAAATCCACTAGCTAAGAGATAACCATCATGCTAATCATATTGGAGTCATGCTAGCAAAATGCTGATCACACTAGCATCATGTTAGCAACATGCTAATGATGTTAGCATCATGCTAGCAACATGCTAATAAAGTTAGCGTCATGTTACGCACTCACTCTCTGTGAACTGCAGACAATATTTCTCCTGAATTCAAAATATAACTATTGTTATTTAGAGTGTATATTTAAAGGAAATTACATCATCACAACATACTGTATAAAAATAACCCAAGATCATGCAGTATTTGCAGAGCTTTGATAAAAATACAAATAATTTGTAAACAAATTGTGTTAATGCTTATTTAGGCTAAATAGCATTAAGAAATCAGTATTTGGTAGAATAACCCCCATTTGCAATTACGGGTTCCATGCATTTGGGCATGCTGCCCACCAGTTTTTTGCATTCCACATTAAAAAGATAACATTTCTGATTTGTGAACATGCTAATAAAGTTAGCGTCATGTTACGCACTCACTCTCACTCATCTTCTATACCACTTTATCCTGTATTCAGGGTCGCGGGGACCTGGAGCCTATACCAGGAGGCTTAGGGCATGAGGCAGGGTACACCCTGGACACCCTTGGCACAAACACATACACACACTCACACACTCATTCATTCATGTTATGTATTTCACTGAAGCTAAGTTTACACTGTCAGTTAAATGTGACCCAATTCCAATTTTTTTTTGCTCAAATTAAATTTGCTTTATTCTTATATTGCCATTGTTTATACAGTATGTCCAAAACTGATCTATTAAATAGCATAATTCTCTGATATTGTAATTGTCATTTTTATGTATCAATAATGGATTTGTTTTTATCCAGATGATCTTCATGATGCATCTCATGATTCTCATAATACTCTTGAGACCTCACTCAGTGACTCAACTCCTTCAAGCGACAATAGGCCTACCTCATCCATCAAAGAAGCAGCTGGTTCACGCCAGCAGGAGGGTGGAACTGATAGGGTTTTACCATTCACAGCGTTACAATTACTTTAGTATTTAAATGGAAAAAGTAAAAATGTAGTTGCTGTCATAAATAATTTCCATACAGTTTATTAGTTAACATTATTTAACTGTATTATTTAACATAATCTAAACATGAACAAGACTTCTACAGCATTTCCTGATCTTAATGATAATTTCAACATTTACTAATACAGTACATTAAAATCAAATGACTGGTTTGTTAACATTAGTTAATGCACTGTGAACTAACAAACGTGTTACCAGAAGTTCTGTTTTGTTTTGTTTTTTACAGGTTCTACTACAACACGGAGAAAACGGAAAAACAAGATGGAATCCACAATGGAGCTGTTTGTGCAAAAGATTGGCAGAACTCTCACCCAGACGGATGACACAGAGCTTCAATGGCCCAATGAAATGCAGGCTGCCCAGTATGCCCACGAGTTACGCATGATGAACATTTCACCCAGTTCCTCGCCAGCAGACCTCTTGTCCTAAGGTCATTCCCAGATCAAACCCACCTACAGATCATAAGTATTTACAATTCAGGTTCAGTTTTAAGTACAGTATATTGCAGTACACATCATTTTGTATCAACAAAATGATAATATGGTATGTTTAGCATTTGACTCATGATTCTAAACCTCAATAACAGAAATGTGATGTGTCATAAAAATATTGAATTGCTGAGTGTTACATGGTTAGAACATCAGAATTAATCACTCTGTCACTGCAGATATAGAAAAGTAACTCACGTTGGGGAAAAGCACTCCTCTTTCTGCCTTGTCATAAATGTCTGAATTCCTGAGAACTCTGGAGTCATGAACACTTCTAGGCCATCCAACATTGATGTTTGTAAAACTATTGAGATGAGCAGGTTGTACCATAAATACTATGGTAATAAATGGGGGCGAGATCTTATCAGTTACTGACGTTCTTCCAAATATCTTTTTTTGTAAAATTTATACAGGTTTAATGACAGAATAAAAATTTTTTGGGTGATCTATCCCTATCACAGATACAGTAATATACCTGGACAGGTTATGCTAAGGATGCAATGGAAGTTAGGATGCTGGCTAACAGATGAGAGTATATTTCACCATGGTGTGTAATTATTTTTGTAAAATGCTGTCCTTACCAAAATCTGTGGTCCACAACAGCTTGCAAAATCACAGAATGCCATCCCTTTCAATTAAAGTAGTCAGTGTGGTCCTCAGATGGAGCGATGACCTTATGTGGCTCCCATTGATAGCCCCAGCGCACTGAGGGAATCCCCAGCAGGTTTTGAAACCTCTAATGACATTCTGAGGCTCATCCAGCTGTGGAAGCTGGATGTACTCATGCCACAGCTTGTCTCGCATGGGTTGACACGTCTTGTTCAGGCACACTGATGCGCTGCTCATCCCAAACAGATGCGCCAGTGTGCGGTAGTCCACACCTGCCACCAGAGAGCCACCCCGACAGGCATATGCAAAGGAATGGCTCAATGAAACTTTGTGGGAGAGGAATGTGGACAAACGTTGACACTAGATAACAAAGGTTGGCTTGCTCATCCCAAAATTTCGGACCCACTGCTCCTCGTTAAAGCCAGCCACAACATGCTCCCACCAGTCCTGAGATCTCTTTTGCATCCATACATTCCTCTGAATGGTCAAGGACACAATAAATGAAGCATATGCGCAGGCTGCAATGATGGCCCTTTTCCACCTCCTCCGTTTCAAAACCATGGTGACGTTTAGCAAACTATGCATATATCGCAGAGCTAGCATCAAGCATATTTTTTAAGTACGACGGTCCTTGTCGTGGGTGATGTGCTGCGGACCTTCTCAACCAGGCTCCTGAAGTCCTTCTTTATGATCTCCATCTGCCTCAGCCTGGTGTTGTTCATGCCAGCATGGAGGACCACAGCTCCGATGTTCTCCCTCAGGGCCGCGAGAACCTGTGCAGCATCATCAATAACACGAGCACCAGGTAAACAGCGAGTGCGCACCTTACCTTTAGCCGTGGTAGCACGGACGTGCCAGATGATGGAGTCTCTGATGATTAGCGTGTCATGTACTGTCTCGCGAAGAGGATCTCGAGATCTCGAAGACGGGTGGCGGCGGAGGGGGAGAGGTCAGGGTCACCCATCGCTCTGGGATAGTACCAATCTGGACTCATCAGGTCACATGACCTTTATCCATCACTCCAAAGTCCAGTCTTTATGATCCGTAAACAAACTGAAGGCTTTTTTTCTGATGAGTCTCAGTAACAAGTGGTTTTATTATGGACACACAGCTGTTTAGTCCCAATCCTGTGTGTTCTCATCACACTGTGTGTGTGTGTGTGTGTGTGTGTGTGTTTGTGTGTGTGGAAAAGATCTTAGTTTCACTATTAAACATACCTCTGTCTCCTACTGTATATTTTTACCATGTGACGTTACCAAGCGTCTGATCTCCATGACGACGAGACACGCTTTCCCACATTAATGTTTAAGAATCAAGAAGCTGCACACTGCATCTGCCCAAGTCCTCATATCTCCCCCTGCTGGTGAGCCTTGCATGTGTGGTTAAAACAAAAGGCCTTATCATTTTTTTCTTTTGTTAAGTAACTTTGAATGATGTACTGAAGCCATTCCACAATAAATCATCCTAAAAACTTTGGTAAAGAAACTGCAAGCTTTATGTCAATCCAGGTCCAGGTGTCACTCCAAAGGTGAATCAAACTCAGAAGCGGTCAGCCTTACAGCAGAGACTAATGATGCATGAACATCGCATTACCATGTGAGTACTTGGCTGGTTCCTTCACAATGAAGGTAAAAACACATTTACTGAACATCTATCTAATCACAAAACCAGACATTCTGGCTTTATTATTATTCAGTTTTTTCTGTGACCAAAGCAATTCATAGATAACTTTAAAGGCTAGAAAACTCTAAGGTACTGCAATTTACACCAGTAACACATACATTTACAAATTTACATTATACAAATCAGAATTCCGAGACAGTTACAACGTCACTGAATATGCTGAATCCTTAACAGATCCTTACAAAGAATACTTAGAACCGTATTATCCCTCAGGTTCAAACACTAAGAATATTAGTATAACTAAGTATAGTTTGTTTTAACATCTTTAATGCAAAAAAAATATATAGCACTTTTAAATCTGAAAGCTTCTACTTATGTAACTCAGTTAAACACACACACCCACACACACACCTTCCTCAAAAGTCCGTTATTTGACCTCTAATTTTATAATACTTTGCATTATTGCATGAACCTGGTTGATGTCAGAAATATTGACTGAAGTTGAAGACTTTCACGTTTGCCAGAATATTTTTTACTTATTTTTAATATTACAACAGAGATTCACCTGTTTCACTCATCGGTCCGGTCCACTTGTTTATATTACTCTTATCAATTCGTTTCATGAATACTGACTTGATAACTGTTAACTAACTCGAAAACTCAGGGAAAACTACATACTTTAAGTATTTTTTACATGTATGACATTTTGGTGGCTGTAACCCTGAAGAGGACTGTGTAGTTAAACAGGTCATGATTTGTACTATACAAACATTTCCTACAAGGTTAAACAGGAGAAAAGTTTCCCAACAGGAAATTAAGTTAGATTTATTGATTAAATAAGTAATTAAATGTTTACACATCCTAGTCACGTGTATTTTATAATTTTTTCACAGGTAACAAATGTGAAGTTTACTTTAGCTACAGTATGGCAGCAACAACCCATTTCAAGATGATTAACGAAATAACCGTAAGCCCAATGAAAACGATCATGACGATGCCATCAATAGTCCGCACCATAAATGAAACAACTCCAACAAATGCACCCGCCATGACACTAACTATCCACACCCTTCCAGAGGTAACTAATGACCCCTCTGCAGTTACAAAAAAATGACACCACTACAAAACTTTTAGATAATAACAATGCCACCATTGTTGTGGTGTCCAACACATTGCCTGTGCATTACCAGTGCATTCATGATGAACGCCAGCTCTAAGAGATTAAACACTACCACCGCAAAGATGCCACCAAACACAAACACCACCAATGTGATGCCTTTAAACAGACCATCTACTACACCTTTAAACATATAACCACAAAGATGCAACTAAATGGCAACACTTTGATGGTGATGAATGGCACCACCACTGTTAGACTGTTAAAAACCACCAATGCGATGCCTTCAAATACCACATCTACATTACCTTTAATCACCAAAACTCCCTCACTGCCAGTAAATGCTACTCTTGTGATGTCATCAAGCATCACGATGACTGCAAATGTCAGTATCCCAATGATGACACCAAACAGCACTTGTGATAGCTGCGAATCCATGGAGGTCGACTCCATCAGACAGCACAATGGCATCAGGAAACCATGTTACCATGGTGATTCCATCAGGTTTGACTACTACGATACTAAAACACTACAACACTACAGTAGCTTCTAGCAAAACTACATTGGTTCCTAGAACGACATGATCCAGCAGCTCAGTTCACCACAATCAGTTCATCTGTTCTATGCAGGTTCTACTTTATCTGCTGTGGAAGTGAACATTTTCCAAAATTCCCCTTGAACTTTCTTCATGCAATTTTATTTATCTATTACGCAAAAAATATTTTATTTTGTGTCTGTATGTGTGTGTGTACAGCCCACGTGTAAAGCAAAAGAAAGTCTCATTAGAGATGTTAAAGATCCATTTTCTCTCTCTGTATCAGCCTGCACTGCACACACACACACACACACACACACACACACACACACACACACACACACACACACACACAGAACATCTTTTGGTGTGTGTATTTTAAAATGTCTAAAACAACAACATCATCATCATCAACAGTAACAGTTGTTATTTGAAGACATGAAGGTCAGCTGTTCTGGAACAGTTCTCTCAAGAACAGTATTGTGTCGAGTCCCTTTTCAAAACCCTTCAAGCTCCATGATGATGAAACTGTCCCTCATGAAGACCTTCCCAGGAAAACAAGACCATTTCATTTAGGGTCACCAGCCTCAGAAATCACCAGTTAACAACCAGCACCTCAGATTAGAGCCGTTATGAAGCTTTACAGAGCAGAAGTAGCAGATAAACATCTCAATATCAACTGTTCAAAGCAGATTCTTGTGTTTTTTTTAATAAACGACTTCAGTTTTACAGTGTAGAGAGAAATAAACATCAGGAACGAACATGGAGTTAGAAGGCTTTCCTTTTGACTGGTAGTGTACACAGGTTAATGAGGCTGATTGCCAGGGAGAGATGTGAATAATGAATGTGGGTGTGGTCATGAGGTACACAGGGCTCACACAGCTACAACAGGAGGAAGCAGACAGGAGGATCTGCGTCATTTATTTTTATTTTTTGTAAAAATTAAATCCACTCCCCATTAACAAACAATTTACACTGCACTGAAAAATAAAAGTTACAGAATCTTGAAAATAATATGTCATTTGGCATTTAATGTAATTCTCTCTCTCTCTCTCTCTCTCTCTCTCTCTCTCTCTCTCACACACACACACACCAGTTAGAACAGACACTATTGTTAAAGTAAGTGTCCTCATTATTAATATCACATTTACAAGTTAAACAATAAAACTGTTTCATTAGAATCCACATTATAAAGCATTATAAAGCATTATAAAGTGTTATAAACAAAGTCTGTTTTCAAAAAAGTAAAATAGTTTCTGAGCTTTTCGCTCTTGTTCCAGCATAAATCTGTTTAGGAAAAGTTTTTCAGGCTCTCGCCACCTTGCTGCCTTGACCTCAGGTGACCTCTAAGTTCTTTTATTCATAAATCTAAATGAAAAGTTTATGAACTTGTACGCACACTTAGCATTTAGTGCTAATTACATTCATGTTGTTTTTGTTACTCTAATGATAGTACAGGTGAAGTTATATTTACATTCCTTTTTATTTAGTTTATTTGTAATTTTAGTTAGTGTGTGTTTGCAGTAATGCTAGCTCATGGTTTAGGCTGTACACGCTAATGGCAGCGTGTGTGTTAGCATGGTTGATTTAGTATTTTAAGAGTTAGCATATTTTAATATAATACTGGTTCAGGTGTTTTTATTTTGAACTGTAATGCTAGTTCATGTGTTAGCATGTTTACTATGATGCTAGCAATGCTGGTGTTTTAGGAATTAGCATGTTTATTGTAATGCTGTGTGGTTTACTGTAATACTTGTTAATGACTTCTGAGAAACAAACTGTTGAATTTAAACTATTGGTGCCGTGTTATATTCCCATTATAATATTTATACAGTGATCCCTCGCCACTTCGCGGTTCACTTATCGCGGATTCGCTATTTCGCGGATTTTCATAATGCAATTTTTTTTTTTTTTTTTTTTTGGTGCATTGTGTTCTGCATTCTGATTCGCTAAAAACTCACTCCCGCTTCTTGTATCAAAACATGCTACGAATTGTGCTATCATTTTGTCGTCTCGTGCAGTTATGTGTACGTACATAAAACAGCTTGGCAAATTTACATTAAGTTGGCCAAATTATCTTGTAATTTCGAACATCTCCTAAACCCATAATGTCGACGAAACGGCCTGGACCGACAAAAGCACCTGCGGATGGGCCCAAACGGCGGAAGCTGAACTTAAGCGAGTAGCTGAGGAATGGGACCCTTTGATGAGCCGTTCATTACAGTTCTCCAACGTAATCGATGGTGGCATGTCGGTGTACAAGGATCTTTTTGCAAAGAAGAAAAAAGAGCGACAACAGCTGCCTATCACTATGTTCTTCTCCCGAACAAACACACCTGCACCGCGGGCTTCAGAAGAAGAGAACACTGCAGAGCGCAGTCAGGATGCAGCGGCCCAGTCTGAAGAGCATTGAAACGGCCTACACGTGAGTCACTGTATTTGTATACATGTAATAGTTGCTAATTGTAAAAAAAAAATAAAGTTTTCTATTTCGCGGATTTCACTTATCGCGGGTCATTTTCGGAACGTAACCCCCGCGATAAACGAGGGATTACTGTACATGTTTTTGTGTAAATTCCTTTGACAAAAAGTTGGAGATTTTCTTTTGTTTGTTAACTCTTGGGCTCCCCCATGTGGACAGACATCATAATATTAAAAATAAAGGACATGATTTAAAACTGCACCTTCATGAGCTGTGAATGTGGCGTGTTAACTGACAGAATAAATATTAAATAAAGGTCAAAGTGACTGTAAAGCTGGCGGGTCTTAGATGATCTCTATGTCCCATAGCGGAGTCGGCGTGTCTTCAGTCTCGTTCTGAACAATCACATGCTCCTTATCGAACGTTTTACCACCTGAAAAAAATTAATTTAAACTGTGGTTAATCTAATTATTTTTGCTTCATTGTTTTTTTTTTCCAAGAAAAGAGGATATGATTTTTTTTTCACTGCAATGCAGATTGTAGACAGCAGAGGGCACTAAGCATTCCACACTGCGCCAGACCATGCTGCATAAACAGTCACCAGTCACCTGCATAAGCCAGTCCCCCGCCCCAACTGTACTGTATACAGCAGTGGTGTCAAAAGTATTCACATTCATTACTTAAGTAGAAGTATAGATACCAGGGTTTAAAAAAACTTCTTAAGAAGTTGAAGTGTCAACTCAAGCTTTTTACTTAAGTTAAAGTGTAAAAGTACTGGTTTCAGAACTACTTAAAGTATAAAAGTAAAAGTAACTTGAGGGAGGGAAAAAGCATTAAGATCACGCGTTTTGATCATGTGACGGGGGGGGGGGTGTAGGGGGGGTGCGCGTTTTGATCATGCGAAGCGGGGGTGGGGGGACGAGTAACGAGGCTATTTTTAAAAAGTAAGGAGTAGAAAGTACAGATAATTGCTTAAAAATGTAAGGAGTAGAAGTAAAAAGTCGGCTGAAAAATAATTACTCCAGTAAAGTATAGATACCCAAAATTTCTACTTAAGTAAGGTAACAAAGTATTTGTACTTCACTACTCGACACCTCTGGTATACAGGTAGTTTATTCGTCTCCCAGATGATGAAAAACATCCACTCTGACTTTGATATTAGCGCTTAAGTGAATATTAACAAAGAATGTTCATGCCGCCACGCCCCGTCTCCATCTTACCCTTGACATCCAGCAGCAGGTCGGGGAAGGTGAGGCTGGAGATGGGGCCTTCAAGTTTGGCGCTCCAAGTCTGAACAGGAGATCGGGTTTCTGACCATAAAACCACCTTTGCTCCTGGTTCCACTTTACCCACGACCTGCAGACTCATTGTCTGTGCCAACTACAGAGAGAGAGAGAGAGAGAGAGAGAGAGAGAGATGATTAGATTGAGATGGTTGGTAGGAAGTACACTGAGAGAGAGACTGGTAAAGAGAAATAGTGAAATAGTTAGAGAAAGCTGGTTAGAGATAGTCGATTATACCGAGAAGCTTTTAGAGCGAGAAGGGGAGAGAGCCAGATAATACTAGAACGTGACTCAGAGAAGCTGATAGAATGAGAAAGAAAGAGAGATGGGTAGAGAGAGACACATTGTACTAGAGAGAGAGAGAGAGAGAGATGATTTTATTGAGACAGTTAGAGAGAGACACACACTGAGATACTAGAGAGAGAGTGAGAGATGGGTAGAGGGAGTTGAGACATGTTACTGAGACATTTAGAGAGATAGAGACGATGAGAGAGAGACAGTTAGACAGATACACTTAGAATGAGATGGTTAGAACAAGATATGTAGAAAGACATTAGAGAGATTAGAGAGAGAGAGAGACTGTTGAACACAGAAATCTCATAGTTTTCGATGTTAAAGACCTTGTTCTTGATGAGGCCGTCCTGATAGAACCACACGTCGCTCTGACCCTCCACGTTCTGCGACACCACCACACGTCCCGTCTTCATGGCGTCCACTCCGCCCTGCACCGACATGTAGAGTCCGCTCTCCTTATACCGGATCCGGAAGACTCGTCTCGTCTGCACATGCACACACACACACACACACACACAATATTAATTACATAGAGCTGTACATCTACACAATTAATGCCTGAGGAATTCCCATAATGCACTGGGAACACGTCATCTTTAACACAGGGATGTTATATACTGTTTAGACTCGCATGTGCTGTTAATTCTCACCTCTCGGATCGGGTACATGGAGCCGATGGAAGTGAGCGAACTGAATTTGGCCCAGTTTGTTATCTCCATGGGTTCGAGGAGGAACTGGCGCCCCCTGTAGTTACTGTACTCACATAGCACCCAGCTACCGGAAAAGACACATTACATTAATACATACTGTACCATTTTACACTTTTACACACACACACACACACACACACACACACACACACACACACACACACACACACACACTTACCAGCCTCTATTGACCTTCACAGACAGGAAGTGAGGATTAAACCCTCCTGCCGTCATACTCAACACCTCTCCTTCCAAGGAGACCTCGCGTCCTTCTAAACACTCCAAACCGAACAGAGAGATGGCCGGCACCGTGAAGAGCTGGTTAGCAGGAATCAACCACAGAAAAAGGGAACATGTGCTCACTTCCATGCAAATATTTATATTTATTAATTTTAAACATTTTAAAATATAATAATGGTTGTGTCACAAGTAAAATTCTAATTTTATTTGTCATACACAGTACGATATGCAGTGAAACGCTTACACGACCGCCAGTTACCTTAAAAGTAAAAACTTATTCATAAGAAATAAATATGGATAAAAGGAAATACAATAGCTATTTTTGAAATAAAATTTACAAAATTTAGCTAGGTAAAATAAAGTAAAAATATTTCTGTGCAAATAAAAATATTCTGTGCAATAGAAAAATATAGAAAATATGGAAATTTTTGTGTAAATAATAGGTATTAAGTAGATAAATTATATAACCTACATTCAACTAAACCTCCATCTAACCCTATCCTCTGCATCCTCTTCTCTCACACCAACTAACTTCATGTCCTCTCTCACTGCATCCATAAATCTCCTCTTTGGTCTTCCTCTAGACCTCCTACCTGGCAGTTCCAACCTCAGCATCCTTCTACCGATATATTCACCATCTCTCCTCTGAACATGTCCAAACCACCTCAATCTGGCCTCTCTGACTTTATCTCCAAAACATCTAACATGGGTTGTCCCTCTGATGAACTCATTCAGCTCTGCTACCTCCAACTCTGCCTCCTGTCTTTTCTTCAGTGCCACTGTCTCTAAGCCGTAGAGCATCGCTGGTCTCACCACTGTCCTGTACACCTTTCCTTTCATTCTGACTGATACTCTTTTATCGCACAGCACACCTGGCACTTTTCTCCAACCATTCCAAACTGCCTGTACTCGTCTCTTCACCTCCTTTCCACACTCTCCGTTGCTCTGGACCGTTGACCCTAAGTACTTAAAATCCTGCACCTTCTTTACCTCTGCTCCCTGTAGCCTCACTGTTCCTCTTGGGTCCCTCTCATTCACACACATGTATTCCGTCTTGTTGCGGCAAACCTTCATTCCTCTGCTTTCCAGAGCGTACCTCCATCTCTCTAGATTTTCCTCCACCTGTTCCCTGTTCTCGCTACAAACCACAATGTCATCTGCAAACATCATTGTCATGATCAAATCATCATTGTCTGTCCTCCTGTCTATCACCATAGCAAACAAGAAGGGGCTCAGAGCCGATCCTTGATGCAGACCCACGTCCACCTTGAACTCTTCTGTGACACCTACAGCACATCTCACCACTGTCTTACAGCTCTCATACATGTCCTGAACCACTCTAACATACTTCTCTGCCACTCCAGACTTCCTCATACAACACCACAGCTCCTCTCTCGGCACCCTGTCGTACGCCTTCTCTAAATCTACAAAGACACAATGCAACTCTTTATTACCTTCTCTGTACTTCTTCGCCAGCATCCTGATAGCAAATCCAGCACCTGATGTACTCTTTCCCTTAGCCTAGCTTACATTTAGGCATTTGGCAGAGGTTCTTATCCAGAGCAACTTACATTTTTATCTCATTATACATTATTATTATTTAATCATTACATTATTATTATAGCAGTTTAGGGTTAAGGGCCTTGCTCAGGGGCCCAACAATGGCAACTTGGTGTTTATGGGGTTTGAACCTGGCATCTTCTGAACCATAGTCTGATGCCTTAACCACTGAGCTACCCCTGGCTCGGTGGTTAAGGCATTGAAGCTTCCACTACTCTTTCCCACAGCTTCATTGTATGGCTCATCAGCTTTATTCCTCTGTAGTTGCCAAAGCTCTGCACATCTCCCTTGTTCTTAAAAATCGTCACCAATACACTTCTCCTCCATTCCTCTGGAATCCTCCCACTCTCCAAGAACTTATTAACACTACTGCCACCTCTCCTAAGCACCTCCATACCTCCACAGGTATGTCATCAGGACCAACAGCCTTTCCACACTTCATCTTCTTTAATGCGCTTTTCACTTCATTTTTAATAATATTTGCTACTTTCTCCTCATATGCTCTTTATTTGGCCTTTGCAACCTCTACCTGCACCTTACGCTGCATCTCCTTGTACTCCTGTCTACTCTCTTCAGTCCTCTCAGTGTTCCACTTCTTCTTAGCTAGTCTGTTTCCCTGTATACACTCCTGGACTTTGTTGTTCCACCACCAAGTCTTCTTGTCCACTTTTCCCTTTCCTGTTGATACACCAAATACCCTCCTACCCGTCTCCCTGATCACCTTAGCTGTAATTGTACAGTTAACTGGAAGCCCCTCCTGACAACTCAGAGCCTGTCTTATCTCTGCCCTGAAAACTGCACAACATCTTTCACCACTTTGTCCTCTGCTCTGCTTTTGTCCTCTTCACCTTCCTCACCACCAGGGTTATTTTACACTCCACCATTCTGTGTTGTCTGGCTACACTCTCCCCTACCAACACTTTGCAGTCACTAATCTCCTTCAGATTGCAACATCGACACAAGATGTAGTCCACCTGAGTGCTTCTGCCTCCGCTCTTATATGTCACCCTATGTTCCTGCCTCTTCTGGAAGAAAGTATTTACTACTGCAATTTCCATCATCTTTGCAAAGTCCAACACCATCTGTCCTTCTACATTCCTGTCCTGAAGACCAAACCTGCCCATCACATTCTCATAACCTCTGTTCCCTTCCCGAACATGTCCATTAAATTCTGCACCAATCACCACTCTCTCACCTCTGGGGATGCTCTGCATCACTTCATCTAACTCATTCCAGAATTCTCCTTCTCTTCTAACACACATCCTACCTGTGGGGCATAACCACTAACAACATTGAACATCACAACATCAATTTCCAGCTTCAGAACATTCCTTACAAACTTTCAGAATAACTCCTACTCCATTTCTTTTCCTATCCTCAACATGGTAAAACAACTTGAACCCTGCTCCTAAGTTTCTAGCCTTGCTACCTTTCCACCTGGTCCGCTGGACACACAGTACATCCACCTTCCTTCTCTTTCCTTCCCTGTCATAGTCCTAACATTCAAAGTCCCTATTGTCTCTCCTAAGCTCTTGCCTTTCCTTTCTTAAACACGCCTTCCTTCTCTCCTTCTTCGAACAACAGTAGGCCAGTTTCCACCGGCACCCTGTAGGTCAACAGCACTGGTTGCGGTCGTTGTTAACCCGGGCCGCGACTGATCCGGTATGGAAGTCATCTTAGTGATTCGCATCATCTGATTTGGCAAATGTTTTATGTTTAATGCCCTTCCTGCCACAACCCTCTGTATTTATCAAGACTTGGGACTGGCACAAGAAGACACTGGATTGTCCGCCCTTTGGTTGCACAATGTTGTGTATCTTCTGTTTTGCAAAAAAAACAACAACACACTAATTCTTACTCATACACGTGTGAAAATTTGCTCAAACACAATTCCAGCCTATCGTGTGAATTAAACATTTTCTTAAATAAATTATGAATATTAAAGATTACTCACATCACCACTGTTAGCCCGGATAGCTAACATAAAACAGTATGTCATGCTTTAACAGAGTAGCAGCGATAAACCGCAGTAAAGTACATTTTCTGGTTCTCGGGAGCAAACAGTCATTTTGCCGTTCCACTCATCAACAAATCTTGCTATGGTAGACGTAGCTGTATATTTCACATTTCACTTAATTGTATTTAAAGATGAAGAGAACAGAAACAGAGAGAGCTCGACTCACGATCGGGATGGGTTTAACAGATCTCAGGATGCAGTTAATGGTGCAGCCCATGCTGGTGAGATTAGCGTAATCTCCTTCGGACAGAACGTACTGGTTCCCCGAGAAGCTGTCCTCATCGTACAGAACCCAGCTGCGAGACACAAAGCAAAGGCCAATCATTAATCGTTACACACACTTCACACTCACGCTACACACACTTAACACATAAGCACAAAGCAATAGAAAGAGCTAATGAGGCTGGAGAGAGGGTAGGCACATAATGTTTTTACATCATGTTTTAATGTCATTTCTGTGTCATAATACTGAACTGGAATTCTGGGAACTTGGCTGCTGAGAGTAGCATACGGTCTACAATCTCTGTAATGCTATGCTAATACTAGCTAAGGTAAGATAATGACAACAGTAACTGATAACTGATCATTATATCTTTGCAAAATGACGGTTGTCAAGGCATTAAGGAATTATTAAGGGTTTGTGTCCTCATAAATTTTTGCCCCATACACAGTTCATTAAATCCTCTGTTAATAGGATCTGATCAGCATTTCATGATCAGCCTTTCAATTTAAATGCAGTTTCCAAACTGTTTAACTGGAGATTTGATGTGCAGGTCCTTATAACTGAGCTGTTCCTATAGAAACTGTAGCATTTTATAATTTAAAATGAGTGCATTAATATTCATTCATTTTCTATACCGCTTAATCCTGTGTTCAGGGTCGCGGGGGACCTGGAGCCTATCCCAGGAGACTTCGGGCACTAGGCAGGGTACACCCTGGACAGGGTGCCAATCCATCGCAGGGCACACACACATACACACACTCACACACCCAATCACACACTACGGGCAATTTAGGAACGCCAATTAGCCTAACCTGCATATCTTTGGACTGTGGGAGGAAACCGGAGAACCCGGAGGAAACCCACCAAGCACGGGGAGAACATGCAAACTCCATGCACACAGAGACTGGAGTTGAGCCTGGCCGGGGAATCGAACCCAGACCCTGGAGGTGCAAGGCGACAATGTTAACCACTACACCACCGCGCCGCCTTGCATTAATATTATTAATATATATTATTTTGTAATCAGCGTTTCAATTTAAATGCAGGTTCAAAACTACGGCCAGAAATCCGACTTTATAGAACTTGATCTGGAGTTTCAGACCCTTTCCCGCTGGTCTCCGTGAGGTCATCATGGAATTGTGGGAGAAACTGAAAACTGACCTTCGTCCCAGCACCCTGCAGGACTGCACCCCTCGGCTCTGAGGCAGGAACTCCTCGCTCACACAGTGAACCTGACACGTCCCCTGGAAATTCGGCTCCGTGTACAACAGCAGCTATAGCAGGGAGACAAAAACACACCAGCGAGTCCAGAGTTACTCTCTCCTCCCTGACGCCGTATTTTATTGCTCTAACACGCTTTCACTAAACACTGTATAGCAGCTACAAACACTCTTTCCTTCACCAGCCTTAATTAGTTAATTAGACAAAAAAGCCTGTCGTGTTAAATAAACATCTTGTCATGTTTAAGTGGAGCATTTGATGTCCCCCCCCCCCCAAAGTTTAGTAGTTCAAATGTCAACCAACCTCGCTGCGCGAAGCCACAGAATCAGCCAGGGCCTATAACACACACACACACACACACACACACACACACACACACACACACACACACACACACACACACACACATTCATTAGTGATGGAGAAAACAGATTTCAGTTCATCACAGTATATGCTAGCACACCGCACGATTAGCATCGACTGTATTAGCTCCTTATTATTTAAAAGCCACGCTGTATCCTTTTAAAATTCTCACACACAAGGTAATAATAATTTTTCATTATGATTCTCAGCATCTATACCACTATACGCTTATTTTATTACTATGTAGCGTTTATGAACACGCCTGGTGTTTGAACATGACACATGTTAAGACTAGCAGATAATAAGAGCGTCTCAGAGTGTTTCATTACGGGCAGGATGGGCTGGATGGAGCAGATCCGGTTATCTCTCGAGCCCCAGTCCGCACAGGTGTTGTAGAAGCCTTTCTCCAGGACATACTGGTTTCCTGAGTAATCCACGTGAGAGTACGCCACCCACCTGTCAACCAGAGAACAGCCATCGTTAAATACCAACGCACTATAGTCGCTGCTTACAAGTGCAACATAACAACGTGCTTCATGTTCACTTACGCTCCACTGATTATGTGGATCGAGTGCGTCGTCGTGGGGAAATTGAACAGCTCCACATCGGGAACGGCCTCCATCACCTCGAACGTGCGCTCTTCCACCTCCACCTCCTCACTCGGAATCTCGAGCAGCACCGCCATGGGGTCGTTTAGGTCCTGCACACCAGCAGTGCTTCAGTACATCACAGCCTCTGACCACTTCTGAGGGTCAGTACCTACATCTATGATGTCATCGTTTTATCACAAGAACCGCTGAATATAGGCCTGTGTGTGTGTGTGTGTGTGTGTGTGCTCAAACCTTTAACCAGTACAGCTTACTGAAAGGAACCTGAATGTGTGTTTATCAGAGTGTGTGTGTGTGTGTGTGTGTGTGTGTGTATTTGTGCTGCACAATTGTCACTTACAGTTCGGATGACCCGGACCGAGCGCAGTTCGGAGTCATTGCCCCCCCAGGCCCGCCAGTCGTGGTACTCGCCCTCCTCCAGAAGGTACTGATGCCCACGAAATCCCTCCTTCTCATAACCCACCCATCTGACAGAGAGAGAGAGACATGATGTAAAACTTTGGGTAAATTTCTGAAGAAAATGAATCACTAATGATTTTAAAAATAATATGTTAATAAATTATATTGTAATGTTATGACAAAAAAGCAGACATTTACATACATGCAGTACCGCTCGTAGCAAACAGGGGGCGGATGATTTATGTAATCATGGTGCTAAAAACTGCATCTATATTTTGTTGTATTTATAGCTAGAAAAAAATATCAAGAAGCAGGGCTAACAAAAAAAAGGGCGGGGCCATCTGAAATGTGGAATTTGCAAAGTCTATTGAGAAACTGTTTGTTCGCTGCAGGGATTTGTTCCTAGTCACTGTTGATTAGGAATCAGACTCTGAAACTTGTGTTTATTTACCCCAAACAGATCACCACTAAGGGGCCTACTGTAAATTAAAGGGAGAAGTTTTCTATAAAGAGCCACCGAAAAGTGTTTTTGGGTCATTAGGTTGCCAGGAGACCGTGTTGCTCAGCATCAATCCGATCCGTTACTTTATTTTCTCATGAAATTATTTAGATTTCTACATCAAACTGGTGAAATTTTATTATTTGCTACTAGCCAATGAAACATCCAGCAGGAAATTAAAGACAGGCCACGCCCACTAGTGATACTGTAAGTGACTTGTGCAACACAAGACAACAAAACGGGACAGAAAGTAAAAGTGGAGGATGTGATTGAACAGGAAAATATAATGTTTGGCCATTTCGACACACTCACATGCCACCCATGACTTTCAAGGAGCCGACGCTGTACATGAAGGCCTTCTGCTGCTGATCTATTCTGGATATGAAGTCTCTCATGTTGGTGTAAATCTCTCGGCTTTTCCCAGTAAAATACGGTTTCTCATAGATCACCAGCTGGGAATTTAAACAATACCACAGCACATCAAACACACTCCTACATACACAGACATAGACACACACACACAATACATATATTAAAAAAATAATACAGGAGTTGCGATGGTACTCCAGTGTCTTACTTTCGGCTCGTTGGGTCTCTCCACTTTCGGCTCTCCCTAAAGGACAAACGAAACTCCGTGAACTCTGCGTTCGGACGAGATACACACCAAAGACATGTTTTACACTATGACACGCTTACTATTTTGAGAGGATGCAGGGAGCCTATGTAGGGATGCGTGACGCCCCAGGCGGCCGGATTTGAGAAGCCTCCGACCTCCAGGACCCGCGGGACGCCCTGGAAAAACGGCTCAGCAAACACCAGCCACCTGTAACACAGAGAGAGAGAGAGAGAGAGAGAACTGCCTGAGTGACTCGTTAATAGTGACGTGAATATGATTCCTTTGTGAGTCGAGTTATTTAAGTTATACGATCCACATTTGAGTTAGTTCAGTGTTCACATGAGGAAAGTTTCTGGTGTTCAGAGTCGAGTTACGCAGCTGCTTGGGTGGAGTTTTTGCGCTCCAGATTATTAACATCATACTGTGTGTAGCATCACTGAGATTGCCAGATTGTTCTTGAGCAGAAGAGTTTAACGCTAAACCACTGACCTCTAAACACAAACACTCAACTTTAAACTTTGAAAAAAACTCAGGGAGAAAAAAGATGAACTGAAAATGGAAAAATTGTTTCATTTCTTCATTTCTATAATACAATGGCTTGCATTTTGTCACATTACAGCCACAAACATGAATCAATTTTATTGGAATTCCACGTGATAGACCAATACAAAGTGGTGTACACGTGAGAAGTGGAACGAAGATCATACAGTACATGATTCCAAACATTTTTTACAAATAAATAACTGCAAAGTGGGGTGTGCGTAATTATTCAGCCCCCTTTGGTCTGAGTGCAGTCAGTTGGCCATAGACATTGCCTGATGAGTGCTAATGACTAAATAGAGTGCACCTGTGTGTAATCTAATGTCAGTACAAATACAGCTGCTCTGTGACGGCCTCAGAGGTTGTCTAAGAGAATATTGGGAGCAACAACACCATGAAGTCCAAAGAACACACCAGACAGGTCAGGGATAAAGTTATTGAGAAATTTAAAGCAGGCTTAGGCTACAAAAAGATTTCCAAAGCCTTGAACATTCCACGGAGCCACTGTTCAAGCGATCATTCAGAAATGGAAGGAGTATGGCACAACTGTAAACCTACCAAGACGAGGCCGTCCACCTAAACTCACAGGCCGAACAAGGAGAGCGCTGATCAGAAATGCAGCCAAGAGGCCCATGGTGACTCTGGACGAGCTGCAGAGATCTACAGCTCAGGTGGGGGAATCTGTCCATAGGACAACTATTAGTCGTGCACTGCACAAAGTTGGCCTTTATGGACGAGTGGCAAGAAGAAAGCCATTGTTAACAGAAAACCATAAGAAGTCCCGTTTGCACAGCAAACATGTGGAAGAAGGTGCTCTGGTCAGATGAGACCAAAATGGAACTTTTTGGCCAAAATGCAAAACTCTATGTGTGGCGGAAAACTAACACTGCACATCACTCTGAACACACCATCCCCACTGTCAAATATGGTGGTGGCAGCATCATGCTCTGGGGGTGCTTCTCTTCAGCAGGGACAGGGAAGCTGGTCAGAGTTGATGGGAAGATGGATGGAGCCAAATACAGGGCAATCTTGGAAGAAAACCTCTTGGAGTCTGCAAAAGACTTGAGACTGGGGCGGAGGTTCACCTTCCAGCAGGACAACGACCCTAAACATAAAGCCAGGGCAACAATGGAATGGTTTAAAACAAAACATATCCATGTGTTAGAATGGCCCAGTCAAAGTCCAGATCTAAATCCAATCGAGAATCTGTGGCAAGATCTGAAAACTGCTGTTCACAAACGCTGTCCATCTAATCTGACTGAGCTGGAGCTGTTTTGCAAAGAAGAATGGGGAAGGATTTCAGTCTCTAGATGTGCAAAGCTGGTAGAGACATACCCTAAAAGACTGGCAGCTGGAATTGCAGCAAAAGGTGGTTCTACAAAGTATTGACTCAGGGGGCTGAATAATTACGCACACCCCACTTTGCAGTTATTTATTTGTAAAAAATGTTTGGAATCATGTATGATTTTCGTTCCACTTCTCACGTGTACACCACTTTGTATTGGTCTTTCACGTGGAATTCCAATAAAATTGATTCATGTTTGTGGCTGTAATGTGACAAAATGTGGAAAAGTTCAAGGGGGCCGAATACTTTTGCAAGCCACTGTATATGTATGTATTAAGCTGCCACAGCTACAATTGGTTCGATTTAACAAAGTCATGAGACACTAAATCAAGGTCATAAAATCATAATGTTTGTACAGAAGCTTTTATAACGCTTTTAATCTGCAAATGAATCAATAAAATATTGTCTGTAAAGAAATCACAGCCAAGGAAACCCAACCTTGAGCTCATTTCCTCACTAACAGAGAAACTTTATTCTTCGGTTTATTTATAAAGCACTCTGGATAAACCTTCTCTCTGATTAAGACACATCTTCTACTTCCATCCTAAAAAACATTATATATATTTTATTGGATTGATGGAGTTTCCTGTCCTACTTTAAATTAGCGAGTGTTCCTGCATCGTGACCGTGACTCACGCGCCAGCGTTGATGATGATGGAGGTGGCTTTAATGGGGAAGCCGTAGATCCGGGCGTCAACCGACGTGTCCCTGAAGATCACCTTCTTTCCCTCCGCGTTCTCCTCGGGGAAGAGACAGATCTCAGGAACGCTGTAGTCCTGAGAGAGCCACACGTATGACGTCAGGAAAAAAAAACATCACAAGCAGGGAGTCGTTAAATAGGGCTGTGATACATAACTAATCAAAGGAAAAGATGTGTTCACTTGTTCCCTTTTTTCTGCATCAAATGTCATAAAAATTTTTTTTTCTTCTTCTGTTTATAACAAAATTAGAATATCCTATTTGCTCCAGGGCTCCTGTATCATGGCTGACCTGGTACTCTGACCGCAAAGACACAAATGCCTTATTAAATGTGTGTGTGTGTGTGTGTGTGTGTGTTTTTCGTACCCTCACTGCTCTGCGCAGTGACCCGATGACAAAGCGTCTCGGTTCCACATGTTTGGGTTCTCCGTTCTCCTGCTCTCCGTTCTGCTCAGCTCTCACCTCGTCCTCTGGGGGTCTGAACGGATTCGTCAGCTCGATGTCTCCCTCATCTAGTGGGATCTTCTCTCCTTTAAAGTCCGGCTTCTCGTATAAAACCCAGCTACAGCACACGATTCGTTTATTGTGACAAATATTTACTTCATTCAGAAAGTGTTCACCAGAAAGTTAAAATTAATAAACTATAAATGACACAATTTACTGTTCAATAAATAACAAGAAGGCGATTATTATGGAGAGTTATTCTATTCTATTCTATTTATTATTATAAATAATAATGTGACTGAGTGACTATGAGATCATTTATAACAAACCACTCACGCAATCCTTTTTTTTGTCTTTTTATAATATATTTTACATATTGCTTTGAAAACTATTATTTAAAAAAGAATAAATAAACTATTAATTAGTTATTCACTATACATAGACATTATAATAGAGAAATAAATAAACATTTGTAAATAACAATTTTTGTCTTACAGCTCACACAAATCAACCAGTTTTTTAGGTTTAGTGCAATTTTTTAGTTTGTGTGACGTCAGTGTAATGTAGCTCTAAAATATCCTGATTAAGTCACTTATTTACATCCTCGTCACCTCATCTGTCTCTTCACCAGCCTCATAACCTAATCATAACACACATGGTTTATTGCCGATTATACAGCTGTTCTGATAACTTTTTGATCTGATTATGCAACAGATGGCGGGACAATCACTTAATGATTAGCAGTACCGCCTCGCACCACCAGGGTCCGGGTTTGATTACTCGTGCTTGGTGGGTTTCCTCTGGGTACTTCGGTGTTCCCAAATTGCCCGTAGTGTGTGAATGTGTGTGTGAATGAGTGTTGACTGACTTTTAGTGCTGATCAATAAAAGTTAGAAAAGTTAGAATATAGTAAAAGGATAATAATTCTATGTAAAAGGAAAAGAGAGATATTCGATCCTCACCCTCCTCGAACCACTCTAATAGAGATGGCTTCTGGAAACTCCCACTCTGTAGCGTCCATCACATCTCCCTTCACCTCCATCCTCTGCCCACGGCGTCCTGGACGATTGTATATAAACATCTAACGAATAAAAAGCAGCAGCGTTAATCAAAAACTCAGACCATGATCAAGAGGCAACACTTAGCTGCAGTACCAGCTCCAGCCACTGTGAGCAGCGTGACCACCTGCACACCAGCTCCCAGTCTCAGGATCCAGGTTTTGTAGGGATCCAAATGAAACCTTTTCAGATATTCCCAAAGGGACAAACCAAAATGGTGTGTCATCTTTATAATTTTTGATGAATATGTTTACTTATGGGAATTATTATATACATATGTGATGTTATGTAATTATTATTAAAATAGATTTGGCATCATCATCATCATCATCATCATCATCATCATCATCATGTGGTATGTACTGAACTTAAAAATGACCATAAGCTTTAATTCTCATGACTAAAAAATATTGATAATTTCTGTCCTTATCTAGATTTAGCTTGATTGTGGGCAATGTGGGTGTGTTTACTTTTGCATTACCCACAACATGCAAAAACTTGTGGCATCTGTGACAAAGCAGGTTTATATAAAACTGTGTTGAATATAGAGATTAATGATTAATGATGATTTTATCAGGATGAAGTCACATCTTTCAATCAGCCTGCATTATCTCATCATGTCATGTGGATCTTTCTCCAAAATTCAAGGACACACTAATATCTCAGGCTAGTCAGTAAATTCTAGCGAAAATCACTATAAATGTGAGTGTTGCACCTAAATAACTTAATTAAAAAAAAATTCTTTCTTCAGTTATGGACAATAATGAATTAAACATAACTTAAAAAAAACTTTACCTTGTACATTTTGAAGGACTTTGTACTTTAACACCACTACATTTCTCAAATATCGTTCTTTCTACTCCACTACATTATGTCACGCCTGTCCTGTTCTAGTTATAAATGTAAAATATTTAGCAGATTCAAACATAAGCCATTTTTATTGAGGAAACTATTAGCGAAGCAGAAATATTACACCCTGAAGACTTTAATATAAAACTACTGGTGCAAGATCATTTGCCTTCCCACCCTGACACGCCCTGACACGCCCCATGATGCACCAGGTGTTCGAGATGCTGCAGATGAAGATCAAACAGAAATCAGCACCTCGACTACAGGACTTACGACTCCCCATGGCCTAATTTTAACAGATGTACAGTTTAGATCACATGATTCAAGAATGATTTTAGTTCTCATAACAAGAAAGAGATTGAGAGAGAGAGAGAGAGAGATTTACGTACTTTTACCAAGTGGAGATGGTGGATTTCTTCTGTTACTGGGATAATACTGACTGCTACCTAGGGGGCCTATACTTTTACTCAAGAACAAGTTTTGTGTACTTCATCCACATTTTTACAATTAAGCATTTACATTTGGTCTGTTCTCAGATATACAGTAGAGCAGCTTTCCAAGTACAATCAGAAATCTTTAGTTTATTGTTAGACCATCAGAGCTAAAACTCACAGCTCTCACTATTACTGCACTTCTCTATAAACCATTAGAGGACAAAAGCGTTCCCAATAACCCCTCTCTCTCTCTCTCTCTCTCTCTCTCTCTCTCTCTCTCTCTCTCTCTGCTGATTATGGTCCTGCATGTCTAGCCTATAGTTTGCTGTGGTTATCTGTCTAATTAATCTAAAATTATGTTAATTTTATAAATAATGTTAATGTAATAGTGTAAAATAAGTTTTTTTTATATACTACAGCTTTCCCTAATTATCCACAAACAATGTGGGTGTGTTTACTTTTAAATCACTGCTATGCAAAAATGCTTTACCCAAAGTAAACAGAGCATGAGTGGGAGGCGGCCCTAAGTTAAAGCATGGGACGCTAACGACACGTAGAAAGCAGAGATGATCAGCTTGTAGGAACAGGTCTTTAATTCAGGGTTGGTCACGACTAAAGTAGCGTGTTTGTAAAGTGATCTGAAAAAGAAATGTTTCTGCTCTAAAGATCAAATCAGGAAATCGCAAAAAAAATCTAACATAATAAAATTATTTTAAAGTAAAAATATTACTTTTAAAATGCTATTAAGATGCTATTAAGCATCATCACAGCATTCAACACTAAGATTACAGGTGCAGTGGTTAGTTTACAGAGGTGCGGTGGTTTACTTTATGGAGGTGTAGTGGTTAGTTTATAGAGGTGCGGTGGGTTAGTTTACAGAGGTGCTGTGGTTAGTTTACAGAGGTGCTGTGGTTAGTTTATAGAGGTGTGGTGGTTAGTTTATAGAGGTGCGGTGGTTTACTTTATGGAGGTGTAGTGGTTAGTTTATAGAGGTGCGGTGGGTTAGTTTACAGAGGTGCTGTGGTTAGTTTACAGAGGTGCTGTGGTTAGTTTACAGAGGTGCTGTGGTTAGTTTATAGAGGTGTGGTGGTTAGTTTATAGAGGTGTGGTGGTTAGTTTACAGAGGTGTGGTGGTTAGTTTATAGAGGTGTGGTGGTTAGTTTATAGAGGTGTGGTGGTTAGTTTACAGAGGTGCTGTGGTTAGTTTATAGAGGTGTGGTGGTTAGTTTACAGAGGTGTGGTGGTTAGTTTATAGAGGTGTGGTGGTTAGTTTACAGAGGTGTGGTGGTTAGTTTATAGAGGTGTGGTGGTTAGTTTATAGAGGTGTGGTGGTTAGTTTACAGAGGTGTGGTGGTTAGTTTATAGAGGTGTGGTGGTTAGTTTACAGAGGTGCTGTGGTTAGTTTATAGAGGTGTGGTGGCTAGTTTACAGAGGTGTGGTGGTTAGTTTACAGAGGTGTGGTGGTTAGTTTATAGAGGTGTGGTGGTTAGTTTATAGAGGTGTGGTGGTTAGTTTACAGAGGTGTGGTGGTTAGTTTATAGAAGTGCGGTGGTTAGTTTATAGAGGTGTGGTGGTTAGTTTACAGAGGTGTGGTGGTTAGTTTATAGAGGTGTGGTGGTTAGTTTATAGAGGTGTGGTGGTTAGTTTATAGAGGTGTGGTGGTTAGTTTATAGAGGTGTGGTGGTTAGTTTACAGAGGTGTGGTGGTTAGTTTATAGAGGTGTGGTGGTTAGTTTACAGAGGTGCTGTGGTTAGTTTATAGAGGTGTGGTGGTTAGTTTACAGAGGTGTGGTGGTTAGTTTACAGAGGTGTGGTGGTTAGTTTACAGAGGTGTGGTGGTTAGTTTATAGAGGTGTGGTGGTTAGTTTATAGAGGTGTGGTGGTTAGTTTACAGAGGTGTGGTGGTTAGTTTATAGAAGTGCGGTGGTTAGTTTATAGAGGTGTGGTGGTTAGTTTACAGCGGTGTTGTGGTTAGTTTATAGAGGTGTGGTGGTTAGTTTATAGAGGTGTGGTGGTTAGTTTACAGAGGTGTGGTGGTTAGTTTATAGAGGTGTGGTGGTTAGTTTACAGAGGTGCTGTGGTTAGTTTATAGAGGTGTGGTGGTTAGTTTACAGAGGTGCTGTGGGTTAGTTTACAGAGGTGCTGTGGTTAGTTTATAGAGGTGTGGTGGTTAGTTTACAGAGGTGCTGTGGTTAGTTTACAGAGGTGTGGTGGTTAGTTTACAGAGGTGCGGTGGGTTAGTTTATAGAGGTGCGGTGGGTTAGTTTACAGAGGTGCGGTGGTTAGTTTACAGAGGTGCGGTGGTTAGTTTATAGAGGTGTGGTGGTTAGTTTACAGAGGTGCTGTGGTTAGTTTACAGAGGTGTGGTGGTTAGTTTACAGAGGTGCGGTTGTTAGTTTACAGAGGTGCGGTGGTTAGTTTACAGAGGTGCGGTGGGTTAGTTTACAGAGGTGTGGTGGTTAGTTTACAGAGGTGCGGTGGTTAGTTTATAGAGGTGTGGTGGTTAGTTTATAGAGGTGTGGTGGTTAGTTTACAGAGGTGCTGTGGTTAGTTTATAGAGGTGTGGTGGTTAGTTTACAGAGGTGCTGTGGGTTAGTTTACAGAGGTGCTGTGGTTAGTTTATAGAGGTGTGGTGGTTAGTTTACAGAGGTGCTGTGGTTAGTTTACAGAGGTGTGGTGGTTAGTTTACAGAGGTGCGGTGGGTTAGTTTATAGAGGTGCGGTGGGTTAGTTTACAGAGGTGCGGTGGTTAGTTTACAGAGGTGCGGTGGTTAGTTTATAGAGGTGTGGTGGTTAGTTTACAGAGGTGCTGTGGTTAGTTTACAGAGGTGTGGTGGTTAGTTTACAGAGGTGCGGTTGTTAGTTTACAGAGGTGCGGTGGTTAGTTTACAGAGGTGCGGTGGGTTAGTTTACAGAGGTGTGGTGGTTAGTTTACAGAGGTGCGGTGGTTAGTTTATAGAGGTGTGGTGGTTAGTTTACAGAGGTGCTGTGGTTAGTTTACAGAGATGCGGTGGGTTAGTTTACAGAGGTGCAGTGGGTTAGTTTACAGAGATGCGGTGGTTAGTTTACAGAGATGCGGTGGGTTAGTTTATAGAGGTGCGGTGGGTTAGTTTACAGAGGTGCGGTGGGTTAGTTTATAGAGGTGCGGTGGGTTTACTTGTGCAGAGGCGTGGTGGTTAGTCATAACACTCACCTTTCCAGGTCGAGGGTTCAGTTTGCCGTGCTCCTTCTCTTTCGTGAGCTGCAGAAGGAATATTTAGAGCCAGATTTAGAGACTTTACACACAAACTCAACAAACTTCACACTGTGTAAGTAAACTTTAGTTCTTTTACAGAAATGGACCACTGATTAGTCCTTTAATATCTGACTCATACGCATACGTTTGTAAACTCATTCATGTAATTTAAAGAAACGTAATACACCATTAAATGTGTTTTTATGTATATTTCAGTGCTGTGCATAAATATTCACCCCCCCCCCTTTCCCCCTGAACATTTCCATATCATGTACTGCCATAATGTGGAACTGAAATGGATTTTACTTGAACTTTATATCATTAATCAGAAACAAACGCTCACATTACATCTCCTCTCCTCACACACAGCCTCAACAAAAGGCTTTGTGCCAAGTCCAGAAAGTTTCATTTTAATCTCTTCAAACCACATAAGAGTTTTCAGGTATTTACTGAGACTCAAACATATTTTTGGAAAACTTACAAATGTCTCAGCCACATTGGTGCACATTTGTGCCAGGTCACATATTTAAATGCTTACTGTACAGTACACTCACTCTTTAACACAGTATATATGGATGACTAATGGCTGTGTGTCTGTGTACAGTACGTGTGTGCATGTGTTTGATTTAATAAGGAGAGGCTGTGTGTTCTCTCACACATAACCAGGAATCTTTTCATGCTCACTAACACATGGTTGCGAAAGCAGGAGTGAGGGCTAGAACTCAGAGCCTATACAGTACAACGCCCGCCTCTTTGACTAGAGCATGTTTCTGATCGCAAATCATACAAACTTGGCCATCACATGACCTCTGGATTGCAAGCTGGTAAAATTGGGTTTTTCTTAAAGCTCAGACTTGAACAGAAGCTGTTGAGGAATTCCACACGCATAAATCATTCCACAGCACATTTACTGACGGGTTCGGATAAAACACCATTAAAATGAGCCACACTTATGACAAATAGTGAGTTCAAGGCCTCCGTCAAACTGAGCCATGCTCCCAGTACGTCTGCAAAAGACTGAGTAAGAATCCAAAAGGAATGCTGTAGAAACCAGCGTTGGATGTAGTTTCACCAAACTTATGTCTTATGGACATGTTCTAAAAAAGAGAATAGATCTTTAATAATGATGTAGTAACAATGACATTAAACAGGTACTGGTGTAACTATCGCCTCTTAGGGGCTTTATTGACGTTGCCGTACTACAAGCATGGTGCAGATGGGGAACTTTGGATGATGTTCTGACTGAGTGGGCGTTGTTACGTCACTGCATTGGTGAGTTGGTCACTGCACAGGTCCATGCCACGCTGTAGAACACCACATTAAGTTCAAATGATGTTCTTCTGGCACTTACCACAGTTATGTTGCAGGTTATCAGCGCGACTATTTTACATGCAGAGAATTTAGTATAAATACTGAAACCGATTCCTCACACCATCACTTCATGATGAAAAGCCCTGAGCGTAATGCAGTACTTATACCAAACCCGCCGGGCGCAGTGACATCCACATTAGTGAGAATCCGATCGGACATAGTAACGTCTCTGTTCTGACCTCGTGATTGTGCACGTGATGGTTAATTGGTGACAACATGACAGATGTGTTGAGAACCGTAAAGGGACGCGATCTTGATAGACGCATGTCTTTACATTTTGACCCTGCTCCTGCTGTGTTCTTCGATACTTCGATAAAGTAGGTAGAGGGAACTTCATTGTCCTATTTATAGTGTGCGAGGCCTCTTTGTCCTCTTTATCTCATAGGGACACATTTTAGGTCTATTTGAATACTAGCAAATTCTGATTTGCTTTTAAAGACATAAAAAACAGGGATTTGCAAGTGAGTAATTCATTTATTCATCTTCTACAGCGCTTGTCCTACAGTATGTAGAGGGTCATGAGAAGACCCTGAAGCCTATTCCTGTAGACTTGCTGTAGGGCACGAGGCGGGGTCACCACGGACAGGGTGCCAATCCATCGCAGGGCACACACACATAGACACACGCGATTGTGAATGCCATTTAACCTACTCTGCATATCTGTGGACTGTGGGAGGAAACCAGAACACCTGGAGGAAACCCACCAAGCACGGGAAGAACATGCAAACTCCATGCACACAAACCCCGAGGCAGGAACAGAACCCGGACCCTGGAGGTGTCAAGCGACAGTGCTAACCACTACACCGCCGAGCCCCCTGCAAATCAGTAATTATCATTATAATAGGTAAATAAATAAATAAATGAATAAATAGCAGATTTTTTTCTAAATTCCTAGAATTCCAAGGTAACAAGTATAACTTTTTGTATTTTAAGTTAATAATCCTTAATCCTTAATGGTGATTTGCGACAATGACAATTGTTAAAGGCGCTATACAAATAAAATTGAAATAAATAGAATTAATTAGCAACTTGAACAACCCCTTTTCTAAAAGATTACACTCACAAAAAAAACCTTTTTTATAAATCACCAACACAGTGTTTCCCTATCACTGATTGTTCCTCTTCTGGAGGCTAAGAACCCTTAAAGAACCCTTAAAGGACCCTTAAAGAACCCTCGAGGAGCTCTTTTCCCAAATCTGCTCCCCGTGTTATGTTTCTCCGTGTTGTTCGGAGCTACTATGAAACACAGAGGCATGTCTGAGTGCATTTAGTTGATGTTATTCGGTGATATGCAGGAGATCAGGAGGAGCTTTTCACACAGTCTTTTTCAGGACAATGTTTTCGTTCTTCGCTTCTCCTGCTGGTTTTCACACGACAACAAAAACACTGTCGTTCCTCGTCCCTTGGAGTGAAACGCTTCACCCTAAGCTTTGGGTGAAGCGATTAGATTCTGCTTCACTTGTAAATGCCTCCAGATAAAAGCTCCTGCCAGATGAACGAGTGTACCGTGAATGACGAGTGGGAACCCAGAGGGAGATTCCCAGGACTACAGGTGACTACACACACTAACAGCACTTTCTATGGTCCATTTATAATCACAGGTCCATGAAGTAAGTTCCAGTTCTCACTAATATAGTAGCTATAAACATGCTCTCCTTCATGCTCTCCTTATTCTCTTTCTTTAGGTTAATGAGATTAATGCGCAGTTCGTCACGTTACTGAAAAACCGTATAGAAGTGCAAACTCCTCTTTTCACATGATTACGTCTGACCGTTCCACAGCTCGGACACTGGAGACTCCTTCCACTGATGTTACATAACATACAATCTCCCTAAAGAAAACTTCATGCTGATGTTTACATCTCTGTGCATGAGCTGTTACTATAGAAACGCTAACGCATCATTACTGTAAACCTGCGTTAACTTAAATTTAATTAATAGTGAATTAATCATCACCTTCTGACCAATTAACATCCAGAACATTATTAAAAAGACACACATGCACATTATCATTAAAGAGCCGCTTTATGTGTTAATATATTTATAAAATGTCTGTCCTACTGTACATACATGATCTTTACACACACACACACACACACACACACACACACACACACATACAGAGCGTGGAGGTGAACAGAGCCCGAGGGGAGGAACATGCCGACTGTGCACAGACTTGCGTGTATGATTTTTAATAATTTCTCACCTGGTTCATTCCATCAAGTTTTATAAAAATAACAGCACACGCTTGGGTGTGTGTTCTAGCACGATCAGACACACGGCCCGTTTCGGTCATCGGGGGGGACCTGGAGCCTATCCCAGGAGGCTTCGGGCACTAGGCAGGGTACACCCTGGACAGGGTGCCAATCCATCGCAGGGCACACACACATACACACACTCACACACCCAATCACACACTACGGGCAAATTATTGTAGGAACGCCAATTAGCCTAACCTGCATATCTTTGGACTGTGGGAGGAAACCGGAGTACCCGGAGGAAACCCACCAAGCACGGGGAGAACATGCAAACTCCATGCACACAGTGTCGGGAATCGAGCCTGGCCGGGGAATCGAACCCGGACCCTGGAGGTGCAAGGCGACAGTGCTAACCACCGCCAAAAATACAATTATTAATAAAAAAAAAAAAAATCCTTCCTTAATCTCTGGTGCACTTTTACACAAGTTTCCAGTATGTGATTATAAACATTACACAAACACACACTACAGAAATTCTCCAGAAACCTTCAGACTCGTTCGTTTCTCTGTCAAACCAGTTTGTTTGTTTTTATTAGCGTTCCTGTTTAAGATAAATTACACATGAAATAAAACTGAAAATATGACACGCAGAACTGCACTAGAACACAAACTGTTGGTAAACAAACCCTGCGACGAGTCGATTAACATCTCGCAGAACACCTGAAGAACCACCTTCTGTCCGTAACTTCCTAAACCAGCTAAAACTTTAGCTACAGCTAGCTTATGAAGTAACTTATTCATAAACTAGCTCACGAGTCCGAGGCTAAATTTACTTTCTCGCTTTCATCATTTTTGACAGTCAAATTATGTTCAAAATAGGTTTCAGTGTTTCCATGACAACCAGGTGAGATGCAGAGCTAGCTAACCAAATTAGCATGCAAGTTTTATTGGTTTTAGTGACATCATCAATCAAGCGCACGTATAGCCCCGCCCTCAAATCAGTATCAGTATAATAAAGAAAATTATAGATTTTTATGTACTGATTCATTTATATTATATATTATATACATTCTTTATACAGTATTTGTCCTTGTTTGCTGTTTTTCATTTGTTTTTTCATTTTAATTCTTTTTTAAATTAGAAGTAGTAATAATAATTATTACAAAATATTTTTATTTTAAATAATTTATAATAATAATAATAATAATAGACAATGTGTTTGTTATTTCTAAGTGTTATCACGGGACTCTTGAGTTTCACAGGACATTTGGCCAGAAAAAAAAAAAGCCAGAACAATGCAGACACTCATCTGCTGTTAAGGACGAGAATGTTCACATCACACCTCGAGCTGAGCACAACCAGGTGATAATATTGTTTTATGATGACGTGCTAGAGCATGACAAAATAATTCATCAATTACTGGATGCACGCATTAAAAAAAAAGTGGTAATAAGAAATATGTGCCTGAATTTCTGCCAGTATCATTTCTGACCTCGGGGTACGTTTATATCCCTTACATCCACATCTCACCTGCGAGGAAGCAGCGACGTGAGCCAGAGATTCCTCATGCTAATAAAGAACTAAACTGTTCAAGCAGGAAAAACTGTACGTGTTTGTTTGAAGAGCTCTTAAAACATGTTCCACTTATTTACGATGCAGACATCTGCAGTGTCTAACGCTGTGAGAGACAGGACGACAGGAGAGCTAGTCCGCTTTAGAAGAAAAGGAGAAATGTGAATAGTGCATGAGGTGTGCAGTAATGGATACGAGTCTCTGAGACTCCATTGTAATGCTCTGTCTCTGAGGTGTTCTGTGTTCTGTGACCTTTCACTGCCTGTGTTCTACAGTTTCACTGCAGCACCTCGTTTTAGAGGAAAAGGAAAGTCCCAAAACATCTCAAAATTTTGCACAGTTAGACGATACCCTGTGACTCATCAACTGTAAAACAAGCACTGATCTTCTTCCAAAAACTCAATTAGTGCCACACTTTGCAACAGCTTCACTTGGCATTGTTAATATCTAAAATTTCAAACACTACTTACATAGGCATCTGGGAATGCTTTGTACTTGGCCAGTAGGTTCCTGTCCGGTCCAGGCTCCTGCATGAAGCCGAAATTGTTTTCAAGGCCGTTCTGGACGGGCGAGCCGAGGCTGAGGCTGCGTTGCAGGCTTGGGGGTTTAAACGATGATTCTGATGAAGGGCTGTGCAATGCTGAAAGTGTGCTGTTGTGGGTAGGACCATCAGAAGTGGGACTGTGGATGACCAGAGGGCTCTTGCTCATACGAGACGTCTCGATCACCCCTGGAAGGGAGCTTGGGGGTGACGTGAGGGAGGACAGATCATGAGCAGACCCTGATAACGCCAGCGAGTCCGGTCCTTTGGAAAGCTTGCTGAGGTAGTCGTGTCCGGAGCTAACCTCAGGCAATGAGGCGGCTCGGAAGAGGCGGCTGTGACCTGCTGGCTTGCCGCTTTCATCTTTCTGTTCGGAACGATAATTGGAAAACAGCAGGCTGCTGTCCAGGCGTGAGGTTCCAATAAAACCGTTAACTTGAGTTCCCTCGTCCAGGTTGAGGTTTGGAAGCGAGCTCTTACGCATGACGATGCTATTGAGAGCTGAAGCTCTTTGCGGTAATGTAACAGAGCGTCCCTGAGGATCCTGACCCTGCTGCTCCTTTAGCATCTTCATCATGGTCAGAGGAGAAAACATATCTTTTGGAGTGGTCCAGCTGAATCCCAGATCTGGAGGCAGGCTGTTGAGAGGTTCGGCAGGTGCTGGAGAAGTCGGATGGGAGGTTTTGAAATCCTCAAAAGCAGAAGTGCTTGTGGCATCTTCAACAATCGGTGGCAGAGAAAAGAAAGGCAGGCTGGAGCCGCGTTGAGGCCGATGTCGAATGGGAGGTGCCATGCTTTTCAGGGTGTCCACCAGGGTGTCTATTTCATGTGGAGAGCTGACTGTTGAGGTTTCTGGATCAGCGTCACTGGAGGAAAGCTCCACACGAGTCGCCTTAAAGATGCCGGAAAAGAATCCGTCCGTCTCCTCTGTGCTGTAATACGAGTCTGTGTTTGTTATTCCTCTGTCACTTTTCATCTCACTCTCCTCAGCAGGATCAGCAAGCCCCTCCCAGCTCCTCCCACCTGACTCGCTCTCGCTGTTAACCTGGACTTCGCTCTTTGCATTCCACCAGGTAGTGTTGCCGTGACTACCAGTTGTGTCCAAGGATACGGCAGAGGGGAGGGTTTCCCACTCTCGTTCAGAAGAGAAGGAGAGGGAGGAGTGCACGTTTGGTTCATACGCTGAGCTGCTGGAGAATGGAGAATACAGGTTTGTGCCACCTGACACCTCGTTCTCAGATCTGGCTGTTAAAGATCTCGATTCGACAGCCTGGTACTCATTGTGACTCGGGTTCCATTCTTCGGCCGTCTCAAATCTGGTTCTACCGTCCACGGTGTCACTTGTAATGCCATTTTTGAATTCATCTCCAAAACCTCCATGGAGGTCGGAGCTGCTGTCTGTCACCAGGGACACCTTGTGCACTTTTTTGCCTTCTTCCCATTCTTTCGGAGACACTTTGGGCCTCAGAGTGAACGTGGTGCTCAGCACCCCAACATGAGACGTACTCATGTCTGTATCCAATTCAGGACAAGTTTCTATTGGAATCTCAGCCTCAGACTCTTCAATTACTGTGCTGAGAGGAGAGAAGGCATGTGGGAGCCTAAGACAGGAGAAAAAAAAAACACAAGATGTGTTATTACCAGAAATGTAGAACTCCAATGATTCAAGACACACCAGGGCAAATTGAGAATTGCTTAGTACTCAGTTCATACATGTTTTTCTTTAATGCACGTGAGATTGTGTGAGTTCCATAAGTTTCTCCAAAACCTGATGAGTTCACATGGATCAACAGACTTTGTACAAACTTGTGGAAAACTTTTTTTTTTTTTGCAAAAGTCTAAAACTTTCTTTATTTCCACTTTAACATAAATCAAATTATTATTGTGTTTGGATATTTCCTGCCTATATTACTGTACATGTTTGGGAATGTTGTATATGGTTTTCAATTTTTATTTAAATTCAAGTATAAAATGATTCTAATTAACCAGGAAGTTAATTTGTGACTTGATGGTTGTCCTGCTCGAGCACACCTGATCTAAAAAGATCATTACACAGGATTTCAGGTGTGAACCTCCTGGAATATTTCCAAATGCTTATTCGTGGCTGAATACAATTCGTGGGGAAACATTTTTGAACATTAAAAAGAAAGAAAAAAAAAAGCCTTATGAGGACATGGAGGAAGCAAAAAAAAAAACGTAATGAGGATGTTTTAATAACCAGTTAATGGCAAAACAAACACCTCTTAGGGACTTTATTAACGTAATACAGTACAGACATGACACAGACAGGAAGCTTTGGCTGATGCTCTGACTGAGGGGTCATCGGGACGTCAAGGCATTGTTACCCTGCCAATGGAGTTCTCACAGCGCCCTCTTCAGGCTCGTGCTATAAACATGCCAGGCCCAGGCCACATGGTAGAGACCACATTAAGTTTTATTATGCAGAAATTATCGGCACGTCTATGACACGTTCAGAACATTTATAAAAATACCGGATACATAATAAATACTGGATGTTACTATATATATATATATATATATATATATATATATATTACTATATCTCATGTTTTATATTTTATATTCTGTTCTTCTCATCATCTTATCATCCTATCTGTTCATCTCTATATTGTATTCATTTCCATTCCTTAATTTATTTTTATTTCTATTGATAATTTAGAGTTTAAAAGTCACAAGCGGTTGTTTAAGCATTTGCTGCATATTGTACTGTGTATGACTGTGTGTGACTGTGTATGACTGTGTATGACTGTGTATGTGACAAATAGAATTTGAATTTGTTATTATCAGTTTTTATTGTTATATGTGGAGGATCTTTAGTTTTCTATAAATAATTCACTTTAGTTATCGCAAACAGTAAGGAAGATATATCTAACCCTAACCCTTAGTCTTAAACACTAGCCTTGTGTGCACTCTAGTGGTGAAAAAATGATTGGAACAGACCCCAAATCTGGCCCTGAGCCAATGTGTTCATGGTCCAGCACAACTTCAGCAAACTTCAGACACACAACAACTTACATTACACTCGAGATAAAGAGGACCTTCTCTCTCACCCTCACTCACACACACACACACACACACACACACCTACACACACACACACCCTCACACACACACACACACACACACGCACCTACACACACACACACCCTCACACACACACACACACACACACGCACACACACACACACACACACGCACACACACACACACACACACACACACACACACACACACACACACACACACACACACACACACACCATGTGGGCACTCCGGTTGTCTGACCAGTTTTAGAACAGCAAACAGAAACATTTCAAGAATTCCATGTTGGACAAACAAACGCACGAACACACTGACAAGTCAGAATTATCTTCATGCTGTCATCGGTCTGTTTATGGCATTAAATACATAAATAAATACATAAATAAATACATAAATAAATAAATAGAACTGTGTTATAATTATGAACGCGGAGTGACATTGTTCCTCCTTGTTTTCTCATTTACACAATTCTCAAGAACAAAATAATCTCCCACAATCTCTATACACACCTCACACACAACGTGAAAACGCAATTTCCTTAAGAAGGATTTATATCTGGTAATATATTTTGTTTCTTTTTCTTTTAAGAAAAGTAAAAAAAAAACGTGAAACTTCAAAACCTGAAAATTAATTAATTAGTTTTAATAAAATGAAGGCCTGTATTGTTTTCGCTTGTTCTTTTTGTTTTAGACATTTTTCAATTGAATTAAACTACACTGGGATTAGGAGTGGACGAACAACAACAACAACGACAACAACAACAACAACAACAACAAAAATCACAGTCTTGTATTGTGTCATGATGCTACGGGACTAAAGATTCTTCCTGTATATTGACTTTTGGCTCCAGACTCCCAGCATGCACCTCTCCATCACATTCATTGTATACAATATTTACCGGTCATGCTTGATTAGCATCACATTCATATCATAACATAACATATCATAATCATAAGTAAGCATTGACATAGTCATGTGTTTGGCGTTGGTCTTGGGCTCGTGTCTGTTGTTGCAACTGTTATCATCGTCTCTGTTCATGTAACCAGTGCATTAGCATTAGCATTAGCCGTATTTCCTAGCCAAAGTCTTGTCTTCTTGTTCATGTTTGCATATTGCATTTGTTTTCTTTAAAATGTTCTCACTCCTCTAAAATAAGCATCAAATGACGTGGAGATGTAGTGTTGGAGTTACTGGATAAACTGATTTATACTGATGTATTTATTCTAATTTGTCTCTCAAAACCAATGAAAAATATACAGAAATAATAATAATAATAATAATAATAATAATAATAATAATAATAATAGCAGCTCTGTACACCGTTTAAAGAAGTTGACAGCTCTTACTTTGCTTAATTCTTACATATAAACAAAATGAGGAAAAGGAGGAATGAAATAGTGATGGCCCTGACATCTCCGTGTAGGACGCAGCGTATCACAATATTACATCACTCCATCTCTGAACCCTGATCCAGACAGCTTTTGCATTTATTACGATTGCTATAAACTATTCAGTGCTTATAAAATATTAAACATTTACTAGATAAACTACTCAATGAAATGCGAGATGATTCCTCGAGAAGTGGCGCATGTGTGAGCTTTCAGCTCAGAGTAACTGCTGATTGACTCACACATGAACTCTCACACAGTGAACTGCACGTCTGGATGAATGAACGTCATGTCCTGGTGAGTTTTGAAATCAGGGTGTGTATTATAATTTAACAGCAATAAAAAAAAAAAACATGCTCATTGCTATAAAGTTTCTTACATAAGTATTCTCTCCCTTTAACTCTGCTATGTTTTGTTCAGACACAACCTTGAACTCTTTTGGGATTAAATGTTTTCAGGAATATACACAGAATAACCCACTGTGTTTAAGAGACTGTGTGACCACAATAGCTTTCAAAAATAGACAAATTAAACATGCTAAATCTGTGCCTGAAACAGCCGCATCTTCACTGTGAAGCGTGGTGGTGGTAGCATGCTAACCTACTGTAGCTTCAACCTTTTGGTTCCGTCGCTGAGACACACAATCTCAAGGGGGTGAATACTTATAGTTGACACAGAAACATCACACAAGAGCTGCTATGTGCTAGGAGACTTAGCATAATTATATTAAACATTAGAGTGTTTATATTATATAATGTTATTATTATTAGTAGTATATATACTATTAACATTACTACTGTTATATTTATATTAATATACTAGTAATATTAATGAACAAAATGTTAAAAGTTCTTGTTATTGCTTATTGTTTTAGCATCATGAATATTGATATATATATACTCATTAAATTAAATAGATTTTGTCAGTGGGGTTAGTCAGAGTAACCGAGAGGACAAGTGTAGATAAGATGATGCTACCTCCACCATGCTTCAGCATATTGTTCATTTCTAAATCATTTTACTTACTAAAACTTACGGTTTTACTACTTTCTTCATTTATTTACTTTTTCATTTTTATTTTTTATTATTACAGGATTTATTCTATCCAGAGTCCGGATCTCCCTGCAAATCCACTGTAGCATTACGGAAAGTGGAAAAGTTCAGTGATGAGACAGATGGTATTGGTTCTGTTTGTTCAAACCCAAATCCTGCTATAGGCTGGCAGAGGATCTTTGAACCAATCAGAAGCAATCAATAAAAGATTAATTACATTGCACAGTCATTTAAATCACACCGCTCTAATTATTAGATATTATTAATGCTAATTAAACCTAAATAGCAGTATAGACATCACTTTGAGTTTATACAACACTTCCACAAATACCACTTATTATCAAGAAATTATAACTTGCTTCTTTATTTAACCAGTTATTTTGCTACAGTTGCTACACCTCAGTGCTGTTACTGTCTATTATCACCACTTGTTGACCGGCTCTCATTCAAGCAGATTACTGTTAAATAATAAACATTAGAAATCTGAATAAATCTTCACTGTGTTTCTAGTCTTTAGAGCTTCTTGGCAAAAGTTTAACATCTCAGTTTATGCTAAAGCCTAAGTTTCAGACTAAGGGATCATGACCCCATGCGGTCGTGTTGTATCTTACACAGTGTCCTTCCTTTTTCTTCCTTTATTTTACACACTTAGAAAAATAATACATAAAACAATTTATGAGATAAATACATTTACAAACATAATGAATTACATTTATCAGTGTGAACAGGTATTGTGAAAAAGTCCAATAAAAAGTTTGTGAACCCCCAGGTTTTAGGCTAAAAGTAATTTTCTTATCAGCAGAACATAACTTCATATGAACCATGTGAGTATGTACATCATTATTATACATAAAGGATTTAAATTTAAGTACACTGACATTCCTAGGAACACAGACAAAAAAGTACATAATAAGATTAGATTAGATTATAATTGACTAATGATTTGGAACTTTGAGGAAACATGTTTACGGGTGTTAATTTAAAACAGGTCTGATAGGTACGGAGATAAAAACAACAACCAAACACAAGCACCAGCATGATTTCTGGTCCAGGTAGAAAGAAGTCATTAACAAACCATCATCTCCGTTTACAGATTCAGTCGCATTTCAGGATAATTGACGGGTCCTGCTGTAATCGCGGCTGAATATCACTACACTTACACTGCGGAGGGAAGAACTAGTTCTACACTTAACCACAAAAAACAATCCTCTTTTATTAAATAAAGTGATGACGATATTTTCAGTGTTTGTGGTGTAAACATCACGTCAGCGTACTACAGTATGAATGACGTATCCAAGCTTTCTGTGAAATCTGGTCTACTGTACGTAACGAAATGAAACCCTCAGTGTGGTGTTGTTACTGTATAGTGAAGTAATCATGGTGACATGGTTTAAAATGAACAAACAAACAAACAAACAAACAAACAAAAAAACATGTAGCTTAAAACGATAAGTGGATTAATATAAACCTGCACATCTGTCACTGCTGCTGTTGTAGTTGCAGAATTAATCAACTAATCAGACATAAGACAGTTCATCAGCCAATCACTGTCCAGCTATCGATGACATCCGGCTTGACATGACATCTTGTCCCAGGTTCTGATAAACACCCAGTTCTGACAACATACAGGAATGTGATCAGGTTTAACCCCGATTACTAAAGATCACACAAACGGCACGAGAAACCTGTCGTGTAACAAATCAAACCCACGTGAGGCGTGGCAGGTTTAAGAGAAGAGCATTATGAAAGCATGCTAGGATTGTAGATTTAGTTCATGTATCGAAGCATCGAAGATCGTGTCTTCATTGTGAGACGTGAAACAACACAAGGGGTCCAGAGTCTGAAATAATCACTACTCGTGTAATGTGTCTGGTCTTTGCATATTTTGTGTTGTTGTTACTGTATGATGATAAACATCAGGAACTGTACTGTACCTGTACCTGTTCAAGCGAGCGAGTGACTACAGCTACAACAATAATCTTTGCTCATTTCTTCCATAAATTCTTTATACCACTTATACTGTGTAGTGTAGCGGGGACATTTAGAAAAAAACATTCCATGTCTTTGGACGGTGTGAGGAAACTGAGGTATGCAGAGGAGAAGATGCCAACAGACGGGAGGTGAGAGCGGACATCCACACACCGCCAAGCCAACATGATGCTCCAAGCTCTTATTCAATTCAGAATGTCTTTACACAAAGTTAATGAGAGCTTTTGCACTGTGTATTTATTTCTCTAATTGCAGGTTGGAACATGAGTTGTACAGCGACATTTCCAGTGTTTTAATTAACACCCAGAGGGTTAAACGAACACCCTACAGTGTTTATACAGTGTTTATACAGTGTTTATACAGTGTTTATATGGGTCCAGTTGGACATGAATGAACTCTGAAAGTGTTCAATCCAACCTGGAGATTATACTGTGTGTGAACGAGGATCTGAAGGAACCTCAACACTCCGAGCCACATGGTTGGACTGAGCAGTGGATCAGGACAGTTTGTTGTTTTATAGCATCAGATCCAATTTATACAAATTTTACACAATTGCTAAAGACTGTGGCTGTGTGTTGTACTTGTACAGTAGTAGTAGTCGTACTTGTACATGGTGATGCCTAAACATAAACCGATTATGATTGAGAAGACCTGCATTCCTGTGGTACTGTACATGGAGGCAGCCTGGTGACAGTCACAAAGACAAAGTGAAATGAGTTTGGAATGAGGCGTGGCGTTTTACAGATTAGATGAAACGTTGCAAAACAACGCGAGAAGCATTGCCACGTGTATGTGATGCAGCTGAAAGTCGAGCAACGCCACCTCCTCTAATTCTCTGCAGGGGAGATGGACGGACAATGAGCTCAATCATTTTAAGATGCACAGCATTTGTGGAAAACCTCAAATAGGTCAGGAATTTGCACGAGCGTGAGACACACCTCCAGCACTGGTTATCAGTTACACTTTGTACCGATGGTCTAATATTATTCGTTCTACATCTCTGCCTCTCCCTTTTTTTTTATTTTTTTAGAGAAACATAAACCTGGCTTTAGAGATACGAAGCTGTTATTGGAGGGTGGGGCAGAGATGCGATCGTGTGTGTGCTCCACCCAAAACAAGATGAACAGTGTTTCGTAATGAGAACCAGCTCTAGAGTTGTTATTTCTGAATTAAATGTGAAGAAATCAGATCTAATGTCAGTCACCTAAAAGAGCAAAGCCAAAGAATTTCTAAAGAATGCGGAGAGTCTGAGATAAAAAAAGATCTCATGGAAGGTAAGAGGTTCAGAGAGTGTGGATGGGGTTAAAAAGGTAAGAAATGGAGGGAGGAAAGGAGGGAGAGAATGAGGGAGGAGGGAGGGAGGGAACGAGGGAGGGAGTAGACAGGAATCACAAGCTTCTGAATGACAGTATTAATTTCTAGGGAATGCACCACTTTAGGGCAGAAACCATGAAGCTCTCCAACATCTCAAACTTAAGACCATGATTCCTACAAAAAAAGAAAAAAGTAAAAGCACTCCTACCAGTCAAGTGATGTGTATCTTGGTGCAGGCTGATGGTTCGAGAGTGTCCTCTCACTTTTTGATTCTTGATGTTCTTCCTCTCTGTCCCCAAACTCTCTGATGCGAATAATGACTCCCCCCAGGGGACTGCTTCTTTCAGTGAAGATTCCACAGGTATCTCTACTGCTACTAATTTGGTTCTCTGCCTGGAGGATGGGATTCCCCACGGTGTCTTGGTGCTCTTGATCAGCACTGTGTTGTTGCTCTTCAATATTTTGGAAAATGTCCCTGGTCTCTGCTAGTCCTCGTGGCTCAGCAGAATCTAGTCTTGGTACTCGGTAATCTGAGACAGGTGGTTTCTCTGGCTCAGGTGTAGTGATGTCGTCTCTATCCACATGGAGTTCAACAACATTGACGTTTACTCCACCCCCTGTCGAGTCCTCCCACTGTGGTGGTATCGGAGATCCTCCTCGGAGAGACTCCTGGGAGTGACCTGACCCTGCCTCCACGCTCGGGCGTGTTTCCGTCTTGCAGTCTGTGACTGACACTTCACCATGCAGACTACAGGGAGGGGCAGTGACACATTCCTCCGACATATACACTTGCAGAACTCGTGTGTCTGGTTTGATAACAGGCAGATAATGAAGCTGCTGGTTGGTTTCACTTGGTGGTGCCTCACTTTCTCCTGCTAATGGTCCTTGTCTGTTCTCTTCATCCCTGAGAAACACTTGTTCCTGACCAAATATCTTTTCTTCAGCATTCTCCTTTATTTTTGCAGTGAAGGTCATCAATCCAAGCATGTCCTCGCTTTGAAACACAATTGGATTTATCTTGGTGTCACTTTGCTTGTGGTGTGTAAAGCTTTCTTCTGTATCCAACATCACTGCATTTCCATCATCTTGTGGATATTTCCTGCTGCGTGATTCATTCCAGTTAATGTTTTCTGACTCGATGGTGTAAAAATCATTTCCATCTGCCATGGGCTCATTATTGCCTGTAAAACATTGAGGTTCCTTCTGTTCCGATAAATAACACATCTCAAGCACTGCAGATCTACTGGCAAATCCTTCATCTGCAATTTCATCAGTTCCTTCTTCATCATATTTACCTGCTTTCACATTATTTCCTACTTTGCACTTTTCTGATTCATGAATTTCAGACCTAGAGTGCAGAGAAAGGTCAGAAATATAAGAATCCATTGTTAAGTTATCAGTGCGAGTGGAGATGCTTCCAGGAGACAAGGATTTGTTAAATGTATCAAACAACAGGCTGGTGGACGTAGATGGTTCTTGAGGTTCTTTTTCTTGCTTTGGATGGTCAGGTTCAGAGGGTGGATCTGACAAATTATTGCTGTGATTAAAGCCACTAGTATATGAGGAACTTAAGAGGTCAAAGGTTGCAGGGTGAGGATCAGATATGATTCTTCTTGTCGATAGAGGTGAGAAGTCTGCCTCAGGGCAAACTAGAGGAACATCTACTGGATTTGGATCATTTTCACCAAAGGAGATGCTGTGGATTTCAGGTGATGAGTAGTTGATATTTGGATCATCAGAGCAGGAATCTTCAGGAAACTCACATGAGATGGATGAAAAGCAATCTGGCCCTGGAATACGAGCCATCATCTTCTCATTCTTCCTAAAGGTATCATTGTCTTGACTGGGGTCATCAATTACACGAGAATGGTTTCTGTGGAATCCTATCTCACGCTCGTAAAGTGATACGTCTTTGTCATCTGAAGGTCTCTGTTTCACGTCAATGATTTCACTGAGCTGACTGGAGCTTTGTTCAGGATAGCCCAGAGCCAGGTTAGCATTTTCCTCCTCGAATTTCCCAAATACATCCGTGTGAGAGGTGAAGTCAGGTGATAGGATGCAGTGTGGAGCATTTTCAGCCACGTCGTGTTGATGAAGTGCGAGAGACTGATCCATGCTATCAGCGCTGGTGCTCATTTCCACATGGTGTCCGGTTATGTGTGTGCTGTTGATGGAAGACGTCACAGTGCTGGTGGGAGTGGGAATGATTGGTGTGAGGTGGCCTTTAAACATTCTGGCAGGTGACTGCGAGGAACTCGTGTGAGAGAACTCTGCCGAGGTCAGGACGGATGAGCTGGAACCTTCATCGACAGTGTCATGTCCGGCGGTGTTAGGTAATTCTTCTGAATCAATGTTGCAGGATTTGCTATTTGAACGTGACATTTCCGTGTTGTTGACGGTATGTGGATAAGAAGAACCCAAACCGGGGCTTTCTGGCGGAGTACAGTAACCATCACTGTCGGAACATGAGTCGTCGATGTATGGAACGGACATGTGCTGGGTGTTGGCCACCTTAAATTCTGCCTCGTTTGGATCTTCGTTTTGAGTGCTTTCAGCGTCTTTGTCCACTAATTCAATCTCAGCTACCTCTGAATGCACTTGGTGCAACAGGGAAGTTTGTTCCACCTTATCTTCATTCTCTGACTCCCTCTCTGAATGACCTTTGACCCCTGATGCCACATTGATACTCGAGGAGCTCTGAGAGAGATTTCTGTTCTTCTTTTTTTTCTTCCAGGTAAAAGAAAACGTGGCAAAGCGCTTGGGTTTATGGAGGTCAGTCTCAGATCGGGAGAACAGTCCCTTCTGCAGAGAGAGAGACAGACAGAGAGAGAGAGAGAGACAGACAGACAGAGAGAGAGAGAGAGAGAGAGAGACAGACAGAGAGAGAGAGACAGAGAGAGAGAGAGAGAGACAGAGAGAGAGAGAGAGAGAGAGAGACAGACAGAGAGAGAGAGACAGAGAGAGAGAGAGAGACAGAGAGAGAGAGAGAGAGAGAGAGAGAGACAGACAGACAGAGAGAGACAGGCAGAGAGAGAGAGAGAGACAGACAGAGAGAGAGAGAGAGAGAGACAGACAGACAGAGAGAGAGAGACAGGCAGAGAGAGAGAGACAGACAGACAGAGAGAGAGAGACAGGCAGAGAGAGACAGAGAGAGAGAGAGAGAGAGACAGGCAGAGAGAGAGAGAGAGAGAGAGAGAGAGAGAGAGAGAAATCAAATCCAAATAAAACAATGTACAACAATAAAAAGTTCACCCTCATTATATAAAATAAGCAAATAAAACAGGAAAACAATACATAATAATAATAAATAATAAAAATTAAATTAAAACAAGGAGAAGAATACCTCATCACTCTGTATTAAATGTCAAAGTGTATAAAAAGGTCTTCAGGTGAGATTTAGTCGGGCGTGTCGGATGTACAGGGACGGCTCAGTCCTAAGTTTAGGGGCTGTTATTGAAAGGGCGCGATCACTTCAGGCTCTTCAGGCTGGATTTAGGAGCTGTGAGTAAAACTGCTCACCAGACCAGAGAGACCCTGCTGGACTGTACGGCTTTAAAAGGTCCGAAATATATTGAGGTGCTAAATTACTCAGTAGGCCAGAACTGTAACTGCACTGTAAACCTGACCCTGAACTGGACAGGACACCAGGACAGGAGTTATGTGTTCAGGCTGATGGTGCTGATGGTCAGTAACCCAGGGAACCATCTGCCATATGACAAAAACAAAAAACTAAATCTTCATCTTCTTTTTCTTTTTATCTTTTTAACTGTTTTATTATTATTTAATTTTATTAGCATTTTATTTCCTTGATGTTTTAAATCACTTCAACACTATACAGTACACATGTGATTGTCTTGTAGAAATAAAGGTGAAGAAACAGTCAGTGTTCTTGGGCTACAGACGTGTTATTGTTTACTTTTAATGCATCATTTTGATTTGGACCCATTTAGGGAAAGTGTGAACTTGTGCTGAAATCTTTAACATGTGTGGAAGGAGTCTCCAGTGTCAGTGCTTTCACTTTCTATAACAAACAACATCAAGCTTTTTAAAACATTAATAATTGAGTTATTCTTATTTCAATTTTTACTAATAATTTTAGTAATTCCACAATTGTTTACAATCTGTAAGTTTATAATCAATAAATGTATTGCTTAAAAAACAAAGTTTTTTTTTGCAGTGTTTTAATTTAAAACAAAAATGTGCACTAAGGATAAAAATATTGTATACAACGTTTCTCCGTTCTAAATAACATCTTAAACAATAGTCAATAAAACTGGTGGAAAACATTTATTGATTAAAATAGGCATTAAATAATAATATTATAGAATTCAAACAGTCATCAGATTTTACATTTGGTTATGTATCATAAATAGAAATCAAATCAGAGCTTGCACTTTTCTTGAAAATATTGTGATTTTTCTTGTTACATCATCTTCCTCTAACAAGTGAAGTCAAGTTCGCTAGAGCATTTAATTTATTTATGAATCAGAGTCTTCTTAAAGGATCCATCGTTTTATAGATTATTAGAAACATTTTCTCTTAATTCGCCGGTTGAAAATGACAAATAACATAAAGACAATAGTTACATAGTAACATCAGAACTAAATCACAGAGATCTCCATGTGGACCAGAATAAAACAAGCCGAACACTGATGATCACACAGTGAATTAACATGCGCTAGTCGTACAGACCTGCGCGTCACGTCAGAGATAATAATCAAAAACCTGATTATGCAAATTTCTGAGTGATCATGAAAAAAAGCAGCGGTTTCTGATTCGTTAAGAAGGTGTGCTGGCTCTCACAAAGGCAGCCTACAGCACGTGTCTTTGGACCGAGGAAGGAAACCTGAGTACCTTGTGGAAACCCACCGAGCACAGGGAGAACCTGCAGTAATGCACAGAACCTTTAATGATATAAATAATCAGAGACGGTGCAGATGATGATATCCAGAATCAATGGATGGTGGATTTGATATCAAAGGGAATAAAAAAAAAGTTTGTCCTGGTTCTGTAACAAATTAAACTTTTACACATTTTAAAAATATTTTTTCTATTATTTATTATTATATTGTGTTTAACACATGAGGTAAACTATATGGACAAAAGTATTTGTCCAGACCTGCAGTGTCATTGTTTCCTCCTTCTGCAGGTATAACAGCTTCCACTCTTCTTGGACGACAAGGTCTGGATCACATCCCCGTTCCAGTTCATCCCAAAGGTGCTCGATGGGGTTGAGGTCAGGGCTCTGTGTTCGGGCCGGTCGAGTTCTTCCGCACTGAACTCATCAAACCATGTGTTTATAGTCCTAGCTTTGTGGACTGGGGCGGAGTCATGGTGGAATAGAAAAGGGCCTTCACCAAGTTTACTGAAGCATGGCATTGTCCAAGATGTCTTGGTGTACTGAGGCATTGAGATTGTCCTTCACTGGGGATAAGGGTCTGACTGAAACACCTGAGGTTTGGACTTTATATCCTCTATCCATATACTGTAACTTATTACATACTTTACATTGAGTTTCACATAATTAACTACTGCATGAAATTAATTATTAAATATTACAACATTGAATTCATCTCTTACTTAAGTACATTTTTTGGCTCCTCTAGCCGCTCCTGAGCAGAACTCCAGCCCTGGTCTCAGCTCCATGTTATTTTCATGTATTTAGCACAGAATTGAAGGTTCAAGCAGATTTTTATGTCCATCATTTCATAAAGATCATTAAACAGGGAGATACAGTAACGCTACAACACTTAAGAGACGCATCAGCGCTTTTTCTGTCCAGTCCAGGACGCTGTAAGAACCTTAACAGACCAAACGCTGATGTGGAGAACACACTCGCTCGTTTTACAACAGTGACAAGTTCAAGTTTATAAAGAGTTCCATCAAAGCACACACAATTCACAGCTTGTAATATTGAGGTGAACAACCTGCTGTGAACGGACGACGTTCTCGCCTTTCAGCACTCATTATTCATTTCCAGTGAAGCAGCATGACACACACACACACACACACACACACACACACACACACACACACACACACACACACACACACTGCATGCCTTACATTGTACTCGGAGACTGCTGTTAGTTCATCATTAGATATAATCACGTGATTATGAAACGATCCAGGACAGCTCACATAATTAATCATGTAAATTATTCACCTCGAACACATCAGACCAAACGAAGCATGACCTGATGAGGAAAACTTCTCAAACTCTACACTTCTGCTCCTGGGTTCTGCAGTTCTTTAGGCTTCATTTTTAAAAAGTAGAAAAAAATAAGGTTTAATTAATGATTACATTCCATCTGATCCAAATGTTCAGCTTGGAATCTTCTGAAAGGGAAGCAGCAGCCAGGTGTCGGGTTCTGCACAGGAACTGTCCGGTTCCACTTAAGGGACGACCAAAGGATCATCAAGACACCGACATGGTGAAGTTCTCTGCTGTAGACCTTTACACAGAAACCTCCTCCAAAGGATCATGAAAAGAACCATTAATGCTTCACAATTTTCTAAATTCTACATTTCTGTTGTTCAAGCGTTGTTGAAGAAATGATGTTTGGGTTCCATGTGGAACATTTAAATGTTCCCCCAGAAGGACAAACAAAAGAAGCGTTAAGTCTTCAATGTTCATTAGCAAATGTTTTTTTTTTCTTTAAAAGTCTTGAAATGGACATTTTGGAGGAGTTGGCTTTAGCTTCCAAACATGAACTTCTATTTATAAAAAACTCTTTTTGAAAAAAAAAAAACAGAGCCTTTATTGGGTTCTAGATTTTTGATGTACATGAAATTTACTTGTTCACATTTAATGATACAATTAGTCAAGCTGACGAAATAAAGATAAAAAACTTAATTTGTAAAACGTCTAGAGAAGTAGTGGGGCGTGCCGGGGGGGGGGGGGGGGGCATTTATTTATTTATTTATTTATTTATGATGCCATGGTATCTCACATGCTTTTATCATTAAGTTTTATCATTGTTTTCCCTTCATGCTACTTTTACTACCTTTTTTTTTTTTACTGTTAAATATTAATAAGTTTCAAAGTTCAAAAAGTTCAAGCACATGAATGAGCTAAACAGACTCGTGGATCAACAGCGCCCTCTGTCGGTCGGCTGCACAAACACACACATGGTTTATGGTTGAATCTTTTACAGTATATATACAGTACAATCTGAATGCAATGTTCAAGCAGATTTTTATGTTCCTTATTTTTATTCCTGTAATTTATTCATTCCTTTACTGAAGACATACAATAATAGTTAGTTTTCCAGTACACTTCTTACACCTGTAACTAATATAATGCGTAATGGAGGAGAATTGAATGATAAAATGGTAAGAAATATAATTGTATAGGAAGTTAACAACAGAGCAAGAATGTAATCAAATGAAAGTACAAAAGCTCAAGACAAAGATACAACGTATAAAGAAAATTGTTCTTATTTGAAAGACAGCTGAAGAACCCAAGAGTTCTAAGGACCAGTGACTCCACAGGGCCAACGCTGGTCTATGGGTATGTTAATCGTTTAGCACGAGACCTCAAAAGGCCGTCTACTGACCTTTGACCTGGGCGCAGTGGCGTAAATAGACGCAGCATTCCAGTCTGCTCCACTGAGCTCTTCTGTGGACGCAGGCTCAGGAGACTCCACTCTGAAAAACACAAGAGTCCATGAACCAAAGCAGTTAACATGTTCACTAGAGATCACAAGGATATTCAAAGAAGAACCTGTTAAGAACATGTGATCAGATTTTGAGGGTTTAGGGTCTGGAATGCTGAACCATTACAGACACGTAACTACAGGCAGGAAGTGGAGCAGCTTCAGGGAAAAAATAGGAACTGAAGTCCTGAAGATCTGCTGAGGATCTATCTAAGAACTGACTTTAGTTAAGTGACTAAACATGCCTGAAGCTTCTCATGTTTCCTACAGTAGATGAACTTCACATCATCATGTTTTTTCCCCCACAAGTGATAAGAGATGTCTGTTGTAACAGATGTAACAACTCCTAATCTTCAGGCATGGTTCCAGAACTCCAGCCCAGGTTCTCCTTATCATTTCTAGAGATATAATTCATCTCCAGAACGGTTATTCAGGCTCATGGTTTGCATGCGTTCTTCTGGATTATCAGCTAATGCCTTAGAGTGAAAATTAGTTTTTTATATGTTGTGGTACACACTCAACGTTGTTCTCATACAGTATGTGATTAGCAGTGTAGAAGTTTGCATATGGTGGCAATATTGAGCTTCCAAGGATGTTATTTAACTGGGTGCTCAAATTCCGCATCAGACTCCAAGATCAGTTCAAACTACTGTACTTAAGTACACGTTATTGTGAGGTGGAACCATTTTGCTAAAGTCTGGAAAAAGACCCAAGCTGTGTCATCTTAGCTGATGTTAGGAACAACCCAGGAACCGCCAAGGCACAGTAATGCCATAGACTGGAAGCTACTGAAACACTAGTGTCACTGTTTCCAGTTTTATATCAACCTGGAGTGAAAGTAAGAAACCCTTGGACCAAACCAATCTCAACACCAAGCTCCACAGCAAGCTTCAAGCTCTACTTGCAGTTGAGCACTTCTGGAGGAATGTTTGGACTAGAAGTGTGTTTGGAGAAGTACAGGACTTCAACTCCAAAAGCTTTGTGGAATCTTTTAAACATGGTGGTGGTAGCATATCATTCAGTGCAGTGCACAAAGTGGACGAAGTCATGAAGAAGCAGGAGAATCTTAAAATTCTTCAGCAGAACTTCAACCCATCAGGTTTAGGTGTGCACTCGAAAACGCAGATGAACTTTAAGCTTTGGAGCATAAAAATGTCTAGACTGTGCTTAAAAGTCAGATGTTTCCCAAGAAACCAACACTTGCATTACTGCATGCTACAAACTAATATGAAAGTTCAGTAGCACTTTAAACAACGCATTGTGTGTTTTGCTTACGGCCATATGTGTACATGTAAATGAATGGTGCTTACACTATTCTTACTTATTGCAACGTGACCACAGTTTTGTAAATTATATTCTGTATATGGACGGCTGAGGAAACCCGAAGGCTCGTCCGTGTTCATGGTGAAAATTAGCAACTTTTTAAAAAAATTGAAATACGGCGCAAAAAAAACTTTGGGAGTGAGTAATCTCTCTCTTATTGGAATGTGTGATAAACATCGGCGCATGTCCTCTGACGTAACATTAGGAACCAGCGACTACGTATGATGACGTATAACAGTGTTGTAGTGGTGTCCCATTTCTTAGGGGAAATATTTAAACCCTTCCCCTTTCCACTTCGTTTCAAGGGACAAGGGGTGAGGGGTAGGGGGTAGGGGAAGGGGCGAGGGGTAGGGGAAGGGGCAAGGGGTAGGGGGTAGGGGAAGGGGCGAGGGGTAGGGGTAGGGGCGAGGGGTAGGGGAAGGGGTAGGGGAAGGGGCGAGGGGTAGGGGAAGGGGCGAGGGGTAGGGGTATTGGAAGGGGCGAGGGGTAGGGGAAGGGGCGAGGGGTAGGGGAAGGGGTAGGGGAAGGGGCGAGGGGTAGGGGTATTGGAAGGGGCGAGGGGTAGGGGCGAGGGGGAGGGGAAGGGGCGAGGGGGAGGGGTAGGGGAAGGGGCGAGGGGTAGGGGCGAGGGGGAGGGGAAGGGGCGAGGGGGAGGGGTAGGGGAAGGGGCGAGGGGGAGGGGTAGGGGAAGGGGCGAGGGGTAGAAAATAGAATTGGGATTCAGCGTAAGTTAGTCTGGTAAGAAGAGCGGTCAGATGTCTGAGCAGAATTCTGCATGAAGGTTGAACTAAAGCTGCTTCGTTAAAGGTGAAACCTGATAAAGTAGCTCCACCTGAATATTACGAGTTCTGTATGAATTCATTTCCTCTATGAAGATTTACAGTATGCTGAACTACGTCTAGTATTTCACAAAAATGCTCCAATTAAAAGTATCAATGTTTTGACGGTATGTCGGAAAGTTCACCAGCACATCGTGGCTTTTTTATTTTTATTTACTGAAGACAATCAACCAGGTCGCCACCGTTTCAGCTGCGTTACTCAGAGCAATACGTCTCCTGTAGACCGCAAGTCAGCCGACTTACAGGAGTTATCTTTTCGGGATTACCAGATAAAAACACAAGGTTTCAGGGTTTTTGTGAGCTTAACCTCATCACACACACCTCTAGCGACCAGCGACCAACCCCGTGTCACACTGTACAGTGCATGGAGTCACACGGCGCAAAGTGTTCATGTGTTTCAATTAGCAGGTATAAAGGAAAGAAAATGAAAAAGGGAATTTTGCACTTCGCGATGCAGAACGTTTAGGAAAGATGATTTGCATACTGAGTAAACAGACTTCTTTTCCCGACAGATGATGTGTTTAGTGATTTTGTTTGTCGTTTTGGGAATAAATATAAATATTTGCTTAACTAACTGACGTTTGCTAAACTGAACATTAGCCAATCTACTATACATGTTTATACACCTACCTGTGCATAGACATTTGTTACTTCACACACGCACACAACACACACACACACACACACACAAACACACACACACACACACACACACACACACACACACACACACACACACACACACACACACACACACTTGCATGGAAGGAAAAACACACAATAAAGGCCATTTAAGGAATTTCCAGTATTTCTACTTCAGCATAAGGGAATGTACAGACTTTCTAATTTAAAGTCAGAAAAGTGAGTCAAAGTTTCAGTGTGTGTAGGTGTGTGTGTCTGAAGGTGTGTGTGTGTCTGTGTTTGAGTGACAGAGCTCATAAATATGCAGAGTGACAGGTCCTTGAATCATCAGACTAAAAAAAATGACACATCTTTCATCATAGAAACGTTTTTGTGTAACTGAGACGAAGACAAATTACAGTGACTCAGTTTGGCAAAACAATGTTTTTACAAAAGCACAGTGGATGGAAACTTGTGTGAAATGTGACCAGGTCGCTTGTAGGAGCGATTTATACCCGATCCTCCACACTCGCTGTAAGCAGTACTGTATAGCCGCTCAATACTGGTACTGTATAGTGAATTTAGACTTTTGGGACTGTGTGCAAAAGTATTGACATTTCTTCAGATCAAAATAAATCAAATTAAATGGTGTTGAGTGATGAGTGTGAAACTGGAATTGGAAGGGGTCATGATAAACGTCATCACGCTACACAGATGGAAAGACTGGTGATTGGAGCTGACCTTAATGGTCATGTTTGATGAGGAGGTGATGGGTATGGGGTCCAGGAGAGGAATGCGGAACGACAGATTACTGTAGATTTCACAAAAAGGATGTAAATGACAGTAGTGATGAAATATTTTAAGAAAAACAGGACCACAGGGTGACATATTAGTGGTTGAAGACGTACTCAGGTGGACCACCGGCTGTGTAGGAGATCCAATCTGAGGGAGATTAGAGACCGTAAGGTGGGTGCAGGGGTCTTGGTGGTCTTCAGGATGATTTCTGAGATAAAGAAGAGGAAAACTGAGATACTACAAGTAAGAGAGATGAGGAGAGTAGACCGGAGTAGAAGATGATGCCATGTATGATAGCGAGTTGTATGAGAAGCTAAACTGCTAAACTCGAATGAAGGAGAAAAAGATCTGAGCGAGGAAGGATGTGCTGCAGAGTGATACAGTAGAAGATGCAGATGGATGCTCTCAGCACTGGAGCCCCCCAGGGTTGTGTTCTGAGCCCCCTGCTGTACTCTTTGTACACCCACGACTGCGTGGCCACTACCAACTCCACCTCCATCATCAAGTTTGCTGACGACACCGTCGTGGTCGGACTGATCACCAACAATGATGAGTCGGACTACCTAGAGGAGATTGGAAATCTGGAGAACTGGTGCCAGAGGAACAATCTCCTCCTGAACGTCAGTAAGACAAAGGAGCTGATAGTGGACTTTAGTACAAAGCAGGAGAGGAACTACCAGACCCCCGTCATCAACAGGAGCCCAGTGGAGAGAGTGGACAACTTCAGATACCTCGGTGTTCACATCACGCAGGACCTGTCATGGTGCTGTCACATCAACACCGTGGTGAAAAAAGCCCGGCAGCGTCTCTACCACCTCAGACGCTTGAGAGACTTTAGACTGCCCTCCAAGGTGCTCAGGAACTTCTACTCCTGCACCATAGAGAGCATCCTGACGGGAAACATCACGACCTGGTTCGGGAACAGCACCATGCAGGACAGATGAGCTCTACAGAGGGTGGTGCGATCAGCCGAACGCATCATCCACACTGAGCTCCCTGACCTGCACTCCATCTACAGCAAGCGGTGCTGGACTAAGGCCAGGAAGATCATGAAGGACCTCAGTCACCCCAGTAATGGACTGTTCTCTTTGTTGCGGTCTGGGAAGAGATTCCGCTCCCTAAAGGCCAACACAGAGAGGCTGAGGAGGAGCTTCTTCCCGCAGGCGATAAGGTCTCTCAATCACACCTCCACACAGGACTAATAACATCTTTTAAGCTCACAACACTGACTGGACAATCATGGACACATTCATACACACTTGCACTAAATACTCATACATCTGGACAATTGCACATGTCACCTTTCATGCATATTTGCACAACCACTGACACTTTAATACCATATTTCTATATTTTTGCAATATTTTATTATGCCCTTATGCACAGTTAATTTTACAAATTTTACTAGTTAAAATTATTTCTTTAGTATTTCCTTTTTATTGATTATTTATTTTACGTACAAGATTTTATTTTCTTATTTTCTTTTTTTTTTTTTTTTTTTTAAGGTCACTGGCGGTCGTATAAAAGCATTTCACTGCATATTATACTGTGTATGATTGTGTATGTGACTAATAAAATTTGAATTTGAATTTGAAGAGATGGAAGGAGAGTGTTTTGGGAAGGTGGAGGGAGCATTTTGCAGAGCTGATGGATGAAGAAAATGAGAGCGTGAGAAGGTTGGATGAGGTAGAGGTAGTGAATCAGGTAGTGCAGGGATTTAAAGGATGAAGAGTGGAAAAGCAGTTGGTCCAGGAGGTATGGAAGTCGAATGAAAGGCAAAGTTTACAGGACAGTAGTGAGACTAGCAATATTGTACGATTTGGAGACGTTGGCGCTGACAAAAAGACTGGAGGTGGCAGAGCTGAAGATGCTGCGGTTTGCCTTGGGGGCTGATACGAATAGACAAGATTAGGAATGAGGATATTAGAGGAACAGTGCAGGTAGGACAGTTTGGGGAAAAGTTATAGAGGCCAGATTAAAATGGTTTGGACAGTAGGGGAGATGAGGGATATATCGAGAGGAGAAGGTTAGAGATGGAGCTGCCTGGCAGGAGGAGAAGAGGAAAGCCCTGGAGGAGGTTTATGGATGCGGTGACGGAGGACATGCAAGAGGTTGGAGTGACAAGGGAAGGTGTGTTAGACAGAGTCAGATGGGGACAAATGGTCCACTGTGGTGACCACTAACGGAAGCAGCCGAAAGATTAAGAAGAAGATTAAATAAAAGAAACAGGAAGTAATATTTTACAGTGACAGGGTACAAAGTGTCTAAAGATACAATTTAATAATGTATAATAATGTTTACTGAATATAACACCCTCAGCAGCGACCTCATTTCCCCTCTCGTCTGTTCCAACCACTCAGCATTCAGCATCAGCAGTAAACTAATCACCAGCCTGATCATCTGTACATCATCTGCACCTGTTTCTCACTGGGTCAGGACTGAAGTTATCATTTTATTTCAATGCTTGAATGATTCATAGGTCACTGTGTGGCTCAACAAATGAAAAACATTCCTCTGAAACGCTCAGGTACAGGGACTGGAGGGAACATGAGAGACGATAACCTGCCTGGAGAACTGTTCCTCAAGAATACATTCAAATACAAGAAAGTCTGGCTTTTTTCTGCACCGAGTCCTGACTGAGTCCAACCTCACTGAACCAACAGCTTTAGGAAGAACTGGAACTGGAGTCTCCTCAACATCCTGACATCAGCATGAGCTGAGCTCGTTAATGCTCTTGTGGAATGTGTCAATCAACACAAATCCTCACAGTCACACTCCAACATCTTGTAGAAAGCCTTCAAAGAAGAAATGCGTGAAGCACATTACTGTATAACAACAATCATAGGGGGATTCATCTGAAATGAGAGGAACAACCACATCCGGTGTGATTTTTTTTTGACAATATAATAATATAATTATAACACAATTTGGCAACGTATACTCTAAGCTTCTACTTCAATCACATAATATTTGGCAACTCTGTTGTTCTACATTGTGTTGTATACAGTAGGTAAGGGCTCTTAGCCTTTGGAAAAGCTTTTCATTTAGAATCATGTGTGTTGAAGAGACACTGTCTAACTGAGGACCCCTTGACGTACGTGACGTGTCTTCGCATGATTTCGTTGTTTGGTGGGAACCTTCTACTACCACCCAGCGCTTGACCTTATAACTCATTATAACTCCCTTTAGAAACTGTATTCACGTTAAAAGCGCTTTTATTCTTTAAAGTTGACCATTTCAGCTCTGACGCTAAACTCTTCGCAAAGATTTGAAACTGCACAAAACAAGACTTACTGTATGTGTAACTTGTTCTGCCACATAACTAAGAGTTTGTGAGTTAAAAGGTGGCCAACCACAATCCAGCCTAAAGATGTTTCTATAAGTGGTTTATTCATAAGAAAACGCAGGGAGTGTAGTGTATACACAGACATGCAGGAAGGAAGTAGACAATCACCGTTTTAGGATAAAATGTATGCAGCATTTGGACTATTGCCATTATTTGGACTTTTATTTGTTTAGCACATCTACTGATTACTGCATAGACCAGATTGTTGTTCAGTCTGAATGTGGACTGTTTCAGAGACACACAGCTGGGAATCTCCGTGAGGTCCCTCGTCTCCACCTATTAACACAGTTATAGCTCAGTTTAAGGTAAAGCCTGAGCGGATTGATGCGCTGCTCGACCCCTGGGCCTCCCGAAACACGTCTCCATGCTGTTCAGAGATCAGTACAGAAGAACATCGCTGTGGTTCTATACCTGGGCCGGGTGTCGCTCTTAAAGCCGCTGGACGGTTAATTATGTTAATTAGTATTAATACGTAGCTAAACCTTACCCATTTACTGCTGTGTGTAAATTTTATCTTTAAACTATTGGGGTGTGTTTACTTCTTGCATATCTGTGATGATATCTCAGTTAAACAGCAAGCAACATTCTCATCATTCTCCGTTTACACAGAAAGGGGTGTGTTTCAGATTAGCTGTGTTTAAACAAGACAGCATGTTGCCTTGTGCAAACACAAACACGGATGTCATCTTGCACATCCAGACTGACGCTCACACACTGGACTTAGGCACCGTGCAGTTATTGGGTCGACCACGAACTCCTCTTTATATCAGGGTATTCGAGAGGTAAATGTGAGGACATCTGTCCGACAGATAACGCTTGGTCAACAGAGTCGTGCAACAGGACGATGTTCTGAAGCACACCAAGAAATCTACATCAGAAAGAAAAGATTCAAGGTTTTGGGAATGGGCTAGTCAGAGTCCAGACCTCAACCCAACTGTAATGCTGTGGCAGGACACTAAGCAAGTTCTTAATGGACTGAAGAAAAACCAGAATGAACAGACCAATACCATGTGAGAGACTAATAAAGCCATACAGGAAACCGTTTGCTTCAAGTCATTGCTGCTAAAGGTGGATCTACAAGCTACTGACCCATGGGGGTACTTAGTATTGCACACATGATTTTGATTTCTTTTGGGCTTCATTTTTGTTACATTTGTTACCTGTACTTGCAAATCAGAGGCACGAACCATCGCTGCTACATCCTGCTGTCTAATGTTTCTATACATATTTAACGAGAGTTACTAAAACACACCAATTATCTTACAATCAATCATAACACAAGGGTCCTCTTAAGAAATGGTAAACTGTAGTACATTCCAAAATATACCGTAATGTTACTGTGGTACGTATGTCAAACGTTACCATAGTATTCACCGCAGTATCTTTAGATCTTTAGTACTTTAGACATTACCATGGAACGCATCCATGGACTTTATAGAGCACCAGGTTAGATAGTGTGGCACTTCAGGCGGTAATGTGGTAGTACTATGGTATGCAACACTATACTGTAATGAGCATCATGGCGCCTATTGGGGACCCTGGTGACTACCAAAGGTATCTAATATCTAATTCATCAGGTATCTAATATGGTATGTTTTAGGAATGTTAGTACTGTACATACTACATGTATGTTATTGTTAAAGGCAGTACCATATTAGATACCTGCTGAACTTTGGTAGTCAGTAAGTGCAGTACCATGGTGTCATCAAGTATTGTGTGCTAACCTTTGGAAGAAAACATAACAAGTAACCTGGTACTGCAGTAGTTACTGTATAAACATGACCAGTATGGTACATAAACATAACATATACAGTATGTGTAACATATTTAACATCATCCTAGTATGTGTTCCATAGTACCATACTCTAGTACATGTACAGTACTGTTACATGACTGTATGTACCAAGGTAGAACCGTGTTCCATACCACTATATTAGCAAAAAAGAATCATGGCACATAAACCCCACGGTACTACTGTATATACCATACTGTATACCAGAACCCATGGTGGAATATCTTATGGGTTCCAAACTCGAATTCCAACTCAGCTATGTAACATGAGAGTCACTCACACACACACACACACACACACACACACACACGCTAACTCACTCACACATTCTAACAAACACACTATGTGCTACAGTTTGAGCTGAAGAGGTCGAGCACGGGGAGAACATGCAAACTCCATGCACACAGAGACGGGACTCGAGCCTGGCCGGGAATCGAACCCGGACCCTGGAGGTGCAAGGCGACAGTGCTAACCATTACACCACCGCGCCGTATATTATATCATACATTTCCTTATTTATTTTTATTTTTTGATTCTGTAAAGCTGCTTTGCAAAAATGACAATTGTTAAAAAAAGCTATACAAATAAAATTGATTAGAATTGAAAAAGGGATCAGAAGGTCATCTTGTTGTGTTTTTGCACTTAAATAAAGAATGATTTAGTGATCTGTAAGTAAATAATTTATAATGCATTGTTTAATGATTCTTCTTCTCTCATTGTTATTATTTTCTATTTTAAAAAATTTACTAGATTTTCTAGACTATGTAGAAGGAAAATATAGGCTGGACATTAAAGTTCGGATTTAATTCATCTGTGTTATTCTTATTCTTATTATATATATATAAAGTTATTTGTTTATTTTTTGTATTAAACAGAAGGCTTTCACTAAACCGATTTCTCTAAAGATTTGGTCTTGATTAATTCCCACTAACACATGTTTTCTCGAAGAGAACAACTACATCTTTACTGAATCTCAGGACAAAGTGCTATCCGCCCTCTTCCACATACACCACATACACAAGCTCACATGATTGGCTAGTGATGCTGTGATTGACAGAGAACAGAGAGAGTATGCCCCTCCCACCCAGACAGCGCTGCCCGTTTAGTTTCCTGCTTTTGGGGCTTCAATGAACTGTCCGGCTCATATTGTCCAGGCTTCGTGTATTCACTTTGTTCACCTCTTCAAGGGCTCTTCAAGGTTTCTTTAAAGGCTAATAGAAGACCTTGACTTCCACTACCTCCTGATCCAGGAACACATTGTTCTACAGAACTTTCCCCAGAAAGGTAAAACAAAGTTGTGTTTTTTAAGGTTACACAGCTGTAGTGAGGATCTACAATGCGATTCATTAGGAGCGGGTATACACTGTAAACATATTCTAAACATTTACATGATCTACATGTTATACAATAAAAATGATGTGCTCCCTTTCAAACAGGGTAAAGGTCATTGTATAAAGCATTGAACACTTAATCATCTAAACAAAGCAGACACGTTTCTGCAAGAACCTTTACTGTTTTAATAATACATAAAGCATTCATGGCCCAAAAGATAAGACAATAAGTAAGAATATATTGGCACCCCTACTGTATATTTATAATCAATAATGTGAAGACGTCTTCCAGAATTTCTGCGGTTGAAACGTCTCAGGAGAAACTTTAACTTTTTTTTTTATAGTAGAAATGTTAAAACCAGCATTTCCAAATGATTCAGTTCAAAATATCAAACTATTAGAGACTAGACTGCAGCTTCAGGATGTCAGGATGTCGGGACTTCTGGACCTGACTGTGTGTTTAGCACTCGTTCAGACTGCACTCATTAACAGGAATAAGTCACGCTGCACTGAAGTTCTCTCACCTCTTGTCTTTTTTCTTCTCTTTCCCTTTGAACAGTGCCTGGAATTTGCTCTCCTGTTTCTCGCCACATTCCTGCAGGTCTGTGGTGCTTTTGGAGAAGAACAGGCCCTTCAGAGATTTCCTTGGAGAGAATCTGCTCTTAGCCATCTGTAAAACCGTCCAGCTTTCAAAAGGAGAAAGTGTCCGACATTCAGCACTTCATCAGCAGTCGTCTGATGCTCAGTGGGTGTGTCTGTAAGGCAGCAAGTCTCACACTCTCACCCCCCCCCCCCCTTACACACAAACACACCTGAAGCACACAAACCTACTCCTCCCTGAAGAGGTAAACAAGGTGAGCAAGGTTGCCAAATGGGGAAAAAAGAAACATTTTCCCTGTAGTTGAGTTCCTTTCAAAATTTATTCCAGATAAAATTGACCTCAATTAGTGACATTACTGTCCACACAACACAAAAAATACTATAAACAATAATATTTATAGGTCAGGCTTGGGTTTAAGTCTATCCAGCAATCTGGCAACCGGAAAATAAATTGTGAGCCAAGAAATCACTCTGATAAGAATAAGATCTGATAACGAGGAAAAAACTTTAATCATTCATTTCCATGTAAGTCTCTGATTTCAAGCATGACTTGTTTTCTGTCCCAGGGAACTGTACATTCGTGCAGATCTAGTGCTTATTATAATATTGTTATGCTTTTATAACAGACAGTTCAGGTGCTAAGATGATCGTGGAGCTAAAATCATGTTAATAAAAGGTTAAAAGGAAAAAAAAATCACATTTCAATATAACTTACCAAACTCCAACTCTGTGTGAGGGGAGTTTGGTGGGTTTCCTCCGGGTACTCCGGTTTCCTCCCACAGTCCCATCGTGGCCTCATCGAGGGTGAATGAAGGGGAAATAAAGGCTGCAGTTACTGACTTTGACCGCTAGATGTCAGGCACAGACAACTTTTATATTGGAGAACATACAGTATTTTTAAAACTTAACATAATGAGCTTCATCAGAAATTAAATGAAAAATCAACACCCCATTTACCAACAACTTAAAAAAAACTTTAAAAAGTTGTCCCCCTGACTAAATACTTTATATTACTTGTTTTATACAATAAGTAATATCAGTATAGTTTGCTAAATTCGGATAATCTTTCACAATCTTTAGCACACTGTCAACAGAAGGTCAAGCTTTCTCTAATTAGTTTAATCACTTCCGGTAAAGCGCCTTAAAAAAACTTAAAATTTTAACTGTTATTTTAAAGTGCCCCTATTGTGCCATTTTAAAGGTTGCTAATATTGTTTAATGAGTCTCTTAAAACAGGTTTACATGTAGGCAAGGTCAAAAAACACTTTAGTTTTCTCCAAAAATAGATTTAATTTGGCCCCATTTGATTTGTAAACGACTCGTGTGAATCAGTTAGAAGATTCAGTCTGTCTAAGCCCCGCCTTTCCGTGAACCCTCACTGCTGTGATTGGTCAGATGGCGCGGTCCTTAATGATCGGTCTACCGCTACAGCGTGTTGGAAAAACGAAACACCCATTACCGTAACTGAACGCCGGCTCTGGAGACGCGTCAATACATAGAAAAGATGGCGTCGGTTTTACCGCATCGATTCGAGTCTGACGATGAAACGGTTGAAGTGGCACATCGACAAGAAACTGTTTCACAAGCACGACTGGAGCCGGACCAGTGTTAAGTTCAGTTTTGGTGAATTGAGGAGAATAAACAGTTAAAAGGGATTTTGTGTGCTCTCGTTTTTATTGTTTTGTTTTATATTATAAAGTGTTTAAGGGAACCCGGTATGAATGCTCGGTCAGAATAACGAGAGTGTGGTAACGTTAACTGTAAGATGGCGGGCGAGTTGTTCGTGACGTATAAAGTGGGCGGACATTATGTAAATATGTTACGTAGTGACGTGGATCCGTAACAGAGTAAAAATAGATTTGCTAACGACTCGTTTAGGCGAATGTGATCCGACTCTTTTTTTGTTAATAGACAAAAACTTTATTTATCGTGTCGACGTCACAGATAGTGCAGATAGTTTATGTTCACATACAGCTACAGTGGTGTGAAAAACTATTTGCCCCCCTCCTGATTTCTTATTCTTTTGCATGTTTGTCACACAAAATGTTTCTGATCATCAAACACATTTAACTATTAGTCAAAGAGAACACAAGTAAACACAAAATGCAGTTTTTAAATGAGGGGTTTTATTATTTAGGGAGGAAAAAAAATCCAAACCTACATGGCCCTGTGTGAAAAAGTAATTGCCCCCTGAACCTAATAACTGGTTGGGCCACCCTTAGCAGCAATAACTGCAATCAAGCGTTTGCGATAACTTGCAACGAGTCTTTTACAGCGCTCTGGAGGAATTTTGGCCCACTCATCTTTGCAGAATTGTTGTAATTCAGCTTTATTTGAGGGTTTTCTAGCATGAACCGCCTTTTTAAGGTCATGCCACAACATCTCAATAGGATTCAGGTCAGGACTTTGACTAGGCCACTCCAAAGTCTTCATTTTGTTTTTCTTCAGCCATTCAGAGGTGGATTTGCTGGTGTGTTTTGGGTCATTGTCCTGCTGCAGCACCCAAGATCGCTTCAGCTTGAGTTGACGAACAGATGGCCGGACATTCTCCTTCAGGATTTTTTGGTAGACAGTAGAATTCATGGTTCCATCTATCACAGCAAGCCTTCCAGGTCCTGAAGCAGCAAAACAACCCCAGACCATCACACTACCACCACCATATTTTACTGTTGGTATGATGTTCTTTTTCTGAACTGCTGTGTTACTTTTACGCCAGATGTAACGGGACACGCACCTTCCAAAAAGTTCAACTTTTGTCTCGTCGGTCCACAAGGTATTTTCCCAAAAGTCTTGGCAATCATTGAGATGTTTTTTAGCAAAATTGAGACGAGCCTTAATGTTCTTTTTGCTTAAAAGTGGTTTGTGCCTTGGAAATCTGCCATGCAGGCCGTTTTTGCCCAGTCTCTTTCTTATGGTGGAGTCGTGAACACTGACCTTAATTGAGGCAAGTGAGGCCTGCAGTTCTTTAGATGTTGTCCCTGGGTCTTTTGTGGCCTCTCGGATGAGTCGTCTCTGCGCTCTTGGGGTAATTTTGGTCGGCGGCCACTCCTGGGAAGGTTCACCACTGTTCCATGTTTTTGCCATTTGTGGATAATGGCTCTCACTGTGGTTCACTGGAGTCCCAAAGCTTTAGAAATGGCTTTATAACCTTTACCAGACTGATAAGATTCTCAATTACTTTTGTTCTCATTTGTTCCTGAATTTCTTTGGATCTTGGCATGATGTCTAGCTTTTGAGGTGCTTTTGGTCTACTTCTCTGTGTCAGGTAGCTCCTATTTAAGTGATTTCTTGATTGAAACAGGTGTGGCAGTAATCAGGCCTGGGGGTGACTACAGAAATTGAACTCAGGTGTGATAAACCACAGTTAAGTTATTTTTTAACAAGGGGGGCAATCACTTTTTCACACAGGGCCATGTAGATTTGGAGTTTTTTTTCTCCCTTAATAACGTAAACCTTCATTTAAAAACTGCATTTTGTGTTCAATTATGTTATCTTTGACTAATAGTTAACGGTTTTTGATGAGCAGAAACATTTAAGTGTGACAAACATGCAAAAGAATAAGAAATCAGGAAGGGGGCAAATAGTATTTCACACCACTGTACATGACACACTGCATGAAAGATCATATTTAAAAAAGCACAATAGGGGCACTTTATGATGATCCGTTTTCCAAACGACTCTTTGGATTGTGAGTCGACCCCTTGTGGTCACTGATTGAACTGATTCACGGATACAATTCAGATGTTCATGTGAAGGAGTCGACTCTGCAAATGTGTGAAAGGGAAAGAACTCGAGTATTTTTGCGGAATTCTGAAATAACATGATTTATATTCATTTTCTAAAAGTCATGATTTATAATTACCAAATAAAAACGAGTTGTTGAGCACTGGGTAAAGGCTTAACTAGCTAAGATTAGCTGTTAGCGCTAGTGCTAGCTCGGCTTGAGGAGTTTCTCGTTAATTTAAAAATAGAGTATAAATTCAGTTAAGTTCAATTATAATATTAATTATTTTATTGTGTAAACAATTTAAATTTAATGTGTTAAAGCTGAAAGAGCTTTTATTATATGTGCTGTTTGTTAATATTTTAATATAATAAATACTATTAAATTCTTAACGACTTTTTAAAAAAAAAATTTCAGATCTTTTAAAAGTTATTTTAACCTTTCCTGTCTCAAACCTGTTCCAACTATAAATGTTAGTAAAATTATTATTATTATTATTATTATATTAGTAGTAGTAGTAGTAGTAGTAGTAGTATTACTATTATTATTAGTATTATTATTATTATCATTATTATTATTTCAGGCTGATTATTTAAATGTGAAATATAAATAAAATATTTTTATTAAGGCTATAGAATTTAAAATGTTATTTTATAAAAGTAAATATTATATATAAGCAGCATTTTTATGTTTAATTAAAAGCATTTAAGCCTTTAAAGTGATCCAAATAATCTCACTCACTCACTCATCTTCTATATCGCTTTATCCTGTATTCAGGGTCGCCGGGACCTGGAGGCTGTACCAGGAGGCTTAGGGCACAAGGTGGGGTACAACCTGGACAGGGTGCCAATCCATCGCAGGGCACACACACATACTGTATATGTATTATTAAAATATTACTTTAGAATGATAGAAATAATTGTATAAGTAAATATATTATATGAAAAAATAAGCGAGTTGGGGATACGCCATAATCTACAAATGTTTATATCACTAACTGAATGAATTAACACATACATGTAAACATGTACTAACGGCATTTATGAAAAATAAAGAGCCATACAAGTGCACTAGTGTGAACCGATGTTTATTAAAAATTAACAAGGAATAAATAAAATAACACTTATGTCCAGTGGTATTCATTATAAATCAAACAAAAAACACAAAGTGAATCAAAGAAATATACTGACAAATATGATATAAAAATAGATGTGTGAAGTATTTAAATATAGACTGCCAAACATAAGTTTGGCATAAGTGCATGAAGTTGCTTATAAAAAAAACTAAGAAAAATAAATAAACAATATGCCGCTGATGATTAAAAATAAACATGGGTGTGTGAGCTGTGCTTAGCAGGTTGTAACGATGGTCTCTCAGTAAACAGGGAGCAGACCACACACACACACACACACACACACACACACACACACACAATAATTTAATTAAAAAAATAACACTAAAAGTTGTTCTCCAGTGACGGTCTGATGCTAAACAACACCGGCGTGTTTAAAGATTTAAATTCTATACAGGTATTATTATTACTATTATTACTATTATTATTTATTATCATCATCATTATTATTGTATATTTATTAATATTAATGTTTAATGGAAAAAAATTGACTGGACGTGACTGAAAAATATTTATCACAACTTTGGATAACAGCTTGGAATAAAAGGCCGTTCATTAACACTAAAGAATGAGGCTTATAGGCTGATATGACGTTGTAACAGCTACATCATCATCATTTATGATACAGTGTGATCTTTTGAGATATAATTATATGGTCATTTTTTGTACAAAGTTTTATATTAAAACATTTTAATATTAAAATCAAGTTAACATTTCTTCCCACTCTTTTTGTTCTTAATAAAACGAACTATACCCTACAATTGAACTGTATAAATAAATACTTGTGCTAAAAATATATTAGTTATTTAAAAAAATACAATTATAAGCAGAAAGAAATACATAAAAAATTAAAAACACTAATTTATAATAAGCAGTGATTAAAAAAAGAATAAACAGTGGAAAGTATACATCAACATACAAACAGGCAAAAGAAAAAAATACTAAACTTTCCTTCACTTCCAATTTTTTTTCTTTCATTGTGTCTGAGCTTCTAAATGCTTCGTCACAGGTTTCTCTCTCTCACACAGCAGTACTGCTGATCATTTTGTGACAAATATCACAGGGCTTTTTATAAGAAATTATACATCCAGAGACTTTATTTTTGAGTCATTTATTCCGTGAAACATTAGGACACTTATCACATCAACATCAACATGAAAAAAAAAAAAAAAACAGTCTTTGGTGTGAGCCATGCTCATAGCTACTGACAATAACAGGAATAAAATTAGACGTGAAGAGCCCCTGCTCATCTCGCCTCAGCTGTGACCTAAAGCGATGATGTCATTAGATCTTACCCTAATGCACGTTACATAACCCTCTGATACGCTTTATAACCTGATCGCTGAATAAAAGAATAAAGAATAAATAAAGAATCAAGAATCTTGAATCTTGAATCTTGAAATCATTCTCTATTGGTTATAGGTTATATAGATACATCACATCGGGCAGGTTTATAAAGGTGATCCAGCCTGTTCAAGCCAAACTAAAGTCTTTTTTTTCTGATTCACATATGATTTAATGGAGTAAACAGCGTATCACAAAATAAAATGGCTGGGTTTTCACAGACTGGATCACAAATAAGTTTTAAACCTGACCTAAATATAAGTGCAATATAACTAATATTGCTTGGGATAAATGGATACCAGTATCGTGTTCTCATATAACTATTCCAGTACAGCAATTTAAGGCTAAACTCTCATTAGACGAGAGCAGGAGCAGGAGCAAAGTTTTCACATTTTTATTTGTCAAATACACAACCATACACAGTATAGGGGTCAGGTGTAGCTCAGTGGTTAAGGCATTGGACTACAGTTCGGAAGATCCCAGGCTCAAACCCCACAACCACCAAGTTGCCACTGTTGGGCCCTTGAGCAAGGCCCTTAACCCTCAACTGCTCAGATGTATAATGTAAAGTAAGTTGCTCTGGATAAGAGCATCTGCCAAATGCCCAAATGTAAATGATATGCAGTGAAATGCTTTCACGACTGTTTGTGACCTGATTTATATTTAAAATATAATATTTAAAATTTTTGATACAATAAAATAGACTAAAGTATAAAGTGGAAATATGTACAATATATAAAAACATAAGACTGTAAACAAAAGTAAGAATTGTATAAATAAACTGTATAAAGTATGTGGAATGTGCAATGTGCTGACAGCAGCAGTACGGTGGTCATGGGGTGTGAAATAGAATGATGAGCAGCAGTGATATTGTCCATCTTTAAAGTGCAGTAGTGCAATAGTATCCCTCTTTTATATATAAATTTAACCAGAAATGTGCAACATATATGTTTTGTGCACTTTAGTCCTGTGTTTAAAGTTGGTTTTGGTGTGTTCCACACGTGTGAAGGAAACATAACAAGTGAGGGTCAGGGATCTGATCGCACCAACCGCTGTAGAGCTTGTCTGTCATTGTCTGCAACGTACAGGGCAGTCCAAAGTCTCTCAAGCGTCTGAGGCGGTAGAGATGCTGCCAGGCCTTTTTCATTACAGTGTTGATGTGACTCCTTTGTCTTGTTAACGTTCAAGAGGAGGTTGTTCCTCTGGCACAAATTCTCCAGATTCCTAATCTCTTTCATTTGGGCCATCTCACTCTTGTCAGAGTGTGTGTCGGGTTACTTTGCTGTAACCCTGTTCCCTGAAAAAGCGGGAACGAGATGCTGTGTGAAAACGCTATGGGAACGTCTCTTTGTTCCCCGGTTGTGAAGCACGTGTGTGTCAAACCACACCTGCAGGTTATAAATAGGACTGAACCGGAAATATCCTCAGGTAAATTTTTGTCTGAAAGCACGTCCAGTCATGCCCGCAGTGCGGCATTGGAGCGCAGCATCTCGTTACCGCTTTTTCAATATGAGGCGCAAGCCTTGTTGACGGACCTTCGCCAGGACTCCCAAGAGCAGAGCTACAGGAGGAAATGCATAAGACGCAGTCTTGGCCACGTATGGGCCATCGCGTTCAGACCCAGAGGAGCTGGAGGACTCAGAGAGTAATAAAGGGGACACTGCCTTCTCCCAGATTTGACTGACTAGTCAAATCTGGGGTTTCCAAGCCCCATGTGTCACAGCTTGTCTGGAAAGCAAGTCTGCTCCCATATTCATATGCCCTGGAATGTAAATCGTTCTGAGGAACTTGTCCTGTGCCCAAAGCAGAACCTGGTGCGCTAGCTTTTCCCAGTGACACGAGCACAGTCTGCACAGGCGATTAGCCTCTAAGCTGCTGGAGGGAGTATTTCAGGGCCAGAAGTCATTGTTTCGAGCCAATTGATGTGCCATGCAAGAAGATGACCTCTCCAGATCCCTTGGGCTGGACGGTCATCTAAGACCGCACCCCAGCTCGTGAGACCTAGAGTGGGACCCAGAGTCAAAGACCGGGGTCTGAATCACATAGAAAGGGTACGAAGCTCTCGGCACGTAACCCTTATTGCCTCTGGGGATTGGCCCTTGGATGTAATCCTTAGGCACAACTGAAAGCACTAAGTACTTAGTGCTCCCACATTAATGACGACTCTGAGAAGGGAGCGGATAGCACTGTTCCTCCGAGTGTGTTACGCTGCCCCCAACAGAGAGCGAGCAGTTCGAAAAAATGGTCGGTGGAAGCTTAATGAGGGAGCCTCCAGCGACTGGGAGGAATTGGACACGACTAAAAATAGGGGGGGAAATTCTGATAAAAAGGGGGGAAAAAAAGATACGGATGCCCTGGATTCATTAAGGAGCCAGGGCTACATCTTTCCCTTTTGTAAATGTGCGGGTGACAGAACTAGGGCGAATGGAGAACCCGATACTGGTAAGCTTCACCCCCGAAAGCAAACCTTTTCTATATTAAAGTATTATATTTCTATAAGAAAGTATGTGTCCTTCTGGTCGATTGTCCCAAACCAATCTTTTGGTTGGATTTGAGAAACAATAATTTTGATTGTCAACATTTTGAACTTGTATTTAAGATAGCGGTTCAACCCGCGAAGATGCAAAATTGGATGCAGCCCCCCTCTTCTTGGAATCAAGAAATAGCTACTGTAATAGCCTGACTCTCTGTATGGGAGGGGAACATATCCTATGGCCCCTGACACCAGGAAAGTCTGTAATTCCTGAATTAACAGAGGTGCTCATTCCGGTTTCATGGAAGTGGGGACCACACCGTTGAAACACGGAGGACGATGAGCGAATTGAATCCTGTACTCTACGATGCTTTGTAACCAGGGAGGCATGCCTGGCAGTAGCTTCCACGCTGCAAGTTTCTCTGAAAGGGGCAGAAGCTTTGTCGCTTCGGCTATGCAGGGGTGGGGGGGGAGATGTGAAAGTGTGGGTGGCTGTTAGGTGTTCGGTATCCTGAAACATGGCAGGAGGCAACTGAACACCTAACACTTTGTCGGAGACCGCTGTTCTCTGAAACACCAATGGTGGCGGAGATTGAACACCGGCCTCCTGAGGGTGCCGTGAAGGAGATTTTATTCCGTAATGAAATTTTATGTACCTCTCCCCGAGGGGAGACACCCTCACGGTCCTGGGCCCATAAGCTTAGAACTTTCTCTTAGCAGAGATAATGCTTCTTAGGTCCGGTCTCCTCAAGGCAGATTGTGAAGCACAGCGAGCCCCACCCCAGTCTCTACAAGGGGGTGCATGGCTCGCCACACTCTCTTTCTGTGTCTCACGCCTCGAGAAACACAGACCTGGTCGGAACTGGGTGGCCGACTGTCCCTACTGTTGAGCACGGCGGGGAAGAAACTTAACAAAAGCTTCTTCATGAAGTTTCACCTCCCGAAACCTATTGATGACGGTAATAACGGCATCACCGAACAGGCCAGAAGGCGAGATGGGGGCATCAAGGAGGAAAGCACGATCTTTGTCCTTGATGCCCGTGAGATTAAGCCACAGATGTCTCTCTGTAGACACCATGACAGCCATAGAGTGGCCGATAGCACGGGACATCTGCTTGGTTGACCGGAGAGACAGATCTGTGGCTCACCGTAACTCTGAAAACACCCTTTCGTCAATGACCCCTCTGGTGCTCAAGTCGTTCAGCAGGTCAGCTATGGTGTGCAAAGCAGAACCAGCTTGACCTGCTGCCTGAAAAGCTTTCCCCTTCAGCGAAGATGTCTTGGTGACTTGGTGGGGAGTGTGGGCTTTTTCAGGGTGGATGACGTTCCAGGAGAGAGATAGGCCGCAAGCGTCTCTTCTATCTGGGGCATCATCAAATAACCCCTCGCCTTTGCATCCACGACATCAGAATAGATCGATGACGATGGCACAAAAACACGGGATGAATATGGCATCTTCCATGAATGGGTTAATTGGTCATGGAGATCGCCAAAAAAGGGGAGAGAGCGTCGTTGAGGCCCCTCCCTCCGGCCACCCGACAGAAACCTGTTGTCTAATTTCGAGCGCTTGGAGAAAACTGCCAAGTGATAGAATAACACCAGTAAGCTACCCGTAAGCAGATATATACAACAAAAGTGTTGTTATATATATGTAAGCTAATTGTAATCCAAGATCTTAGTAAGATACAGTCAACTATAGTCAACAAAGAACATTTTAACATAATTCTCCTTTCTAGTGTCCAGGTAGGAAATGGCATCATCTACATTTACATTTAGGCATTTTGCAGACGCTCTTATCCAAAAAAAGAGCTTTAAAGTTTACATCACCGGATACATACTTACACTGGGTTAACTAGGTTAGTCCAACACAACTGGGAAGAGAGGGTTTTTTTTGGGAGGGGGTGGGTTTAGTCCAAGTACTGGAGAAACAGATGCGTCTTGAGTTGTCATTTAAAGATAGTCAAAGTCTCTGCTGTACAGACACCTAGAGGAAGTTCGTTCCACCACCTAGGTGCCAGAACAGAAAAGAGCCTGGATGAATGCCGCCCTCGATCCCTGAGATATGGTGGGATGAGGCGAGGAGTGCTGGAGGATCGGAGGGAACGTGGTGCAGTGCGTGGTGTTATTAGAACAGAGAGGTAAGTGGGTGCTGGGCCATTTTTAGCTTTGTAGGCAAGCATCAGCGTTTTTAATTTGATTCGGGCAGCTACAGGAAGCCAGTGCAGGGAGCGGAGGAGTGGGGTAGTGTGGGAGAACTTGGGGAGGTTAAAAACGAGACGTGCTGCTGCATTCTGGATCAATTGCAGAGGACAAATCATGGACAGAGGTAGGCCTGCCAGGAGTGAGTTGCAGTTGCAGTTGAAATAACAGGGGACTGAACAAGCACCTGAGTAGCCTGTGAAGAAAGAAATGGTCGAATTCTTCTGATATTGTAAAGAAGAAATCTACAAGAGCGAGTAAGGTTAGCAATGTTTGGGGAAAATGACAGATGATTGTCCACGGTTACCCCAAGATTGCGGGCAGTGGCTGAAGGAGTGATTTGGTTGTTCTCCAGGGATATCACAAGGTCTTGGCCTGTGGATGAGCATCATCAGTTGAGCAGTTTGGACAGTATGGAAACTGTAGTGGATCTAGTGTGCCGGTTAGTGAAGAGATGATGAAGTCTCTGACAGTCACTACATTACTAATGAGGTCAGTGCTAAAGGGCGGTAGTCGTTGAGGGAAGCAGGATGGGGTTTCTTTGGGAAACCCAGCAGTCAGCAGTCTGGAAATATTTTACCGTAAGCAGTCTAGATGCATTTCTAGACTTGCAGATTCGGGTTTTATCCAATTGCTTATATTCGAGGAGCACGGTTCTGGCACGTAGGTGGTGGAATGAACTTCCTCTAGATGTCGTAGAGCTGAGTCTTTGGCAATCTTTAAATGACTATCTGTTTCTTCAATTTTTTTCAGTTAATCCCCCCACCGTGTAAATATCCAGTGACAAACCACGTCCTACAAAATAACAGCCATCCTTACCTACAGCCACTGTTGGTTGTAGATAATCAGTTTTTTTCATCTTCTCAGCATTCGGATGCCCCTGTACAGTATACGATTCCTAACCACCACAACATCACAGAAACCGACCTATCGAACCTTAACACATCTGTGAAGGAGCACCTTCATCCTCTTTTCGCAGGACATTTCGCCCTCCAGCTTACTATAACAGCACAGCAGACACACACACACACACACACACACACACACACACACACACACACACACACACACACACACAAAACCTGTACTCATTAGTGCACTTTTGACCCCAAGGTGTGTATAACACCAGGACTGTCTCACTTTACACTTTCAATCGTGTGTGTGTGTGTGTGTGTGTGTGTGTGTGTGTGCTTGTTTTTAAACACTTTAAAGGAAAAAATTGCACATGTCTGTGCAAGTTATATAGTCAATATAGTCAATAGTGACTAATTCATTTACAGTTCAGACGAAGTGAAATCAGAGCACTCGAGTTAGATTAGATAAGTTTGGTGACTAATCTGAAGTGTAACTGGGAATCAGGAGAAGAGGGTGGAATCAAGTTCAAGTATTCTTTATTGTCATTTCAACCATATACAGTTAGAACACAGTGAAACGAAACAACGTTCCTCCAGGACCAGGTGCTACATGCAACATACATTTACTGTACAACATAAATTAACAAAAACTAACTAGCTAAGGAAGACTAGCTACAGGGTTTTGTGTTGTTGTTGTTGTTTTTTTGTTGTTGTTTGTTTTATAGACAAGACAACATAAAGTGCACGTGCAAATGTGCAAACAAGAGCAACAACAAAGTGACCATGTGACAAACATGACATAACTTAACATAATAATATGGTGTTGAGGTGATGAGTTGAGGTAGTGGAGAAACAGTAAACGTTCCTTTAACGTAGTAGCAAGTATTAAGGAATTAGTGCAAAAAGTAGTCCAGTGATGAATATTGTGCAAAAGAGCATTTACAGGGTGGCGTGTACGATAGTTTGGTGGTGTAGGTCAGTGTGTTTGCGCTTGTGTTCATTAGTCAGTCCAGTCTCAATGTTCTGAAGTAGTTGAGTTAAGCTGAGTGATAATGTTTGTGTGTGTGTGTGTGTGCGTGTGTGTGTGTGTGTGTGTGTGTGTGTGTGTGTGTGAGTTTATCAGTCCAGTCCCTTTTTGTTGAGGAGACGGATGGCCTATGGTAAAAAGCTGTTGCACAGTCTGGATGTGAGGCCGGAATGCTTCGGTACCTTTTTCCAGATGGCAGGAGTGTGAAGAGTGTGTGAGAGGGGTGTGTCCGATCAGCCACAATGCTGCAGCGTGTGGTGTAGATGTCTTCAATAGAGGGGAGAGAGACCCCGATGATCTTCTCTCCTGTCCTCACTATCCGCTCTAGGGTCTTGCGGTCTGATATGGCACAATTCCCAAACCAGACAGTGATGCAGCCACTCAGGATGCTCCCGATAGTTCCTCTATAGAAGGTGTTTTTCTCAGAAAGAAGAGACACTGTTGGGCTTTCTTGTGTAGGGAGCTGATGTTGAGGGACCAGCTGAGGTCCTTCTCTAGGTGGACACCCAGGAATTTGGTGCTTTCGACGATCTCCACAGAGGAGCCGTTGATGCTCAGCGGAGAATGGCCTCGTGTGCTCCTAAAGTCAACAACCATCTCCTTTGTCTTGTCAACATTCAGAGACAGGTTGTTGTCTTTACACCAGTCCGTTAGTCTCTGCACTTCCTCTCTGTACGCTGACTCGTCGTTCTTGCTAATGAGACCCACCACGGTCGTGTCAACAGCGAACTTACGTATCATGTGATTCGAACTGTGTGTTGCTACACAGTCGTGAGTCAGCAGTGTGAACAGCAGGGGACTGAGCACACAGCCTTGTGGGGCCCCAGTGCTCAGCGTGGTGGTGTTGGAGGTGCAGTTCCCGATCCGTACTGACTGAGGCCTTCTGTTCAGAAAGTCCAGGATCCAGTTGCAGAGGGAGGTGTTCAGGCCCAACAGGCTCAGCTTCCCGATCAGTTGTTGGGGGATGATAGGTACTGGCTTCTCACTCAAATCTGTTCTTTTAGCTCATGTTTTATTGATGCAGATGTTATGTGTTATCTGTGTGCTTAGAGATATAAGATTGTTGTGGAAGTGTAATGGGAATTCACCAGATTGTTTGCATGGACATTTGGCTTTGTGTTGACTCCCCGCATGATTTATTTTACTAATTCAATTCATAAAGTCAAACATCTATTATATAGATTCACTACACACAGACTGATATATTTGAAGTGTTTATTTATTTATTTATTTTGATGATTATGGCTTACAACTAACGGAAACCCAAAATTCAGTATCTCAGAAAATTATTATATTACTTAAGACAAATAAATTACAAAGAAAGATTTTTAACACAGAAATGTTGGACAATGGAAATTATGAACATGTACAGCATTCAGTAATTGGTCAGGGCTCCCTTTGCATGAATTACTGCAGCAATGCGGCGTGACATGGAGGCGATCAGTCTGTGGTACTGCTGAGGTGTTATGGAAGCCCAGGTTGCTCTGATCGCAGCCTCCAGCTCTTCTGTGTTGTTGAGTCTGGTATCGTACATCTTCTTTACAATACACTATAGATTCTTTACAGGGTTTAGGTCAGTTGAGTCTGCTGGACAACTCAAGCACAGAGACACCATGGTTCTTAAAGCAGGTATTAGAACTTTTGGCAGTGTGGGCAAGTGCTAAGGCCTGCTGGAAAATTAAATGAGGATCTCCATAAAGCTGGTCAGTGGTAAGCATGGAGTGTTTTAAAAGATCCTGGTAGACGCTGCACTGACCTCGGACCTAATAAAACATTGTTTGAGGGTTGTACATTTTCATACGTTTTAGTAGTCCAACATTTCTGTGTTAGTATTTTTTTATTGGTCTAAGTAATATTCAAGTTTTTGGAGATATTGAATTTTAGGTTTTCATTAGCTATAAATCATAGTCATAAACAAAAAGAAATAAACACTTGAAATATATCAGTCTGTGTGTAATAAATCAATATGTTTCACTTTTTGAATTGAATTAATGAAATAAATCGTCTTTTTGGTAATATTTTAATTTATTGAGAAGCACCTGTATATTTTATATTTATACTGTTTAATTTAATTCACATGTTGTTGATTTATTATGTGCAGAGATCACAAAACTCCGGACTTCTGGTAGTTCCCAGAATTTCAAAATCTATAAAAGCGGGCGGGGCTTTTTCATATTTCGCTCCAAAGCTTTGGAATAGCCTTCCAGACAGTGTTCGGGGAGCAGACACGGTTTCTCAGTTTAAAAGTAGACTCAAGACGCATCTCTTTAATCTGGCATACACAAAACTCATCCCATAATCTCATACTCCAGTACACCTATACCGAATGGCAACTACGCTAATTCTCCCCATCTGTTCTGTATTTCTCTACCCATCCCGAGGCATCGGGAGATTGTGCCAGCTTCAGTAGACAAAGGCCGACCCTGCAAGGTTCCTGAGGCATCCAGAGAAGGACCAGCTCCAGCTGGATTCAGCTTTATGATGGTTGGAGCTACACATGCTGCTCCTGTGCTTCCAGTGATCCAGACCTCATCTGCCCTCTGCACCTACTGACTCGTCCCTATGCTGCACTGGTCTTCATGTTAATCTAAAGAACTTTCAGCTGCACAACACACATGATGTTATATAATTTCTATCTGTTATCACCCAGATGAGGATGGGTTCCCTGTTGAGTCTGGTTCCTCTCAAGGTTTCTTCCTAATGCCATCTCAGGGAGTTTTTCCTTGCCACCGTCACCGTCACCCTTGGCTTGCTCATCAGAGACATTTCATTCATCATTCATTCTTTTCATTATTATCTAGACACATTTTTCTCACACATACACACTTCCAAAAACTTCTTTAAAAAAAAAGACCATTGTTAAAAGTGCTATAGAAATAAAATTGAATTGAATTGAATTACTATTCATACAGTACCTTGCATCTTTCGGTCCTTTTCAATACATGAATTGGGAAGCCTGCACACTTGACAGTTGTCCAGAAGATGATCATCAACCCGATGCACAAGGAGCGTAAACCACAGAAAGTGCTGTATCAAAGCATGTTCATGGAAACTTGACTGGAAGCTACAAGTGTGCTAGAAAAAAGTGCACAAGCAACAGGGATGACTGCAGCCTTAAGAAAATTGTCAAGCAAAGCTGATTTAAGACCTTGGGAGAGCTTTACAAGGAGTGGAGTGAGGAAGGAGTCAGTGTGTCAAGAGCCACCACGCACAGACATCTTCAAGAAATTGGTTCTTGTTCAAAATGGTTCAAGTGTTGTGTTCCTAATATCAAGCCACTCCAGAAACAGAGATAACATCACAAGTGTCTTATTTGGGCTGAGGAGATAAACTAGACTGTAGAGAACTTTGAACTTACTGGTCCAAAGTTCTCCTTTCAGAGAAATGAAAATTTAGCATTTCATTCAGAAATCAAGCTTCCAGAGTCTGAAGGAAGAGTGGAAGGGCACTGAATCCAAACTGCTTAAACTCCAGTGTAAAGTTTCCAGTCTGTAATTATTTGGGGTGCCATCTCATCTGTTGCTGTTGTTCCACTTGTGTTGTTGGTCCACAATGGTTTACTAGGAGGTTTTAGAGCACTTCATGTTTCCATCTGCTGACAAGCTTTATGGAGATGATGATTTCCTTTTCCAGCAGGACTTGGTACCTGCCCGCACTGCCAAAAGAACTAATACCTGGTTTAAGGACCATGGTATCCCTGTGCTTGTGCTCCTTGTGGTGTACTAACCATGATGTGACTGTGCTTGATCAGCCAGCCAACTCACCTGACCTGAACCTTATAGAGAATCTATGAGCTAGATGAGAAACTCTTGTCCCAACAATACAGACGAGCTGAAGGCTGCTATCAAAGCAACCTGGTGTTTAGTATCGTCTCAGCAGTGCTACAGGCTGATATTTCTGTATTGTAAATCCTTTTTCATTGATATATTTGTTTATATAAGCTTGTAATTAAACTATTTTTCAATTCAATTCAATTCAATTTTATTTATATAGCGCTTTTAACAATGGTCATTGTCTCAAAGCAGCTTCACAAAAATTTAAGAAATTTAATTTAACAAAAAAAAAAAAACCCATTTTATATATATATATATATATATATATATATATAGAATAATTATATATAAAGTAATAAGTAAATAAATAAAATTATAATAGAAAATAAATAAATAAAAACAAATAATAATAATAATTATAGAAAAGAAAATAATTGGAATTGTGGATGTGTGAGAAAAATGTGCAGATAATAATGAGATGAATGAATGAAATGTCTCTGATGAGCAAGCCAAGGGTGACGGCGACGGTGGCAAGGAAAAACTCCCTGAGATGGCATTAGGAAGAAACCTTGAGAGGAACCAGACTCAACAGGGAACCCATCCTCATTTGGGCGATAACAGATAGAAATGATATAACATCTTGTGTTGTGCAGGTGAAAAATCAATATGACAGAAATTATTTAAATGGTCATGAAGACCAGTTCAGCATAGGGACGAGTCAGTAGGTGCAGAGGGCAGATGAGGTCTGGATCACTGGAAGCACAGGAGCAGCATGTGTAGCTCCAACCATCATAAAGCTGAATCCAGTTGGAGCTGGTCCTTCTCTGGATGCCTCAGGAACCTCGCTGGGTCGGCCTTTGTCTACTGAAGCTGGCAAAATCTCCCGATGCCTCGGGATGGGTAGAGAAATATAGAACAGATGGGGAGAATTAGCGTAGTTGCCATTCGGTATAGGTGTACTGGAGTATGAGTACTGGGATGAGTTATGTGTATGCCAGATTAAAAAGATGCGTCTTGAGTCTACTTTTGAACTGAGAAACCGTGTCTGCTCCCCGGACACTGTCTGGAAGGCTATTCCAAAGCTTTGGAGCTAAATATGAAAAAGCCCTACCCCCTTTTGTAGATTTTGAAATTCTGGGAACTACCAGAAGTCCGGAGTTTTGTGATCTTAAGGCGCGTGGTGGATTGTAGCGTATCAGAAGACTGGTTAGGTATGTGGGAGCTAAACCATTTAAGGCCTTGTATGTAAGTAATACTATTTTGTAATTTATTCTAAACTGAACAGGTAGCCAGTGCAGGGATGATAATATTGGGGTTATATGATCATATTTTCTGGATCTAGTGAGAACCCTGGCAGCTGCATTTTGGATTAACTGAAGCTTGTTTATTGAGGATGCAGGACAACCACCTAGTAATGCATTACAATAGTCCAGTCTGGAGGTCATGAATGCATGAACTAGTTTTTCTCCATCAGATACGGATAAGATGTTCCTAAGTTTAGCAATATTTCGAAGATGGAAAAAGGCTGTTTTTGTGATATTTGAAATGTGATTTTCAAAAGACAAGTTACTGTCTAATATTACGCCCAGGTCTTTTACTGCTGAGCTGGTAATAACAGTACATCCTTCTAAGCGCAAGCTGAATTGTGAAAGCTGTTGTGTGCTGGTTTTTGGGCCAATAAGTAATATCTCTGTCTTATCTGAATTTAATAAAAGAAAGTTATTGGTCATCCAATCTTTTATGTCCTGGACACACTCAGTTAATCTAGACAACTTAGGTATTTCGTCTGGTTTAGTTGAGATATATAATTGGGTATCATCAGCATAACAATGGAAACTAATCCCATGTCTTCTAATGATGTTACCCAAGGGAAGCATGTATATTGAGAACAACAGAGGTCCTAAAACTGACCCTTGTGGGACCCCATATTTCACTGGCATTATACCAGACGGTTCTCCATTTAGATCTACAAAATGGTAGCGATCAGACAGGTAAGATCTAAACCATTTTAGTGCCTGTCCCTGAATGCCTATATAATTTTGTAAGCGATCTATGAGAATATTATGATCTATAGTGTCGAATGCAGCACTAAGATCGAGCAGGACTAGCAATGAGATGCAGCCTTGGTCTGAAGCTAAAAACAAGTCATTTGTAATCTTAACTAGTGCAGTTTCTGTGCTATGATGGGGCCTGAAACCTGACTGAAATTCTTCAAGGATGTTGTTATCCTGCAAGAATGTGCAAATTTGAGCTGATACTACTTTTTCTAGTATTTTTGATATGAACGGGAGGTTTGAGATCGGTCTGTAATTTTTTATTTCATTCGCGTCCAAATTAGATTTTTTAAGAAGCGGCTTAATAACTGCTAACTTGAAAGGTTTAGGGACGTGACCTAGATGTAATGAAGAATTAATAATGTTTAGGAGTGGCTCTCCAACCGTAAGCATCACTTCTTTTAAAAATCTGGTTGGGATTGGGTCTAACAGGCACGTTGTTGATTTAGCCGAGGTGATGAGTTTATACAGCTCTTCCTGTCCTATACCTGTAAAGCAGTGAAAATCTAAATGTGAAGCTATAGGCTGAACTGGATCGTGAGATACTATTAGAGGTTGAACCTCCATTATTTTCTTCCTGATATTATTGATTTTTTCATTAAAGAAGTCCATAAAGTCTTCACTTCTAAACTGTGATGGGATACTCTCTGCGGGCATCTTAGGTTTTGTTAAGCGAGCCACTGTACTAAATAAGAACCTGGGATTGTTTTGGTTTCTTGCTATCAGTTGGCTAAGATGCTCGGTCCTAGCAGTTTTTAGAGCCTGTCTATAGCTGCACATACTGTCTTTATACGCAATTCGAAAAACTTCTAATTTAGTTTTCCTCCATTTTCGCTCGAGGTTACGGGTTGCTCTCTTTAGGGCGCGAGTATGACTGTTGTACCACGGTGCCAATGTTTTATCTCTGACTTTTTTTAATCTGATGGGAGCAACAGTGTCTAATGTACTGGTAAAAATAGTGCCCATGCTGCTAGTCACTTCATCTAGATCATCTGCATTAGAATATATGGACTCTTTCAATTAATTTGAACCTATTTATACAGAATTTTTATTTTGAAATAAGTAAACTTATTTTGACATTGGAGATTTACACTGTACTGTAACAAAATTACAGTAAATTTAAATTTCCACTCTTTTCTTCTTGCATCATAGATTTACTGTATTTATTGTTATGAAGGTGTTTCTCTAGAAGAAACTTTGGCCCACTTTGTGGGTGGATGGGGCTAATCCTGGAGTAGCACTGGTGCAGAAGTGAGCAGAAGTGTGTATGGAGGTTAAAGCATGTCTGACGATAATTTGAGTGATGTCATTGTGTATATAAATGGAATTGTAATGGTTTCACTATTTATGATTCGTCATCCCATTATGTCATGCCAACATATCGTCACACCCCGAGATATAAATGTATATGACGTGTAATAAAATACGGGAATTACCCGCGGCCCAGTCAGGATGAGTATTACATGCCGTGCTGTAAAAGGGCATGAACCCATGTAAAAGCATGAAATCGTCCTTGATTCCATGTATTACAAAGAGTTGCGTAAGTTTTCACGCCCTTTGAACCATTTTCATATGGTTACTTTGTGGAACTGAAATTGTGAGCTTCTGTCTCATGAGCACTTATACAATCGCAGATCTCCATCTCCGTGACATACAATAAACTTCATATCCAGGCTGTATAGTCATACATAATATGGAAAAGTAAATTTGTATTATGCACAGAACTGTAGCTCCAAGAATCCCTAGATGCACAGAAATGTTGATCTGAATATCCTGCATTTTTCACTTGAACTGTGATGTCATGGATAATGTGTTTTATACTATTTATAGAGAAGGCAATTAAAATAAACAACACAGTTATTTTAACCGCATCATTTCCAAGGAATCACAAGCAGCATTTTTTAAAAGGTAGATTCTCATTTCTCATGTAAATAGCATTCATACTTTGTTAGACAGGAGATTGACAAAGGAATCTCATTCTGCCGGATTATAGCCGAAACTCTTCTCCGAGCTCAACGCGGTTATGTGGAACTTTAATTATCTCAGAAAGTCATTAGATAATCTATCAATAAATAAATACAGTATATAAATAAATTAAGAATTGATCAGGGCTACAAAACAATTTGTGTCATGGTACAGAATGGTTTTTGCAACCAGATTTTTAGTACACAGGGGTCAGCTGTAGTACTGTAAGTACCGCACTGGAAAGTTTTAACTGAAATCCAAATTGTTAAGTGCTTTCACAATGTAAAAAAAGGCCAGATTTTAATCTGATTTGATAAAGGAAACATACAGTAAAAATCTATCAGTTATCCAATTAAATCAGTACAGCGAAATGAATTCCAGATCAATTGACAGCCTTCATTCAAGTAAGTAAGTAAAATGAGAGGGAGAGAGCATCATCTTAAATGAAAAGGAATTAACTAGATGGGTTTATATATGGCATGTTCATGAAGACGGAAAGTGAATCAAAATCTATAAAAAGTTATTTTTATTTACATTTTTTTTTTTAAACATTGCCGTGAAACTTAAATTTCCAGTCCAGTTTTTGCACCATACACTTATTCATTGCTATGAAGATGTTTCTATAAAATAAACTTTGGCTATTAAATAAAATTAGAGCGAGAGAGCAGCACATTAAATAAAAAATGAATTTAAATGTAAAGATGTAAAAACACTGATTTTAAAAAATGCCATCATAAGTATCTTTTTGAAAGATTTTACTTTAAATATTGCAAAAAAATATTGCACATTTCTAAAGATGCCAATAATTTTGTAGTCGATTTTTTACATTGTGAATATAAACTAATATAAAGTAATATAAAGTAATATAAAGTAATATAAACTAATATAAAGTAATATAAAGTAATCTAAACATTTTGCTTTGGCTTAAGGTGGAAATATTGCTCATTCTCTAAACTGTAAGTATGAGAGATGTCAAGATATCCGTGTGTGTGTGTGTGTGTGTGTGTGTTGGGTTAGATTGTTTGTTCATGCTATTTATCTTGTTCATCTCCAGGATTATAGGGAACAGAAAGTAGAAATGAATTCCTAAGCAACTTGCCAATGTGTAATGACCTTCTCAAAACACACACACACACACACACACACACACACACACACACACACCCCACACACACACACACACCAGGTCTTTGCAGTTTCCCTTTTCATTCTTGACAGAAATGAGAGTTGAAAAATCCGGGTTTGATTAATCGGTCTTGCAGTTTTATGATAAAAAAAAAAAAAGAATGAAGAAAAATAACCTGTGCAACTCGAGATGTCACTTTCTATATTTTTACATAGTTTGATTTTTTTCTCCCAGCCATGACACACACACACACACACACACACACACACACACACACACACACACACACACACACACACACACACACTTCTAATTTAGTGCTTTTTGTTTAGTGATTTATTCCTATATTCTTGAACAATACTGGATTTTTTTTCTAGACTATAAATAACACATATGCATTGGGTACAGGTTGCCCTCGTTACGAATTTCTGCATATACCGTGCGGTTCTACTGTACTGTACTTCTGGTTCAGTCACAGAAGTAGCTCACGTGTATAGAACAGCAATAGACACTGCAGTGCAGCAGATACACCAGATCAAGTCCGCTATATTGTGTGTGTACGTGTAGGTGTGCGGGAGAAATGAGTCGGCCTCACCGCTTTCAATGATTAGTCTGGGAGCACGATGATAGAAAATGTCTGTCCTATAAAGCAGAGACAACACTGTTGCGTTTTATGAGTCATTTCCTTACTGTAGGTACGATTAGGTTTTTTGGCCCCGTGACTGAATGTCGGACTTCAGAACAAATCAGACTCGTGGAAAGAAACTCGTTCGTAAGTCGGGGACTTCCTGTAATTAGGTAAAATAGCTGGCCTGGAACAGTTCTTGTAAGAACAGTTTTATTATAATCGAGTGTGTTTGTAAAACCCATCGAGCTCCATGATGATGAAACTGTCCCTCATGAAGACCTTCACAGGAGAACAAGACCAGAACTGACCTGCAGAGGAGACGTTCATTTAGAGTCACCAGCCTCAGAAATCACCAATTAACAACCAGCGCGTCAGATTAGAGCCGTTATGAAGCTTCACAGAGCAGAAGTAGCAGATAATCATCTCAATATCAACTGTTCAAAGGAGATTCTTGTGTGTTTCGGATAAACGACTTCAGTAAATACCATAGAAATAGATATTGACTGTTAGTGTATATTCTAGTATAGTATTTTCCCCCTTTATCTATAATGTTATTTTTGTAATGTTTGTGTCTTTGGAATGTAACCACACGTGCAGGTCAGTTGGTTTCAGTGGAAGTTGCACTTTTGTTTGTGTTTCCATGGCAGTGATTTCAGGATAAGGCTTGCCTTTCATCTCCGCATGCAGTTCTGATGCAGCGCCAAACGTAGATCCATCACAGATGATGACAGCTTGTTGACACTCTGATATTTGTTTACACATCTAAACAATTTGCAAATGTCTTGGACTTAGTGCTTCATATTCCTGCCTGATGATGAAGGGGAAGCATGCACGGCAGTCCACATGGGTGGACGTTAAACCTGAGAATCTCCCAGGAGGATTACTTTATTAGAAAGGAGTCGTAAAATAGTTTAACTTTATACTGTAAAAAACATGAAAATACTGGTTTTATATGGTAATAAATTGTACCTTATGATTAAAACTCACAAAAGTATCAGTAAAATTAATTGCGTACGCAGGATGCAGCCGCTGTTTAGCTTCCCAAAGCCAATTTGCTCTGTGTTAACGTTACATGAACATTATCAGAGGTAGATTTAATTTTTGTGCTCTGGGATTTTCAATTCAATTTGCGCTGAAGTTTACTGTCGAATTCATTTCAAACATCTATAATTAAGCAAGATCACTAAATATCAGCGCGGCTGTGATGTCATAAACAGAAAGGCTCAGCCTGAGTACTGAATATCAGCCGTGCTCAAATTTAGTACAACAGTAATACCTTAAGTGTGATATTGTTTTTGTACAACAGTTCTACAAACACCCTTTATTATCACCAGATTATGTCTTCATTTAACTTCATATACACATCTTCTTCTGTAGCACCTGAAGGAACTAATTAACTTTGACTAGCAGAGCTGGCGACTGACAGTTAGCGAGTAACAGTTAGCGTGATTAAGATGGATGAAAGCAGTTTGAAATTCTTAGCGGTATTCTTTAGCCAAATGGTGAAGAGAATAAACCTTAGAGGTGGTGGACTGTCCTGAGAAACTTAGCAGATTTACTTTTTATTTCCATTTATTCCGCCAGGGTCAAGCCTAAATAGTGTTAAATGGAAAGCTAGTGTACTATGTAACAATCACTTGTTCCACACACCAAGTAGTGCTCTTGATCAGGGGTCAGAGAGGGCTTTGGGATTCAGCCTCGTGTTAGCATTTAGTTAGCTCTTTAGCCATAAATAACAGAATGCAGATGGTGTCACGAAACGGAACGGAACGAGGTGAATCCAAGTGCAGATGACGTGCCGCAATGTCAGGCGAGAGCATGGTCGGAATGCGGAAGTCAATGCCGGGCGATCAGTCAGCGTAGCGTCTAAGCCAAATCGTAAAGCGGGAGCCGTGGTCAAAAGAGGAAGCGTTAATTCAAAACCGGGAGATCAAAGGGCGAGGCGAGACGAGAAACCGAAAGCGAAAAACGAGAAACAAAGCGAACTTGGCAACGTGAGATCAAGGGAAAATAAACGCGAGAAGATCGGGGCATGAAAACACAAGATAATCCAGCGATTTGAGCAGCGCAGTGTGCGTGCTTAAATCACTGGAGAAATCAGCGTAGGGAATGGGAAACAGGTGAGCAAAAGGGGCGGAAACGGGGGCGTGAGAGCGCACGTGACGGCTAGACAACAACATGAGCGCGTGGGGAAGTGACAGCGTGGGAAAAAGACGGCCGACAGACCGTGACTCGTGACAGTACCCCCCCCCCTTACGAACGCCTCTGGGCGTTAGGATGGGGAGCCTCAGGGAAGCGTTTCTGAAAGTCAGAGATTAGCTTGGGGTCTAGGATGAACTTGGCGGGGATCCAGCTTCTCTCCTCAGGGCCATAGCCTTCCCAGTCCACCAGGTACTGAATGCCTCTACCTCGGCGGCGAGCTTTCAGGAGGCGGCGGACGGTGTAGGCTTCACCGCCATCAATGATACGGGGAGGAGGCAGAGTGTGGGTGGGGGGACTTAATGGGCTTGAGGCAAGACGGCGTAGCTGGGATACGTGGAACGTGGGGTTTATTCTTCGCATGGTTGAGGGGAGTAAGAGTTTGACAGCGCATGGATTGATGATCTTGGTAATCGTGAATGGGCCTACATATCGGGGAGAGAGTTTACGAGAAATGGTCTTTAGAGGGAGGTCTCTGGTGGAGAGCATGACTCTCTGCCCTATCCTGTACTTGGGGGCCTGAGAGCGTCTGCGGTCTGCTTGCTCCTTATAAGTTCTGCCTTGTCGTAGCAGCGTCCTTCTGGCCTGAGTCCAGGTCCTCCTGCAGCGGCGAATGAAGGCTTGGGCAGAGGGGACGCTGACCTCCTCTTCCTGAGAGGGGAACAAGGGTGGTTGGTAACCCAGGCAGCACTGGAAGGGGGACAGCCCAGTAGACGAAGAGACTAGAGAGTTGTGGGCGTATTCGACCCAGGGCAGGAATCTGCTCCACGAGGTGACATCCCGGTAGGTCATGCATCTCAGGGCGACCTCGAGAGCCTGGTTCTTCCTCTCCGTCTGCCCATTGGATTGAGGATGGAAACCTGATGACAGGCTTGGGGTGGCTCCGATGAGCTTACCAAATGCCTTCCAGAATTGAGAGGTGAACTGCGGGCCACGATCGGAGACGATATCTTTGGGCAGGCCGTGGAGCTTAAAAACGTGGAGGATCATGAGTTCTGCAGTCTCCTTGGCGGACGGGAGTTTTGGGATGGGAATAAAGTGGGCTGCCTTGGAGAACCGATCCACTACGGTCATGATACAGGTGTGGCCATCAGAGGTGGGTAATCCTGTCACAAAATCAAGTGCGATATTGGACCATGGACGGTGCGGGATTGGTAAAGGTCTGAGGAGGCCTGCTGGGGCGGTGTTGAGGTGTTTATATCGCTGACAAATGTCACAAGCTGCCACAAAGCCAGGGACGTCCTCCTTTATGGTTGGCCACCAAAAACGCTGCTGGGCGTGGGACAGGGTTCGGGCAGAGCCCGGATGGCAAGAGAGTTTGGAGCAATGTGCCCATTCCAGGACCTGGGAGCGTAGAGTGAGTGGGACGAATAGCCGATTGGGGGGTCCATTACTGGGGCCTGGTTCACGGGACAAGGCCTGCTTCACCCGAGTCTCTATATCTAGCTCAGCCACTGTGAGTAGGCAATGCGAAGGGAGGATGGTGTTGCTGATGGTGGAGTCTTGGGTGGGGGTGAACTGCCTGGAGAGAGCATCTGGTTTGGCGTTCTTGGATCCTGGACGGTAGGAGAGGATGAAGTTGAACCTGGTGAAAAAGAGTGACCAACGGGCCTGGCGGGAGTTCAGCCGCTTGGCGCCTCGAAGGTACTCAAGGTTTTTGTGGTCAGTCCAGACCAGGAATGGGATCTCCGTTCCTTCAAGCCAGTGTCTCCACTCCTCCACGGCTAGTTTTATGGCCAGGAGCTCGCGATCTCCGATGCCATAATTTCCTTCGGTGGGGGTTAATCGGTGTGAGAAGAAAGAGCAGGGGTGCAGCTTGTTGTCATGGGCGGATCTCTGGGAGAGAATGCCTCCTACTCCCGTGCTGGAGGCGTCGACCTCCACAATGAACTGCCGTGACGGGTCCGGGATGGTGAGGATAGGAGCGGATGTGAATAGCTTCTTAAGTTTGGTGAAGGCTCCCTCAGATTCCTGGTTCCAACGAAAACGGACCTTGGGAGAGGTTAGGGCTGTTAGGGGGGCAGCGATAGAACTGTAGCCGCGGATGAAACGGCGATAGAAATTTGAGAATCCCAGGTATCTCTGGAGTTCCTGTCGTGAGGTGGGTGTGGGCCAGTTCGTGACGGCTTGAAGCTTGGCGGGTTCCATCTGGATTCCTGAAGGTCCGATGCCAAATCCAAGGAATGTGGTGGAAGTGGTGTGGAATTCGCACTTCTCTGGTTTTGCAAATAATTTGTTCTCTAGGAGCCTTTGTAGCACCTGTTGGACATGCTGTTGATGCTCCTCCAGGTCCCGGGAAAAGATCAGGATGTCATCCAGGTAGACAAACACAGATATGTTGAGAAAGTCTCTGAGTATATCGTTAATGAAGGCCTGGAAGACTGCGGGGGCATTAGTGAGGCCGAACGGAACCACAAGGTATTCGTAATGCCCTGTAGGGGTATTGAAGGCCGTTTTCCACTCGTCACCTTCTCGGATGCGGACAAGGTGGTAAGCATTGCGTAAGTCGAGCTTGGTGAAAATCTTGGTTCCTTGGAGAAGCTCAAAGGCGGTGGCCATTAGTGGGAGGGGGTACCGGTTCTTCACAGTGATCTCATTCAAACCCCTGTAATCTATGCAGGGACGAAGGGAACCATCTTTCTTGCCCACGAAGAAGAACCCGGCCCCCGCTGGAGAGGAAGAAGGACGAATGATCCCCGCCGCGAGGGATTCGGTGATGTAATGGTCCATGGCTTGGCGTTCCTTGGGTAACAATGAGTATAGACGGCCCTTGGGGGGAGAGGTGCCTGGGAGCAGATCAATAGCGCAGTCGTATGGCCGATGGGGGGGAAGAGAAATGGCGCGCGATTTGCTGAACACAGCCTTGAGGTCGTGATACTCAGGTGGAACATGGGTGAGTTCCAGTGATTCATCCGCCTGGGCGGGGTCGGGGCATGACGTGAGGGCAGCGCGTAGGCAGGTCGTGGAACATGATGGGCTCCATGCTGAGATCGAGTTTCCGGCCCAGTCAATCTGTGGGTTATGTCGGATCAACCAAGGGAGGGCCAAAACGACCATGGCATGAGATCCCTCCATGATAGATAGCGAGGTCTGCTCAGAATGGTTACCTGAGACCCTTAGACCGAGAAGAGGGGTCCTGTGGGTGATAGAAGGAAGTGGACTCCCATCGAGGACCTGAACCTTGAGGTGAGTCTCTAAAGGCAGAGCAGGGATTCCCAGGGCCTTGGCTGAGGCGGCATTGATTAGGTTACGGTCTGAACCGGAGTCGATCAGTGCCTGCACCAGGTGGGTTCGTTGTTCATGGATGAGGAAGATGGGAAGCAGTCGGCGTTGGTCTGGAGGTTTCTTTGGAGAAGTGCCCTCCAGTGCTCCCAGCTGAACCTGAGGACTCCTCCTCCTTACTGCACAGTTCTTAAGTAGATGGTTCAATTTTCCACAGTAGAAGCAGGCTCCCTCCACTCGACGACGTCGTCGCTCCTCTGGTGAAATGCGGGTTCTGCCCAGTTGTATGGGTTCATCCTGAGGGTGGGGTCGCTGGAAGGCTCTAGGTGGTGCAATCCTGGCCACTTTCCGAAGGCGGAGAGGTGAATCCACTCGGCCGGCCAGATCCATGAGATCTTGGAGTGATGACGGTAGTTCACGAGAGATTAGCTCATCCTGAAGTGCTTCTGTCAGTCCTTCAAAGAACACATCACTCAAAGCACGATTATTCCACCCGCTGGAGAGAGCTAGGGTCTGGAATTCTATGGCGTAATCATAGGCCGAACGCGAGCCTTGTTGGAGCTTTAACAGTTTGTGACCAGCATCCCTTCCGTGACATGAGCGATCAAACACCCTCTTCATCTCCTCAGCGAAGTCCTCGTAGTTGGAGCAGCAGGGGTCGCGAGAGTCCCAAAGAGAAGTGCTCCATTCTTGAGCTCGTCCTGAGAGCAGCGTTATCACATATGCCACCTTGGAGCGTTCGGTGGAGAATGTGGAGGGTTGGAGCTCGAATATCAGCGTACACTGAGAGAGAAATGAGCGACATGTACCAGGGTCACCCTCATAGGTCGGGGGGGCAGGGAGGCGTGGTTCGCGTTGCATGATGGAGTCCTCATGTCGCGTTGGAGAGAGCTGGAGTCCTTGGAGCTGGGTTGTGACGTCAGCAAGGGTTTGCTTGGTGTTGAGCAGCCCCTGGTGGTGAGCTCCAAGAAGAGCACCCTGATGCTCCAGTGCTGCTTTCATGCAGTCGACATCTACTGGATTCATATCGATGGCTGGATTATTCTGTCACGAAACGGAACGGAACGAGGTGAATCCAAGTGCAGATGACGTGCCGCAATGTCAGGCGAGAGCGTGGTCGGAATGCGGAAGTCAATGCCGGGCGATCAGTCAGCGCAGCGTCTAAGCCAAATCGTAAAGCGGGAGCCGTGGTCAAAAGAGGAAGCGTTAATTCAAAACCGGGAGATCAAAGGGCGAGGCAAACAAATCCGAGACGAGAAACCGAAAGCGAAAAACGAGAAACAAAGCGAACTTGGCAACGTGAGATCAAGGGAAAATAAACGCGAGAAGATCGGGGCATGAAAACACAAGATAATCCAGCGATTTGAGCAGCGCAGTGTGCGTGCTTAAATCACTGGAGAAATCAGCGTAGGGAATGGGAAACAGGTGAGCAAAAGGGGCGGAAACGGGGGCGTGAGAGCGCACGTGACGGCTAGACAACAACATGAGCGCGTGGGGAAGTGACAGCGTGGGAAAAAGACGGCCGACAGACCGTGACTCGTGACAGATGGTTCAGGGACGATCCAGAACAACTTAGAAGTGATTACTAAGGAGACAGCGCATTGTTTAACGTGACAACATTATCACCTGGGACACTGAGTCATACACTGTTAAACATCACAGACCCTTGAAAAAAATATGGTGCTGTACAGTACAGAGGTCAAACGTAAAAAAAAAAAAAAATTAAATATCTTTATTCCAAAATCTAGATTGTTTGTAGTATCTCTAATACTAAAGAGGCTCTGCTAGGACACACTCATCACCACCATTACGTCATTACGATCCAGCAGATCCCTCATACGCATTGCATTACATCTCTAGATATACACTGCCGTGAGGTTTATTTATTATTAAAAAAATGTTTGGCATATTTGTCGCAATTTAATGATTCAAGTCATCAAACAAATGCTAATATTGTGCAAATGTAAAGTGAGTAAATACAAAAGGCAGTTTTTAAATGACAATTAGATTTATTAAGGGAAAAAAGCTATCCAAACCTGCCTGGCTGAATTTGAAAAAGTAAATGCTCCCTTGCTAAACTGATTTTTGGAAAGCTAGAGTTAAATATCACTTGCCACACACAGGCCTGATTACTTCCAGACCTGTTGAATCAAGAAATCACTTTCTGAATGATCTCAAAAAGCAACATGATCGAAATAAATTCGAGAATAGGTGAGAAACAAAGTAAGTGATATGTATCAGGTTGGAAAGGCTTACAGAGTCATTTCTAAGGTTTTGGGACTCCAGTGAACCACAGTGAGAGGTTATGCACTTGGGTTATGCAGCAGGACAATGATGGAATGGTTTAAAAAATAATTATAATGGCCTGATTAAACCCTCAAAAATATCTGAATTAAAATTCTTCTGAGAAGAAGAGTGGGACAAAATTCTTCATTTCCAAAGATGGGGCCAAAATTTTTCCACAGCGATGGGGCAATTACTTTTTCACACAAGGCCGGGTTGGACAGCTTTTTTCCCTTAATAAATGAAAACTTGTTCATGGGGTTTTACGTAAAATCACTGGGTTCACAATTTAAAGCTTAAACGGTGATTTATTGTACGACACAACCGAGTAAAAACACTCCGGTCTGACTTCTGGTCATATCGTGTGCAATAACACGCGAGTTACTCATCCAAAAAATAAGAAGTGTTTAGTTTGAAATGATGTCAGATGTTATGACATTATACTTTCACGTAAGCGCTTACCTTTTCTTTCCTTCTGACTAGGAAGTGAAGTTCTGCGATTCACAGAACCAGTGTGTTCTCAGCTCTTAATGGAACACACTGAAATTCGAGAGTACGCAGGAACACAATGATAGTAATCTGAGTGAGTCACTGATGCACACACACACACACACACACACACACACACACACACACACATGCTCCTTTTGTCATTTACAGCAAGGCAAGTTTCACTCTTTCTCAGGTGTCTTTCACACTCACTGTAGCGTTTCTGTTTTTCTGCTCCGATCCTCAAAAGAAAAGAGAGAGAGAGAGAGAGAGAGAGAGAGAGAGAGAGAGAGACAGCTGTCGAAGAGTCGTTGGTTAACCTGGTGGTTTGACACAGACAGACCAACCAAGGCGTCCCTGTCACACACAGTTTTACCGAGGTGTGTACAGACATCTATACTGTATGTGTGTGTGTGTGTGTGTGTGTGTGTGTGTGTGTGTGTGTGTGGTGTGGTGTGTGTGTGTGTGTGTGTGAGTGGTGTGTGTGGTGGGGCTCTCCCTCAGTGCGTAGGCAGTGTGGGAGGATGTGTCGAGAGGAAACCGATCAGTGCTGCACTCCCCAGGGCTATGAGACACTTCTTACTGTAAGTGCTCTCTCTCTCTCTCTCTCTCTCTCTCTCTCTCTCTCTGTCTCTGTCTTTTTTTCTTCACTTACTGTCACCCACACACACACACACGTACACACACACACACACACACTCACGTACACACACACACACACACACACACACACACACACGCACACACACACACACTCACGTACACACACACACACACACGCACACACACACTAATCAGCCCATAGTTTTATCATCTTGAGAAAGCTACAGATTTCGTGTAAAAAGGACCAAATCATGTTGTCATCTTGACTCAGGTCTTTTTAAATCAGTAATACATGTGTGTGTGTGTTCTAGTAAAACACTGACTACTGCAGGTACCAGCCTGAAATTTATTATTTCGCCACAACAGCACATCAAACACCAAACCATCATCCAACACCAAACCATCATCCAACACCAAACCATCATCCAACACCAAACCATCATCCAACACCAAACCATAATCCAACACCAAAACATCATCCAACACCAAACCATCATCCAACACCAAACCATCATCCAACACCAAACCGTCATCAAACACCAAACCGTCATCCAACACCAAACCGTCATCAAACACCAAACCATCACCCAACACCAAACCATCATCCAACACCAAACCATCATCCAAGACCAAACCGTCATCAAACACCAAACCATCATCCAACACCAAACCATCATCCAACACCAAACCATCATCCAACACCAAACCATAATCCAACACCAAACCATCATCAAACACCAAACCATCATCCAACACCAAACCATCATCAAACACCAAACCATCATCCAACACCAAACCGTCATCCAACACCAAACCGTCATCAAACACCAAACCGTCATCCAACACCAAACCATCATCCAACACCAAACCATCATCCAACACCAAACCGTCATCCAAGACCAAACCGTCATCAAACACCAAACCGTCATCCAACACCAAACCGTCATCCAACACCAAACCGTCATCCAACACCAAACCGTCATCCAACACCAAACCGTCATCCAACACCAAACCGTCATCCAACACCAAACCGTCATCCAACACCAAACCGTCATCAAACACCAAACCGTCATCCAACACCAAACCGTCATCCAACACCAAACCGTCATCAAACACCAAACCCTCATCCAACACCAAACCGTCATCCAACACCAAACCGTCATCAAACACCAAACAGTCATCCAACACCAAACCGTCATCAAACACCAAACCGTCATCCAACACCAAACCGTCATCCAACACCAAACCGTCATCCAACACCAAACCGTCATCAAACACCAAACCGTCATCCAACACCAAACCATCATCCAACACCAAACCATCATCAAACACCAAACCATCATCCAACACCAAACCGTCATCAAACACCAAACCGTCATCAAACACCAAACCATCATCCAACACCAAACCGTCATCAAACACCAAACAGTCATCCAACACCAAACCGTCATCCAACACCAAACCGTCATCCAACACCAAACCGTCATCCAACACCAAACCGTCATCCAACACCAAACCATCATCAAACACCAAACCATCATCCAACACCAAACCATCATCCAACACCAAACCATCATCAAACACCAAACCATCATCAAACACCAAACCATCATCCAACACCGAGTTCTTTTGAACAGTTTTTGAAACAGGTTTGTTCTCCCTGTGCTTGGTGGGTTTCCTTCAGATTCTCCAGTTTCCTCCCATAGTTCAAAGACATGCAGATTAGGATAACTGACGTTCATAAATTGCCCGTAGTGTGTAAGTGGTTGTGTATGTGTGTGTGTGTGTGTGTCCAGGGTGTACCCCACCTCGTTCCCTAAGTCTCCTGGGATAGACTCCAGGCCCCCGCGACCCTGTATACAGGACGAAGCGGTATAAGTGGGAGCTTGAAACCCCAAAGCATTGTAATCCCCTCTGAGCTGCAGCTTGACTCTGACTGTGACAAAACACTCACACTGGCGACTCCTTCCTGAATCCTGGGGCAGGGGTAGTTCAGTGGTTAAGGTATTGCACTGCTGATGGGAAGGTCATAGGTTCAATCTACCAAAAAATCCCTGAGTTGCTACTTTTGAGCCCTTAGGAAAGGCCCTCAACCCTCATCTGTTTGTGTGTGTAATGAGATGATAAAAGAAATAGAAAGGCCAGCAGCTTTGCGAAAGAGCGTCTGCCAAATGCGGCGTTTGTAAAAATCCTCAACAATCACATACATTTTAAATCCATTTATTATTACTTGAATCATCTGTTGCTATAGAAACAATAACAAAATAATAACGAATACTTGTATTGATGTAAACACTTTTTATTTGCTACTGTTCCAAACAATTAATCGACACCTTCTGACCAATCAGAGTGCAGAATTCTGCAGCGCTATGATGCTATGAGATCTTATAACACACACGTTACATATCGCTGTTCTTTTGTGTGGTAGTTCATGTAGCGCCACACTAAGTCCAAAATGAAATTTTTATAAAATTTAAATTAAGTTTATTTTTATATGATATTTACTTATATTTGCATTTGAGGCTCTTTTTCGTTTCATTATAACCCTTTAGGTGGAAATTATTCACACATTGGCAGGGAGTAAAGCAGCTCATGTAATCATAGTAAAGTATTTGCAAAGTTTGTTATAATTGTAACAAAATCTAAACAATTGATGCAGAATGTTTATAAAATCATGATAGTTGAAGAATCACAATACAAACCTATGTTTCATCATAATATAGTATTGTGTGCTGCCTGGTGATTCCCATTCTTTATAATGTATAGTTTATATTGTAATGTATAGTTTATAATATAATGTATAGTTTATATTGTAATGTATAGTTTATATTGTAATGTATAGTTTATAATATAATGTATAGTTTATAATGTAATGTATAGTTTATAATGTAATGTATAGTTTATATTGTAATGTATAGTTTATAATTAATGTATAGTTTATAATGTAATGTATAGTTTATAATATAATGCATAGTTGAAAATGCAATGCATAGTTTATAATGTAATGTATAGTTTATATTGTAATGTATAGTTTATACTGTAATGTAATGTATAGTTTATAATGTAATGTATAGTTTATAATGTAATGTATAGTTTATAATATAATATATAGTTTATAATATAATGTACTGTATAGTTTATAATATAATGTATAGTTTATAATATAATTTATAGTTTATAATGTAATGTATAGTTTATAATGTAATGTATAGTTTATATTGTAATGTATAGTTTATAATGTAATGTATAGTTTATAATTAATGTATAGTTTATAATGTAATGTATAGTTTATAATATAATGCATAGTTGAAAATGCAATGCATAGTTTATAATGTAATGTATAGTTTATATTGTAATGTATAGTTTATAATGTAATGTATAGTTTATAATTAATGTATAGTTTATAATGTAATGTATAGTTTATAATATAATGCATAGTTGAAAATGCAATGCATAGTTTATAATGTAATGTATAGTTTATACTGTAATGTAATGTATAGTTTATAATGTAATGTATAGTTTATAATATAATATATAGTTTATAATATAATGTATAGTTTATAATATAATGTACTGTATAGTTTATAATATAATGTATAGTTTATAATATAAATTATAGTTTATAATGTAATGTATAGTTTATAATGTAATGTACTGTATAGTTTATAATATAATGTATAGTTTATAATATAATTTATAGTTTATAATGTAATGTATAGTTTATAATGTAATGTACTATATAGTTTATAATATAATGTATAGTTTATAATATAATTTATAGTTTATAATGTAATGTATAGTTTATAATGTAATGTATAGTTTACTGTGTAATACTTCTTTCCCTGGTTGTTAAATGATGTCGTGCCCAGGGGATTAATGTGTCTAACGCACAGTTCTTTCATGAGACAGGAAAATGTTATTAGCTAGGGCTAGGAAGTTCTTCAGTAAAAAATAAAAAACATATAACAGCTAAACTAAATGTAATCATGTGTTATACTGTAATATTAATAAGCGATTCAATAAAATTAGACTTTGAGATTTAGCAGTATGGTTGTATAACCAGCAAGCCGGTATGAAATATTTCACTTTAAACTTCAAATCCTCTTGATGTAAATTCCAAGTGACCTTTAAAAAGTTCCGATACATGTTTATTTTCTACAGTACCATAGGCCATGGTTTATGGTTCCCCCCCTACAGTACAGTCCAGGATCCAGGTCATAGAACACAAAATATATTTTGAGAAACAGAGAGTCGAAAATTCCTAGGAAAAAACCTCAGTCACAGAATTTAGAGATGAAATATATTTAATATGCTACATTGCAAAATTTCAGTGAAAATAAACTCTGACATATAAAGTATCAACAATAAAAATAATACCTGAGTAAACAGAACTGTACAAAAATCCTGCATGAAACACCAAGAAAATCAGTAAACAAACTCCTGTCCAATCGCTACGCAACAGTAACCATGCACATGGATCGAGATCCTGCTTTTTCCAGTGCTAATGGTAAATAAGTTAAAACAAAGAAGCATACAGTAATAAATTACGCTTGATCTGTCCTGAGTTTAATAATAACTTCAGTTCCTGCTGTGCTCAAGAAAGTACATTGAAAATTCAGGCCGGTGTCAGACAACTGAATTATACAGAATGCAAAAAGGACTTCTCTAAATAATAAATAATACGATGGAAGTTTGACTTCTCTTTAAAGAAGTGAGATCTATGCGATTGCAAACCAAAGATTGCATAACTGTTTGCAGAATTTCTTATACCTCGAGTTACAGCGAGGGTGCTGAGAAACGGTGTAGACGGAAAACATTCACACAACAAAACCCTGATATATTTTGTTAACAATTCCAAACCCTGATTAACAACATTTCCTGAGAAAAGAATATTTTTTCCAAACAACAGCAAAAACAAAATACAAACGACAGTGTACAAAAAATTGCATTTACACACTTCCAAACTGAGAGTAATAAATTAATATGAACTTACAAACACACTAAACAAAACAAAATAAAAGTTCATGAAAATAACTGATCGCCTTCGCTCTCAGAAGACTCAAGTGCGGTTATCTTTGGAAATGCTGTTTATGTATTTGGTGCAGCTTGCCTTGGATTATCGCTCGTCTTCTCGGGAGATTCTTTAGCCTAGGCTGTTACTCACAAAACTTCTGGGCCTTCTGGTTTAAATATTCTTTCTTATTATACTCTTCCTTCCCCACCGAACCGCACAACGCTGGCTCTCTCTTGCCATTGCATCGGTCTCGAGGTTTTCAACAGGTCAGGATGAGAAGCTTTGAAGTGGCTGGGTTTGGGTTGATCCTCCAGCTCCAGCCACCTATCCAGAGCAGCTTGGACTTCGGTCTCTGACGAGTTCTCTGCGAGAGCTTCAGCTTCGGCGCTGACATCGAATCGCTCAAGTATCTCAGCAGCGTACCTCCGCTCAGGACCTTCAGGCAGTTGACCGGTGGTGCAACATCCCGAGCGACGGTGGAGCCTGAGAGAAAAGTGATGGAGGAAGCCACGGTGACACAACGGGCAGCAATGAGGTCGCTCGCTCGAGCTGTGCATGCGGCGATGCAGCTTCAGATGGATGTACTGTGTGAATTTGGTGCCACATACTTTGCACGGGTAGGGCTTCTCTCCTGAGTGTAGGCGCAGATGAGTCTTCAGGTTGCTGGTGCTGCTAAAACGCTTCTGGCACACCTGTAGGACAGTCAACAGAAACCATGTGTGTTATTGTTTGTTATTTAACCCAGACCAATGATGCAAGCCAGACCGTAGAGCTCAGAAACAGGAGCAGCAAACCAAAAGCTTTATGTCAGTGTCCCCTTTATGGCACTTCAGACATGTTTATTTCATCTGCACTGAGCTTCTATACAGCTAGCGGGCGTGTCTGAGGCTGACGCCACTGTCGCGCCCTTTTGGATTAATGGACAACAAAGTCATGGCTCTATTAAAGGGTTGCTTCAGGACTAGGTGAAAGTACCTGCAGATTAACAATGCCTCAGGTATGTGTCATCATGTGACACACACACACACACACACACACACACACTAGTCCTCTCACTTTCTTATAGATTCATGAACATTCTTTTATAACTATTTCTCATTACTCAGTTACAAATTATCACTGTCACTTTCATTATATTTTCTTTCTTTCTTTCTTTCTTTTTTTAAATCAGCCTCACCTGACACTTATGGGGTTTCTCTCCTGTATGGACAAGATGGTGTTTCTGTAGGTGTGCCAGCTGGGTGAAACTCTTTTTACACAACAGACACTGAAATGGCCTCTCTCCATTGTGCACCCTCAAGTGAACCTGCAAAAGAAAACAAAGACATGATGATTAGAACCAGCTAGAACCTCATTAAGCTCACACCTCTTTGACTCACCGCAGAAAATCATTTGTCACGCACCTTTAAGTTGGACAGCTGACCGAAGGTCTTGAAGCAGACATTGCATTCATACTTGATCTTTCCATTCTGTTTCTTTAGTGGGTATGGCAGCGACTTGTACCCCGGACCATGGGGTGACATCGATGATGATGATGATGAAGATGATGTCAGAGAGTTGATCTTTGGTGTAGCCGCCATGCTGAGGTTGATGGCTTCCTCACAAGGATGTTCAGACGCTGGGGATTGCTTCATGAGGGGGGAGAGTTCGGGGGTGGCCGGGGCACCCTGTGGAGGCGACGTATTTGCCGGCCGCTCTTGAGGATATAAGGCAGGGTAAGGAAGATTTACAGGGCGCAGGCTTGGCTGAGGCATCGCTGAATAAGGCAATGGTTCACTTGTCAGAACATTGCTGTAGTCGAATGGTCCCCTCGGAGGCGGCATAGAAGGGAGGGAAGGTGTGTAAGGGCTAAGAATGATTTGGGGATAATGAGGGTCAAAAGGAGGCAGAAAGTGGTAGGTGTGTGGTAGAGCAGGGTATGGGGTCAAGTCTTCTCTGGGGCTGTAATAGGTTTGGGGATGCTGTGGAAGGTCTGGGTCAGGGCACGACTGGGAAACAAGCTTAGGATGTAATTTGTGTGTGGTGTCCTCAGGAAACGTCTTACTGGAGTCCATCAAGTGCTGATCTGGAGAGCTGGGTGGCGTGTCCTGCTCAATGGCCTCCACATCAATTTTCTCCTCAGCTTCCTCAACCTCGTTCTTTCCTTCCTTTGTTAGCTCTTCCTGCCTGTGAAGGCTGTGAAGGTACGACGCCTGTTTGGGACGGCAGGTCCACTGAGGTAGGTGCTTCTGGAGGTCAGCTTCACTCACATCACCGCCAAAGGGTTCTACGATGGAGAAAGGAAGAAAAACATCAGAGGCACAGCAACAAACATCATGGCCTTCACACACCTACTCATCGCCTTCTCTCTCGTGGCCTGACTTTTGGTAAACGGCAGCTGTTTCAGTTTTGGTTTGACAAGAGGAGATCTATAGCACCGGTTTCTATCTGATGTAGAGTCAGTACTGCTATCACACATCACCTTGATTACTAGTGTGTGGGAGTTCACGGGTGTGCACAACTCACTGTGTGTGCGTTTCAGTGGGCGTGTGTGTATGAGAACACAGAAGCCAAGCAGAGCAGTCATACTTCTCGGTCAGAAACTGTGCTGACTCACAGTGTCAGCAGATGTCTTTAACCACAGGGGAAAAAAAATCCTTTATCACGACCTCAGCAACAGTAGTCGCTGACACATTTGACAAGGAACTAGGATGACGATGAAAGCCACACAATCCCATCCATACCGAGCAGGTAAACAGAAAACCACCAAGCCGCAAATAAAATGTGTCTCAAACTAAAATGCCATATCATGGAGTGAGGCTTCATCATCCACTCACATTCTCACAGAGACAGGAAGGAGATTACAAAAACAGATTATTGCCCTTGTGGTCAAAGCCTTCTTCCCCAAACCTGATGTGAACAAATCCTTTACGGGCAGCGTGCACCGTCATATAGGAAAGTGAAAATGGTCAACCAGACGGAGTTACCAAATGCAAAGAAGTTAAAAACAGGGGAAGGAAATGCAGGTTCTGGACTAAACAATGATTTTCATAACTAATTGATGACCCCTGCTTTAGGAATTCCCTCAAAATTTCTAACAGCAATCAAGTATTCACATGCCAAGTCTTTCTCAGATGATCTGAAGAAAAATTCCAGCCCATCAACCTTGTCACACGTTATTGTTTTTCTTTTTATGTCTGTCCAGTTCATGGAACTACGGGAAGGAAACAAGAAATAAAATGCTGTGGATGTGACTAAGTCTGTTTTTTTTTTTTACTCATTAGACTTCTCTGAATCTCAATTCAGGAAGTAAAAGTTGTAAACCAACCAGCGTGACGTGGAACTTTTCAGAGAAAGAAGCTTTGAGGAATGTCAAAGAAAGCTTGATGGGAGAAGCTTCCTGGACAGGGACGTTCCAACTCTTAAACGCAATTGTGTGAGGAGAGAGGGAGAGAGAGAGGGAGAGAGAGAGAGAGACATAGGCTCAAAAGTCACACCGTGTACGCGCAATAATAATAATAAATATGTGAGCACAATACACACACGCACTCTCTTTCTCTTTCTGTCTGAGCCGTGAATAGAGCAGGAAACGGTCCCACTAAAGGCTATTGTCTGGCAGGATGTCTGAGTGTGAGAAAGATACTCTTTCATGGTTTCACCTCTGACACCCGTTTACACACATTCATTCACAAACCATTAAAAGAGAAAAGACAACAGCATTTTAGAAACAACTGATTTGACTCGATTTTCTGCGAGTGTTTTCTAAGAGAGACGAGGGTGAGAGCGGCGTTCACCTGTAACGTGACCTGCTGATGAACCCCTACCTAGAGACACAGATCAGCTGTCGCAGAGAAACACAGATAATCCAGACAATGAAAGTCTGGTGGAAAAACTGACTAGTGCCATGATGGCGCACGCTGGCGATGTGCAGAGAGAGTACAGTACGTAATGTTAGAAATTCCATGAGACAAAAAGAGGGAGAACAGAACAGCAACAAAACACATGAGACTGAAATCTGACATTTCGACAGAAGGAATCCCAGTTATAACCAGTTCGCATGCGCTCTTTACTTACTCAGCTTCATGCTGGCCGTTTGTTCTTCTGCATGTCCAGACAGTCTCCTTGCGAAGTCCGGCCTGTACCACAGGAGCAGCTCGTGCCGGGGCTCCATGGGCCTGATGGCGTAGAACAAGACGTCGCGTCTGTTCTGACAGGCCACCAGGTTCTGCTCGGACGGAAAATGGGCCGGGTTGACGAAACGCATCCAGTTGCTGCGCTGCGCGTCATATCCGTCAGCGAAGTGGTGAAGTGGCCGACTGGGGTAAATCTGGAAGACAGGAGCGAGGCAGCGGTTACGGCAGGAACCATATGATTCATTATAACATAGTCGACATAGTGTAGTGTTATACAGCCTGTGGTTAAAGAAAACAAACAACTAAATACAACTTGATGTTGAACATGGGACAGAAATGGTGACGTAAATGTACCTCATCATAAACACTTAAAGCTTTTAAAAAATGCTCGGATCAAAAAATGAAATAAATAAATCAATATTAATTCATAGTAAAAAAATATACATATATATCAACATAACAGTTAATAAACTTTTTTTTTTTAAACCAGCAGATTAAAATACACAGCAGCTGAAACAGAAATGATCTTCAGCCAGAACCACAACAGTGATGAGATTAAATCAGGAACTCCAACATCATAACATCCACATCACTGTACACTTTACATCAAACATAAATACAACAACTTCATTTCTATTCTGCCGGTGTGTGTGTGTGTGTGTGTGTGTGTGTGTGAAATCAGTGATGTGTTAAATTCACCTCTGCCATGTACGGCGTGCTCTTCATGCCCGTTCTTTCTTTCAGCTTTCCTTTCTGAACACTTGAATGTGTGTGTGTGTGTGTGTGTGTGTGTGAGCGAGTATCTGTGTAGCAGAGTGAGAGTGAGCGTGTGTGTATGTATGTGTGTTTCTCTTTCTGTCAATCTCTACCCACACCTTTTAAAAGCCAGAGGGGCGGGGCTAGAGTGCAGAACACAACAATGTCACACGTTGCCTCAGGCTCCTCCGCCTCCGTGCGCGTGCGTGTGTGTGTGTGTGTGTGTGTGCGTGTGTGTACATTTTAGTGTAAGTGTGCCAATAAATAATTATGAAACTTGACATCGATTTTTACATGATTGACACACACACACACACACACACACACACCTGAGCGAGTAGACTAAGCAGAAGCCGTAAGTGAACAGGAAGCTTCGACTGGTTTTACAGGAAATGAGGGATGGAAAGGGTACTGGTGAGTCCTAAGGGGACAAAGTCAGAAGCGGAAAATCCAGAGTGGCTCATACAGTACTCCCTTGTGCACGCACACACACACACACACACACACGAACACGTGCATAAAGCAAAACAGATGGTTCATAGAACTGGATGAATGAAAAGCAATACTGCAGAATTATAGCAAACTGAAAGTGCTGTACATAAACAGTGTGAGAGGTTGTGAGTTCACATCTCACATTTACACACACGCATACGCACGTTCTGTGAGCTTCTGTGTGCGTGTGTGTGATGTCTTTTGCTTTATGTGTCAGCATTTTGTGCCCACGCCTGCTCGAATACGCGGACGTCCTAAAAGGTAGAGATTCCCTCAGCAGTGTGAAACCCACACACACACACACACACACACACACACCAGCAGATCAGATCAGATGGTCGCAGAGTTCCTCAGTATTCCTGCACCTTTGAACCTGTGTGGGCACTTCCTCAGAAATTCCTTCCTGAACTGGTTTAACAGCATTGTTCCTGATGTGAGAGCGTAAACAATGGGCACAGCGTCCGGGACGCGTCCAAGTTGCACTTTCAGTCTAAACGAACAACCTCGCTCACCCTCCAAAAATATGTCCTGTTGGCATTGGGTGGAACCGTGTCATTGCCATAAATCTCACTCTGCAAGTGGACGAAGCGTGTGCCCTGAGGGAGGTGCTCCTTAATGAAAACACCTCTCACCTGCAGAAAACACTTAATCCTGCAATTAATACTGTAAATCAAGTCATACTGCCAAGATAAACACTTAGTAATGCTGTAACATCAGGGTTCTTGGGTCACCTCTGGACTCAGGGTACCATCTGTATGGTGTGTTGCACGTTCTTCTAATATCCACATGGACATTCAATATTTATCACACTTTTTTTGGGGTCCCCCCCCCCATGTGAATGTGTTTGTGCGTCCCATGCTGGTTGTGTTCCAGCTGTACGCCAGGTGTTCCCAGGAGATCCTGACCAGGATGAAGCCCTGATGAACCCTAAAAGCGGGACGATTTGTGAGTCCTTCTCTCGAGTATAGCTGAACTTCAATACATGTTGGTGTGAAACAACCAATGTACAGCTGTCCTTATAAAACAAATAGGAATAAGACTCCGTTCAGGTTATTGTGCTTCCAAGTGAATAACTGTGTGTGTGTGCAAGAGAAAGAACAAACATGAGGCTCTGAACGAGCTACCAAGCCGAAGACACTGTTATGTGCTAAACATGCAGTATGGCTACGCAGGACCCTCTTGAAACACACTAATTCCTGTTGTCGCTTTTTAAGACAAAAACGAACACAGTTTTAAAGCATAAACATCCCTCCGTCCCGAAGACTTGCCCTGTGTCCTCACTCCATTTACAGCATTTGGCAGACACCCTTATCCAGAGCAACTTACATTTTATCTCATTATACATCTGAGGGTCAGGGGCCTTGGTCAGGGGCCCAACAGTGGCACCTTGTTGGTTGTGGCGTTTCAATCTGCGACCTTCCAAATCATAGTTCAATGCCTAAACCACTGAGCTACCCGAACCCACCGTTCCTGATGTCTGTATGCACCTCGATCATGGCTCAAACGGTCCGAAGTGCACCTAATGTTTTTATTTTCTGACTAGTTTTATCCAGTGACCATCACCTGCAAAACTCTGTTATAGACTATGAAGCCCAGGTGAATCCAGATGACGGAGCAGTCCACCTCCTCTTCCTCCTCTTCCTCCTCCTCTTCCTCCTCCTCCTCCTCGTGCTCCACTGACCCACTAAGTGAGTGAGGTCATAAACTCACCATCAACTTCTGAATTTTACAGGTCACTTTGGGTTCCACTTACGAAGAGGACATCAAACATTTTACCCCATTTGTTCCCTGACTTGTTCACTTGCCAGTACGACCCACCAACCTGCTTTCACCTCTCGTGTGATTCCTCTGAGATGACTTGGGGCACAAGGCGGCATACAGTACACCCTCGAGTGCCAATCCATCGTAGACACACAAACACATTATGGGCAATTTGGAAATGCAAATAACTTAATCTGCATGTCTTTGGACTGTTGGAGGAAACCCACCAAGCACAGGGAGAACATGCAAACTCCACACACATACACATGTAGACCTCGAGGAGGAAATCGAACCCGTGACCCTGGAGGTTCAAGGTGTCAGTGTTAACCACTACGCCACCACATTACTTGTATGTCTATTTGAAATGCCATTTTAAAGCCATTAGTTCTGAAATCATGAGTTGATGGATGAAGGAGAAGCAGAGAAGCTTTTGATCTGGTTAAATGTAAAAAACAAAACAAAAAGAAAAAAACAGGAACGTTCAGGGCCAGAGGATGGGAAATGAGAGCAGAAGTGACAGCAGGATTGTTTGTCGTTATTCTTGCATAACTAATTGGTCAGTCTGCTCTGATTAATCTCAGCGGGGGTGTTTTTCAGTTAGAGGGGGTAGGGGTTTGGTGGGGTTTGGTGGTGGGTGTTGGAGGAGCTTCATGACCGGATCAGCAGATCTGTGTGAACAAACTGAACACACTGCCCTCACTCCTTAACTGTCCTCACCTAAGACCTAATGTCAATCATTCAGGCTTAGCATATGTCCTGTGTGTGTGTGTGTGTGTGTGTGTGTGTTTGTGTGTGTGTGTGTGTTTGTGTGTGTGTGTGTGTGTGTGTGTGTGTGTGAGGCCAAACCCAAGTTGGTGGAGGTTAAACAGGTATTTGTGTCCCCAGGTCAGACCATCTTTCATTCAATTTCCTTTTAACAATCTAAACATACATCATGTGACCTTGAGGACACTTTGAGGGTAAAAGTTCACTTTAGTGGTCCAACAAGCAAATGTACAGTTTAGTGCCTTTATATCTGACAGTGCAGGTGGAACCTCACCAAAGGGGTTCCTTTTCAGAATGATGTTTTTTTTTTTAAAATACAGGTTGAGTTTACAAAGAACCCTTCAGGAACACTAGGCATGTTTAAGTTTTTCGGTGGAAAAATCTAGAACTTTTGTAGATACCGCTGTGTCAGAAAAGCCTGAAAACTGCGCATGAGAATTTAGCCACACACTTTTGTCCCATACGGTTTCCCGGATCTGCACGGGCGAGTTTTCAGGGGCTGTCCAAGGATCAGGAGGATGAAAGGATTGTGGGATTTCCAGGAAGAAGTTCACACGCTTCACAAGCACCCAGTCGGCGCTTTCACAGAACAGATGTGAAGGGAAACCACTAGAGGAAAAGGGTTTGCTTTCGGATGGGAAGTGTGAAACCTGACACGATTGCTTTATGAATTACCGTCAATGCGTTTTTTATTTTTTGTTTTACTATTATTATTTGGCGTGTGAAATTATAAAACGTGAGGACCTTCGAAAAGGTTTCACTTGCTAGTTCTCCCATGAAGCTTGTGAACGTTTGCATGAGCGAGTCAGAAAAGAAAAGGAAAAAGAAAGAGAAAAAGGGAAGAGAGATGAAAGTGGGTGAGGTTGCAGTACAGGCCCCTTTAGTGTTACGGTTAATATTTACAATAATAATAATAATAATAATAATAATAATAATAATAATGATGATGATAATAATGATTTTTATTTATACAGCAGTTTTTCATTTTGGGTCTTGAACTTTCACACGCATAAGAAAGAACAGAGAAGAGCCTGTCTGGTGAAAGTGTGATTTATTTTTTTTTTCCTATGCAAAATATTAACGGGCACTGCTGAGTCTATGTGTGTGTGTGTGTGTGTGTGTGTGGGCAGAGATGTGTGTTTTGGCATGTTTTTATATCTTTGTGAGGACCAAACGTCCCCACAAGGATAGGAAAGTCTGCGCGTTTTGACCTTGTGTCTCGTCTCGGTAAGTTGGTCCGCACTGAATGTCTTGAAAGGTCCTTACAAGGATAGCAAGACAAATGTGTGTGTATGGTTTTTTTTTTTTTCACGCCAGACTTCACACCCTGACTAAACTGAAGACCACAAGTTCACACATTTCGCAGGGCGAGACGCAAAAATAACTGAGGATGAGAGAGAGGAGCGGTCTGTCATCTATTTAAGAAAAATAAAATATATTAGCCTGCATGAAAGAGATAGAGTGTGCACACGAGAGATAATGTGTGAGATAGAGCTAGATAAATAGATAGAGAGAGTGTGAGATGGAGAGAGTGTGCATGGAGGAGGAAGGAAGAGAAGACAACCGCAGCCAAGAGTGAGAAAAAAAAACAAACAAAACAAACACGCAAAGGGCAGATAGAGTGAAAGTCATCCAGCAGTGTTAATCTACTTCATATCATATACAGTGGTGTGAAAAACTATTTGCCCCCTTCCTGATTTCTTATTCTTTTGCATGTTTGTCACACTTAAATGTTTCTGCTCATCAAAAACCGTTAACTATTAGTCAAAGATAACATTATTGAACGCAAAATGCAGTTTTTAAATGAAGGTTTACGTTATTAAGGGAGAAAAAAAACTCAAAATCTACATGGCCCTGTGTGAAAAAGTGATTGCCCCCCTTGTTAAAAAATAACTTAACTGTGGTTTATCACACCTGAGTTCAATTTCTGTAGTCACCCCCAAGCCTGATTACTGCCACACCTGTTTCAATCAAGAAATCACTTAAATAGGAGCTACCTGACACAGAGAAGTAGACCAAAAGCACCTCAAAAGCTAGACATCATGCCAAGATCCAAAGAAATTCAGGAACAAATGAGAACAAAAGTAATTGAGATCTATCAGTCTGGTAAAGGTTATAAAGCCATTTCTAAAGCTTTGGGACTCCAGCGAACCACAGTGAGAGCCATTATCCACAAATGGCAAAAACATGGAACAGTGGTGAACCTTCCCAGGAGTGGCCGGCCGACCAAAATTACCCAAAGAGCGCAGAGACAACTCATCCGAGAGGCCACAAAACACCCCAGGACAACATCTAAAGAACTGCAGGCATCACTTGCCTTAATTAAGGTCAGTGTTCACGACTCCACCATAAGAAAGAGACTGGGCAAAAACGGCCTGCATGGCAGATTTCCAAGGCGCAAACCACTTTTAAGCAAAAAGAACATTAAAGCTCGTCTCAATTTTGCTAAAAAACATCTCAATGATTGCCAAGACTTTTGGGAAAATACCTTGTGGACCGACGAGACAAAAGTTGAACTTTTTGGAAGGTGCGTGTTCCGTTACATCTGGCGTAAAAGTAATACAGCATTTCAGAAAAAGAACATCATACCAACAGTAAAATATGGTGGTGGTAGTGTGATGGTCTGGGGTTGTTTTACTGCTTCAGGACCTGGAAGGCTTGCTGTGATAGATGGAACCATGAATTCTACTGTCTACCAAAAAATCCTGAAGGAGAATGTCCGGCCATCTGTTCATCAACTCAAGCTGAAGCGATCTTGGGTGCTGCAGCAGGACAATGAACCAAAACACACCAGCAAATCCACCTCTGAATGGCTGAAGAAAAACAAAATGAAGACTTTGGAGTGGCCTAGTCAAAGTCCTGACCTGAATCCTATTGAGATGTTGTGGCATGACCTTAAAAAGTCGGTTCATGCTAGAAAACCCTCAAATAAAGCTGAATTACAACAATTCTGCAAAGACGATTGGGCCAAAATTCCTCCAGAGCGCTGTAAAAGACTCCTTGCAAGTTATCGCAAACGCTTGATTGCAGTTATTGCTGCTAAGGGTGGCCCAACCAGTTATTAGGTTCAGGGGGCAATTACTTTTTCACACAGGGCCATGTAGGTTTGGATTTTTTTTCTCCCTAAATAATAAAACCCCTCATTTAAAAACTGCATTTTGTGTTTACTTGTGTTATCTTTGAATAATAGTTAAATGTGTTTGATGATCAGAAACATTTTGTGTGACAAACATGCAAAAGAGTAAGAAATCAGGAGGGGGGCAAATAGTTTTTCACACCACTGTATATCAATACACACACACACACACACACACACACACAAAAGACTATGTGTTTTACGCACTCATTTTCTCAGCAGGTGATACAGAGAATGAAAAAAGTGGTAGGATGTGGATCGATAGTGAAACTCAGCAGAGTGGGAGAGAGTGAGAATAAGGAGACCGTGTGTGTGTGTGTGTGTGAGACAGAGAGAGAGAGAGAGAGAGAGAGAGAGAGAGTGAATTGATGCGATTAAAGATGAATCAGCAGGCATGTCACCTGTCTGCCTTCGGTTTCTCTGATTTCTGTGTCAGTACTGTAGGTGTGGATTGATTTTCCATAACAGAAACTCTGTCAGTAGAGCAGCAGCAAATCACAGGTTTATATTAATATACTGTAGACATCAATCATTTCTGTAGTAACAGCAAGAGTAACCGTTAATATATGGTGAAGTTGAGGACAGGACAGAGACGGTTTCCTCTTTTTCGTCAGGACTGTGAGCGCTCACCTCGTGGTCGGAGCCGTACTGGAAGTTGAGGCTGGGTGGGATGGAGGCCGTGGCTCTGGAGACGTCAAGGTCATGGCGAGGTGGCCGGTCGGGGACGACGTGGGTGCAGTTAAGAGCAGAATCCACCGCACGCCACTTCCTCATGGTCCTGAGACACGGCTCGAGCTTCATCTCTTCTACTGTTTCCTGATTCCGTTCTTTTAACTGTCATAAAACTAAACATTACAAAGGCTGTGTTTAATTAATGGAATCCAAAAAATTACCTTTGACTAAAGTTTACCAGCCTGGACAAAACAAAGCAAAACAAAAAAAAAGTCACAATTTTAGAAGTTGACGAAAGAAAACATTAAGCTGATTGGGTTAAGAACTGTCTTCAACACTTTATTAAACTCCGGAAGGTAAGTGCTGAAGCGTCAACTTAACAGAAGAAATGTGAGTCAGAAACACAGCCTGAATGAGCGTGATGGGAGATCACTTAAACGCCTGGGGACGTGGCATGGTTTCAAAAAGATCTGCAGTCAGAGCTGTGTTTAATATTAAAGTATTTTCATACACACACACACACACACACACACACACACACACACACACACACATACTATGATGAGAACTCACAAGACTAAACAGCTGTGTGCTCAAAAAATATATATTAAAAAAACACTTGGCCTGATGGCACGGACACAATCCAGGACTCAAATCATGATAGAGTTCTGGGTTCTGGGTTCTGAGGATCATTCTCACACATGAACTGGATTTAAAAAATATTAGTGTGTTTGAGATTTTTTTGTTTGGAACGTTAGAGGAGCACCTTCTAAAGGTGGCGCTGTTCATTTGAAGGACTCAGCTGGGTTTGGTCTTTGACTCATTAATGCTGTAATCAATTTCTTTACCGTGTCCAGTTTTATTTAATTATTTAATTGCCAGTTTGAAAAGGTAAGGACGTCGACAACTGAATGGCGGATAAACTTGTTGTGAGTCATTAGAAGGAAAGACAATATGAAAATAGAGAAAAAGTCCATCATACTCTATAAGGGCAAAGACAACGCTGACCAGGCCAGAAGATCAGACTAAATATAGCAGATTATTACCCTGACTTGTGATTGTCATATGATTGGTATTATTTCTGTTACTCATGTTGATAAACTCGCTTTTACACTTTCAATCTAATGACCTGACACTGTGCTAAAAATGCACACAATTTACCATGACAGCTCCATTCATCCAGAGGTACTTTTCCACTTACTTGACATTCATTCCGTTGCTCAATCTTCATGCATTTGGTTATGTCATCCCTCGTTCCTCTCTCTTCTTCAGTCACAAAAACATCCTCAATCTTTTCTTCACTTCCCAAATCCAATCCCGTTTCCGTTGTTTTGTTTTTTCTGCCTCTTGTCCTTTTTGCCACTGTGACTGTCAGCATCCAGCTCGTGCCAGGCTTTTGAGCGTCCGTGACTATCCAATCCGGAAATACCTGCAGTCATGTGACTCTCAGGATTTAGACCGAGGAGATCCAACGGCTGTGCCAACTTTGTCTCGTAATGTAAATGTGTGTTAAAGGGAAAAAAGCAGATGGTCGATCAGGGCTGTGACATCACACACTCAGACGCTTTTCCTCGTACTGTTAATGAGCAATCTGCTTTTAGCCTCCTAACCCCCCCCCCCCCGCCTGCCCCCCTCAGCTTCTTCCAGCTCAAAGCCTCACACTCCCCCTCTGACCTTCATCCACAAAACACCAGAAATGTGGAGCAGGACAAGGAGAAGGTCTGTCCGCAGGTCAACCCACTTCACTTTCAAAAAAGAAAATAAACGAATGAGTGTGTGGGAATCGTGTCCTTTTACATTGACCGGGATAAATCACCTCCCTTCCTTTTTTTATAAAAATGATCTTGAAAGATTAGAGAGTTTAAATGAAAGTTTGTTAATGGCATAAAAGTGTAACGTACTTTACCACCTAATTACTGTAACTAACTTTAAGCGCATTAATGATGATGATACCAATCCAACATGCAGCATCAGCTTCAGTACCAGCCCGAGCAAGAAATACAATTGTTTGGTTTTGATATGGTAGAAAACATATCGCATATCAGATCCTGTGGCAAGTAACAAAGACTGGACATGGATGTAGAATAGAAATACATTTATGGAACTGGAAATGATTACCTACTGTGTACCCCCCCCCCACCCCACACCTGCTGACTCCATGTCTCCATGTTCACTTAGGGTGCTTTCACACACCTACAGCATTTGGTGCGCACCAAACGTGTTGGGTCGCTTGGTTCGGTTCGTTTGTGTTGATGTGAATGCAATCTCTGTACTTTGGTGAGCACCAAATCAATCGATCCAAGACCTGCCTGAAGGGGTGTGGTCTCGTACCGCTTTATCTGCTCTACTTTGGTACAGTTCGTCTGGTGTGAAAGCAACCAAACCAAATCTGACGAAATGGTATAGTTTAATGCACTTTGTGTATAAGAGATACGGGATGTGGGTAAAATAATTTTCCCTTCCTGATGACTCGATTAAATTTTTCAAGCTATCGACTCGCGATGAAATCAAACAGAGGAGAAACGGAGTGCCGAAGAAATGAAGTGCCTCTCTGTATTCACATTAAAGATGAAAAATGTGTGGCTGGGCTGTTTCGATCGGCCAACGGATTACCTGATGGATCTGCAGGAAGATCGCCGGCTAATGATCATTCAGGAGGGGGTCACGTCTCTTCTCCCTGAAGTGGCGCGCAAACCGCCGTTGGCGAGATGAATAAACCAGGGAACTGGTTTGGAGTCGCAGCCGCGAATCGTGTTCGAAATTATTTATCTGAAAATAATGATTTGCAGGTACAATGCAGTGCGCGAGGATCAGCACCATGAGCGCAAAGCAAAGCTGTTCCTCCGTGATTATTGAAAGTGGCGCGATTTTCTGAAAATAGTCTGTTTCCGGTGCCGATGGGCTTCGCGGTCTATTTTGGTTCGTTTAGAACTCTGCACATGTGAAAGCAAACCGTACCAACGTCTGTTTACTACATTGTAACATTTTTCTGACTGGTGCGGACTAAAGCAATCGAACTATAGGTGTGAAAGCACCCTTAGACAACTTCTGTTATACTGAACTCCCAGCAGCCTAACACACATGATGTCGTTATGTAATCCCTGCTATCAGTTATCACCCAGATGAGGATGGGTTCCCTGTTGAGTCTGGTTCCTCTCAAGGTTTCTCCCTATTGCCATCTCAGGGAGTTTTTCCTTGTCACTGTCGCCGTGACCCTTGGCTTGTTCATCAGCGACTATCTCATTATGATCATTGTTAAAAGCTATATAAATAAAACTGAAATTGAAATTTGTGCATGTCAGAGGGTCGAGATGTCTCACATGAGATTTTGCTGCACAGCTCATACATACTTGCACATATGCACGCGAAATCTAAGTCAACATTTAGAGCTGATTAAGCTGAACAACTTGCATGTCATGGGCTCAACTTAACAGGAAGTCAGTTATTTTGTGTCGTTTGCCAAAACACACCCAAAGGAATTTGATCTACTCCTCCTATGGAACTTATACGATCGTCACCAAACCGGGTCTACTGTATGTGATCTAAAGACATTGAGGATGTAAAATTTTAGTGGGGTTTTTGATATCTCAAATGGGTCAGACTTGCTTGTCAGACTAAAGATATCTCAAACAGGTCAGACTAAAGTCACACTAGCAAGCAACTTTAACATCCTAAGCTCCACTCGAGGATGATGCTTCACCACTATCCTTTCAGGTTTTAAAAATGTGGTTTACAGTTTTTAACCTAATTTTATAAGTTTTAGCAATCTCCTTAACTGTTTTTTTTTAGCTTGATGCAGGACGATAATTTGCTAAACTGTATTAATAACTATTTAATAATCTAATGGAAGCCTCTTAACATTTTGCTCAGTTAAAAGCAGGTGGTGACAGTTCAGGTGTGAATTGCTTACGTTACTGTAGGTATTTATATAAGATGATCGTGAACAACAGCGATATATTTCTACAGAACAGATTCTATAGCACATGCCAGTAATAAGCTCAGGAATTTACTTTATTTAGGATTTATTCTCAGGAGCTAAATTAAAATTCTCAGGGTGTGATGTTCCTGCCCATGCTGCAGCACATGCTCTCAATATTTATGGGGATTCCTTGATGGTGTTTCTTGCTTGTTTTCATTTGTGTTGTTGTACTTTTACTTTGCGCCGTAATCATGTGTAATCAGTTACTGAAAATGAGTCACTGAGTTATGAAGGTATGAGATAAAGTGTTATTGGTTTCCTGGGAGATTTGCCAGCTCCCTTGTCCAGTTAAAGATAAGCGCAGAGCCGAGACTCCGGCTGAGACGGAACAGATCGACAGATTCACTGTATTTAGTTGTATTATTGTTTATTTTCATGTTTATCCCCCATAACATGAGCACACTCATTCAGGTAGTTAAACAGATACTGGATAAGTGTGTGTGTGTGTGTGTGTGTGTGTGTGTCACCTCTAATCCAGCCTGTTTAGTGAAACGGTCAGTAAATTGGCTGCCATATGGCTCAGGCCACATGGCTCATGGAGTGGAAGCGTGGCACTCGTACTGCTGCGCTAATTTCTCTAATTATCAGACAGTCTGGGAGGAGGCTTAGGACCTCACGGCCCGACGGGTCTCAGCTAGTGCCAAAGAAAAATCTGCCATGAGGTCTGCACCAGCTGTGAGATGAGACAAAAGACAGATAAAGAGACGTATTTTTTCCAATGTTAGTTTAACATCTAGATTTTTGCCTGATTAACGTGTTTAAATAAATTCATACCAGGACCTGACAAATCAATAACTATTAATAGGCTGATTGAGTTCGTGCCAGCCGGAGGAGCAATGGAGCCGTGCACATCAGTGTACAATAACGTGTCAACAGTCACACTTAATTATCAATAACGATATATTTGACTCAGTGCTCCTTAGAGTGTGTGTGTTAATATCCGGGAGGAAATACCTCTCGGTGAATCATGTTTATACCTCAAACTTTGATAATCTTGTGGTTTGACTCCTCCTCCAAATGTACTGTTTCCTGTCTACACCGATCAGCCACAACATCTACAGTACACCACCCCCAGGTCAACTGATCCACAATGGTTATCATTTATACACCAGTCTCACAGGATCGTGGGGACTCGATGCTCACCCATGCCTACGGGGACCAAAGCCCAGCCCGTTCTGTTCAATCCCACATAAAAGCCAAAGCAGTACAAACTGCTGAAAAAGAAGATCGCAATGTCACAGATCCGACCTCCAAACTCAGATTCCAATCCGATCGAGTCCCACGGGATGCACCGGACAAACAAGTACGATCAACAGAGGACCTTACCCACAACCCACAGCACCCAAAGGATCCGTGCACCAACATCCTGGTGCCAGACACCACAGCACTCCACCCAAGAGCCACACCTGAGGGAATACAGCTGTCCCAGGGGAACCAAAGGGGAACCAAAATCCTAGATGGAGTCAGTGTTAATAGATTTTAGGGTTTAGCTGATCGGTGAATGATCAACAAGCTGCTGACGAGCCACGCCCCTCCAGAGAACTGAGCAATAAGCAAGGGCTGGGCTCTTTTGTTTTATTTGTTTAAACCTGGCCAATACAAAACTAACAAAAACCAGAGAATGTTTTTCCCCCTCTTTTTTATTTCGGCGCCGCCTCTGCAGTACCATCTGAATGTCCAAACATGACTAAACTGTGCATTTGCATAAAACGTCCCCTTTACAAAATTTGGATTTTCAGAGTTAAGCAAGTTTTGAGAGACACACACAATCAAGAACAATGGATTAAAGAAAAAAAAAAAAACGTTATAACGAACAAACCACCACAAACGAGTCGGCTAATAATGCAGGATTGCGCAATGTTCTTAAAGTCTTGTTTAAACTTGTTTCGTACTGTACATCACTACATACTCATCGTTTCCTAAACAGCTGTTTACACAAACACAAAATTTTCACCTGGAATTTTTTCTGACTGTACAACTGTATGGTGACCTCACAATGCTGAAAAAGTTGCAGCAGCTTCCACAAGTCAGAGTGTAAACATAACCACAGCTCGTAATACATACAGTACGCTATGGTGGACCAGCGTCTTTTCATGTTAGAGAGAAATCGCAAAGCATCATCTTCCTGCCAATTATGAAGCACAGACACTAATTTAACACACATTACATTACATTAACCATATTACACACATGTACTTTTCCTCTGCATGTGGTGTCTGGCTCTCTGAAGGTGTCACACTGCTGATTATTCTGAATTAAGTGAGAAATTGTTACAGAAAAGATGCAGAAGATTGTAAGGGCGTGGTATGAGTGCTGATCTTACCTGGTAATTCAGGGGTAGTTCAGTGGAAATACTTCAGAATCGTTACCAGCACACACACACACACACACACACACACGCACGCACACACGCACACACGCACGCACACACACACTCACACACACACACACACACACACACACACACAGAAGAAGAAAGGGTGATACGAGTGTATTGTTACTGTAAGTATTTCCAAATAAAGCTGGAGATTTGGGGACAAAGCGTTAGAGGAGCGTGCGAGTCTCATTAGCTCATGTGCTTGTGTAACTCCATCACACACTCGGTCACGAGCGGCTTCACGCTCACATCAGCTTCAGACCAGCAGCACTCAGTGGACGACCCTTATAATACTGAACACTCATAGAGGTCCATGTTCTTTCATTTCTTCATCTGTTCTTCACAGTGTCTATGTGATCACGTTTACATCCAGCTGATGATCAATAGAAACACACCATCAGGCAAAAAAAACAAAAACATTTCACCTCTTGTTTTTGACTTATAGATTGTATTTAATGTAAAACTAGTATTTGACATTTAAAAAATGAGCTTAGATATTTTATATATATATATAAGGGTTTAAATTAGTAAAAACTTTAATATCAAATAAAATACATTTGGTTTATTTTATTATATTTTATATGCCAGTTATACGTTTAATATTTTTATTTGATAAAATGAATGAATTTGATTCTTTTTGCAGTGAAGTGAAATTTATTTTTTAACTTCTTTTTTCCCCATTTATATTTTTTCCACTAAACTCTCCTTGTTTCCTTGTGTCCCTATTCTTTAAATAGTTTGTTTGTAGATGTAAAGAAATACCCCGGTCGTGACAGCAGCTTGCCAATGATATAAAATGATATAAAATGATATAAAAGAAACATCACTTCCTGAAGTGCAACGATGGAAAATGTAAAAAAAAATTATTTATAATAAATGCAACCTGTGATGCTGAGCACTTCTAAATGAGAGCTAGAGGTGATCTGTGAAAGGTCAAAGGTCACCAGGTTGGTGTTAATGACCAGAATAATGTGGATTTGAATCCCGAAGTTTACATCAAAATTTTCACAATTTTGAACAAATTTTCTAAAGAATTTGAAAAAAGTACAGGTACATTATTCAATTATCTGTAGTTATGTAACAAAAGTGATCAAACAACGTCCTTCTGTATACAGAATGAAGAATTACTAGAGTAAATTTGATGCTTTTTTCTTTAAATAAATTAAGAAAAAGTTCCCCTGTGGTTATGATTATGTTTAGATTTACAGTAAGTGTATGAAGCACAGTCAGCACTGTGGCCTCGCACCTCCAGGTTTGATGGTTTGATTCCTGCCACAGGTGTGTGTGTGTGTGTGTGTGTGTGTGTGTGTGTGTGTGTGTGTGTGTGTGTGTAGTTTCCTCCTGTACTTGGTGAGTTTTCTCTGGATACTCCAGTTTCCTCCCACAGTCCAAAGACATGCCATGTGTGTGTGTGTGTGTGCACTGCGATGGATTGGTGCCTGTCCAGGTTGTACCCCTCCTCATGGACAAAGTCTCCTGGGATAGACTTTAGACACACAGGATAAGCGCTACAGTATACAGTAGCGTAGCACTGAAACATGTGATGCCTCCTACTTCATCTCTTTTGAACTTTTGGTCTTTAATACTTAATGCACTCTTCCCCCTCAACCGAGCCCAACAAAAGGTCTGGATGGAAATCCCCAAGTTCCAGCTCTGTGGTCTTGGAAAAAAAAGGTCCCTCAGGAGGTCTTTGGATAATTAAGGGCTCTTTGTGTCCCTCAAGGGGCTTCCTCAGACAAACAAGCCAAAGAACTAGTTAATGTTAAAGATTGAACGTTTGGATTCTTGGATTTTGTCCCACAGAACGTTTTTGGGATGATAAGTTGTTGAAGGATAAGGAAGTGACGTTCTCCTCTTCAGTCTGAAATCCAGGAGGCCAAACCAGTGGTGACATCTGACACCTTGACTGTGAACATGCAGTCGTTTGAGATCAGTTTGCACACTACTGTATGGTGGTCCGGTTCTTGCAGCACAGCTTCATGTTTGTTAGCCCCTATTGCGCCACACAGAATAATCCCCTGGTCCATGTGGTGCGTCTGTAGGATGGAGGTACTGGACTTTTATAGCATTGAGCAACTACTCTGTAAAATCTACCCCCGTCGCTTCGACTTGCGACCACTGTTCCTCTTTCTTCTGACGTTGCTCTTCTGTGTTTGACTCGATATCAAGACTCAAAACTTTTCCCCTTGGACCTTCAAATAATCGTTCAGCTTTGCTGTCTGACCTGCACTTCTAACGCAAACTTCAAACTTCTTTGATTACGTTGAAATCTTACATAAAATCTTACACTGCAAATCAACTCGCTAGAATCATCGAGCTTCCTTTTCACTTTTTATTTTCTAAATGAAGTGTAGCATGGAGACTCTTTTCTTGTTGTTCTCGCTAATCCTAGAAACGAACAAACACAGAACCTGAACTTGTATTTTTCATGGAGAAACCGGAATCTGTTTCTGAAGAAGTTTCGTTTCTTACAAAGCTATCTTTATACTGGCATTAATCTTTCAAAACTGAAACCACAAGCTGCGATTTAAATCTGGACAAAATCTGAAGCTCAGCCAACTTTCTTCACCAAAAACAAACAAACAAGCTGTCTGCTGATTCTTTTGCCTTTCTTCTCACGAGTCTCCAGAGTCACAAAATGCACAAGTGTCATGTAGACTTAATGTGGACGACAGATGACAACGAAGCAATTCCTCCACTCCACATCTGTTCCGAGAAACCAAGCAACAGTTGTGGAGTTGAGTGTATCAACAAATATCCAGTTTCAGATTAAGATTTTGTTGCTGGGCAGCGCGGTGGTGTAGTGGTTAGCACTGTCGCCTTGCACCTCCAGGGTCTGGGTTCGATTCCCGTCTCTGTGTGCATGGAGTTTGCATGTTCTCCCCGTGCTTGGTGGGTTTCCTCCGGGTACTCCGGTTTCCTCCCACAGTCCAAAGATATGCAGGTTAGGCTAATTGGCATTCCTAAATTGCCCGTAGTGTGTGATTGGGTCTGTGAGTGTGTGTGTGTGTGTGTGCCCTGCGATGGATTGGCACCCTGTCCAGGGTGTACCCCGCCTAGTGCCCGAAGTCTCCTGGGATAGGCTCCAGGTCCCCCGCGACCCTGAACACAGGATTAAGCGGTATAGAAGATGAATGAATGAAGGATTTTGTTGCTGTTTCTATTCCAAAGAACCTCTGCAAAATGATCAGCATCGGCATAAAAGACACAAAAACAAGACCAAACTTCACCAGATCGTCGTTGGCTTCAAGCCGAGTTTCAACAAACGCAGGAGTGAAAATAAATGGCCATTATTAAGTCTAGTCTAGAGCTAGTGCAGCATGAAGTTCACCTGAACTGAAGAATCATCTCTTAGACCTGCTGATGACCTGCTGATGACCTGCTGATGAGGACGAGGAACTGAAAAGTGACAGAGTTGATTATTGCCCGAGTGTTTTATTCTACAGGGTTGCTATTTTGTTCCAATTACTGCCAGGAGTGTTCATGTCAAAGCAGGACTTTTGAGAGTAAAAACTCCTTTTATTTCTCTATATAAACCCCTAATACACTAATGCACTTATCCCGGTGTTTCACTAGTGCTTGGACACCATCGAGGTTGAAAGTTCTTTCATTACGCCGGAGTCGTGATCAGACTACCTGCTTAACGTCTGAAAAAAAAATAACGTGCCATACTTTTTTTCCCATTTATGGTTGCATTTAATGTTGTGGAACGTCTGTGAACCAGGTGAGTTTCTGCTGCCACTTACGCAGATATAAACAGTTGGTCTTGAACAAGACCTTTAATATTAATATAAACCTGTGTTTTTGGTCAACGGCAAACCAAGCGCTCTTAAATGTCAAGCACTTCTTTATTTCTGCAAAGGTCTAAGATCAGGACTCTGATTTGTTCTCCAGTCATGATACCTGACTGCGGTGTGAGATAACGAAGGTGATTCTTACATCCTGAGGGAGTTTAAACTGCAGAAATAAAACATAATTAAATAAATAACTGGCCACGCACTGTAGAAGTTGTTTTGCCGAGCCAAAAAAGGACAACATGTCACAGTGAGGTTTGCTTTCTTGGGCTTGAGTCCAGGTTTCAATCGTTTCAATGCGCTAAATGAAACGCTAACCTTCATCTTTGGTACGCTTCCTCCAATGTCATTTTGAAAGACAGAGGTGTGAACTCTGCGGTTTTCATCAGCTTCGCATTCTCTCTTTGGTTTCATGTCCCTGTATAGCACTGGTCATCGCAAAACCACTCTCAAAAAGCCCTCTGAATACAACAACATTAAAATAATGCAAAACTAAAGGAAAGGAAAGACCTAACATCACACCTTTATTGGAGAGCGTTATAATAACCTGTGGCGTGTGGGGAAGCTCTGCAGGTAGTTGGTTTTAATGCCAAGCTGAGAATCTGAACTTTCTCACACTCCGCGCAGTCAGGTGCTAGTGAGAGAGAGAAGCTGCAGTGCACTGACAAAAGCCACAAAGTTCACACCTCTGTGTCTGAAAACGTCAACGAGAATATCTGCGTTTAATCGCCTCAGCCTTAGCACATCATCCACCCTCAGTGTGGAATAAAAACCGCTGTGGTGAATGACCTCATGCTTTCTGGTCCCAAAAACAGCAGATTGATGACCAGCAGCATCGTGATGCTATATAGGGCAGATGCCACACGTTTTAACTCCTAGCTGTCCAGAGAAGAGGCACCGGTAAGGGGGAGGGGGGGGGGGTCTTACTGCCTGGTAGCACCTCAGCCGCCGGTTCGATCTTGACCTCAGGTTGACCTTTGTGAGTTTCCTCCTGGTATCCAGGTTCCTCATTTTTAATCTCTCTGATGCAGCATATGGTCTATGAATCTTGATTGTTTGTGAGCCACCAATAAAGACGAACAGAACAAGAGAAGAAGGAAGTTGAAGTTGGTGCTATGCCTAATATTATTTCTCATTTAGAAAAAGCGTCAAGCGCGATGTTCTTGCAGGTCTTCCTACATGATCCACTGTGGCTGTGTAGGTCATGGGATGAGACCATGTTTTTGGAGGAGACAGACGATGCTAATGATGTCGTGTTCTAAGCATAACTTCCATGTTCAGGTACGGTTGGCTTTTTTATTGGAGCCACGTTGTACCAAGTGGCCCTGAGCTCGTATAATGCTTCATGTCAGGGCAAGATGCAAAGTGTTCATATTACACAAATGTACCAAACGTTGGCAGTCAAGTGTACCAGGATCTATATCATGGAGTGAAAGCACCCTATTTTCCAGATCCTCATCCAGAGAATGGTTCCATGTCACACCCAGGATACCCAGGATAGACTCGGGACGCATCACCTGCCGGGCCAGGATTATAACCTGAGTGCAAAAATACTCAGGTTAAAACTTTACTCTCGAACCCACTCTTCGTCAATTATGGTGTGTGTCACTGGTGTTTTTTCTGTGAAGGCAGAGGAAAGCAGAAACTTTGTCTAAACCAGAATTTACACAAAGCGAGAGTGTGGCTGTGAGCGGCCAATGCCACTGGTGACCTGGAAAGCAGACATTAGATCATTCGGTTCTTCTTACCACGAATGAGGAGGACGTTCCTGGTAATGACGCAGTGTAGTGTTTAAACAAACAAAGACCATTCTGGCCATTTATTTAATTAAACTATTAAGAACTAAGACAGCCATGTTCTCAAGAAAGAATAAAGAAACCTCTTCATTATAATATATAATTATCCCGTCCTTTATTATTACTACTGCATGTGCCACATTAATGTCACTCTTGCTTTCTTATCACACCAGCATCAACATTTTCTTTCTCTCTTGAAACTCCTGATGACGATGCTTACCTCGACTGGATCGTCTGACTTGAAGAGAGCTACAGTACAGTATGACTCATGGCTAATTATGAACATTTTCCAGATTACCAGAACCGCTGGTCTCTAATTCATTAGAAAAATTATTGGCTCTATATTTACCGTAAAGAGTAATATTACTATCAATAGCCAGTTCTTTTCCCCTTTTCCTTCATGAGTCATTTAAATAATTTGGGCTAAAGTGACTAATTTGGAGCATCTTCAAGGGTGGTAATCTGTAAGAGAATAATCGGCGTGGTGTAACAGGTGGGATTGGGGATTAAAAACAAAGAAATCTGTCTGAGAGACGAGTCAGGATTTATTCCCAAATCCTTCTGATCAGTAATGAGTGTGTTGCTCATTAAACCAGAGCAGAGGGAGAGAGAGAGAGAGAGAGAGAGAGAGAGAGAGAGAGAGAGATGGGAAGCGTAGATGAGTCAGACACGTCTAGATTTAGAAAAGCACACCTGCAGTGAGGGGGAAGGGGAGAGGTGCTCTGAAGGTGATTTTTATTATTGCATCATGCAACTGCAGGATAATGTTTAAGGTGTAACGCCTCAGATTTCCTCAAAACGGTACAGATATATAGTCGTTGCATTTATAAGCTTCTGACCTCATTTCCTTTCATCTTCCTCCCCCTTCTTCTTCTTCACCTCTTTTCCTTGTTCCCGTCTCTCTTCAGCACTTTGACCTAATTCTCTTCATCTAATCTGCTGCGCTCAGACCGTCTTTTGGACAACAATCAACTCTGCTAATTGTTTAAATCCCCTCCGTCTTTAACTACTGTACTGTATAGCGCTCGCGTTTGAGCAACAGGCAACAGGTTTGTGTGATATAATGATTCAATCATCTCTACAGGATGTTACACTGCCACAACTTCCTGTGATGATGATCACTCCCGTTGTATTATTTATGCGCTTTTTAGAGTTTTTTATTAACCTGAACGGCTTGTCTTAAGTGTTCTAAGCTCAGTACTGTGATGACTATGAAAAAACCTCCTGGAAAATAAAAGATCCAAGGAATTCAAATTCCTGAACTCAGCTCGTGGCGTTAAATCAGAATGGACGCTCACAGTATCAGCTGTATCTTAGTGAAAGTGCTTCTGTGACTGGTTGTGAATGTGGGTTTTGTCAGGCAGCTGATCTCTCCTCAGTACTGCGGACCGTACAGACCTACTCTCACCCACGCTGAGACGCACAATTTGTGTCATTAACCACTGGACAACACCTGGGACACGCCCACTCATACAGAGAGGGACATATCACAGGTGCTGTTACTGTCTGTTATCAGCACTCTCACCAAAACATATTACTCAGTTTTTAAAACCCATTACTGCAGACGCACCGTACGGTCGCTGAAGGATTTTTGCTCTTGCGTCAGTAAGCAGGTCCGGCCTACACGGCTAGTAATATCATCTCATCCTTGCTCACGCTTCTTAAACCTGAAAAACTAGAAATACTTGTTTTCCTGTTTTTGCCTCTGGAGTTTTTGGAGATTAAAACATTCAAGGAAAAATAAATGACACCTAGTGAACGTACAGTAAGGCCAAACCTAGCATGATGTTATCAGTGACGTGGCACCGTTTCCCAGCATCCGTCTGCTGAAAAACGCACCGTCATCATTATTGTGATCTTCATCATAATCTACATCACCTTCAGCCTCCTCCTCCGCATGTGGGTGAAGAATCAAACTGAAATTCAGAACGCTGCAGAAAAGAGAAGCTTCAGCTTGAGACCGTAGGCGATTCGAGAAGAATAGAAAACTTACTCATAAAGTATAAATAACCTCAGCTGCAGCTGAATGACCTCCAGACACTTCCTGTCTCAGAGCTTATGGGGAAGTTCACAATGGGCATGAGGTCAATCAATCAATCAATCAACTGATTAATCAGTCAATTAATACAAACCATTTTTCTCTCATTCGTTTTCTCTCAATCCCTTTCGTGAGTTTCATTAACAGTCCAATATGACAATTTAAGTGTAATTTAATAAACGAATAAATAAAGAAACATAAATAATTATCCAACTGATTTGTATTTAAAGTTATTTTGAAGGAAAAGATTAAAAACATCATCACACTGACCACCTCCACCTCCACCCCCCCCCCCCGACCCCCATATCTGTCTCTTAGTGCTGCAGTTATCTGATTATAGATTGTGTGTGTGTGTGTGTGTGTGTGTAAGTGTGTTGGTGTACATGCGTCATGAAGGCCATTCTTACCATTGTGGTTTGTTTGTTTGTTTGCTGCAGAAATGTTTATGTTGTTGGTCCCAACAATAATCCGTTTATAGAAACGTACAAAATAAAAAAGAAGAAAAAAAACCCATAAATTTAGGAACAAAGATAATATTTTTGCTGCTTCTTCTCTGCACACAGAGTCATGTTAGTTTGTTCCAGTATTTATGACTACCCAAACTGTGTGTGTGTGTGTGTGCGTGTCACTTTTTGTTAACTGCAATTATTGCCGAATGACCCGAATTTAAGCTGGAAGTCTTGAGTGATTCATTTCAAATTGAATGTGTTTGTGTACAGAGGCCACACGCCAAAAAAAAAAAAAAAACCCTCATCTTTGTTCCAATATTTATGGACCTAGCTGTTTTGAATAAATTTCCAAACAACTTTCCTGAGGCTTTGCACCGCTTTCTTACCGCATGAGCGCTTCCAGTGCACCTTCACTTTCTCAAGAAATACATTTGAAAAGACACAAACGGACACATACAAGTAATTACATGAAATTATTATTACTATTATTATTATTATTATTTACGTTGACTGTCATGAGTAATTAATATGATGTGAAATAAACGACATTATGACATTATAATAACCGTAATAAACAACACAAGAGGATAAAAAGGGGATTTATTCAATTTCAAGATTCAAATAACTTCATTAATCCCAGAAGGAAACTGTTTAAATTGCTCAACCAGGCATTATGGTAAATATTATATTAAACAGGAAGTAATATGTACTTATAAGGACTGCAGCTGAAATAAAGGAAGCAGTGTTGCGTTGTTTTAGTCGACACACTTCTGAAAAATCATTTTCGTGTTCCACTGACAAAAAGCTCCCGGGGATCATAAAGAAGAGGCGTGTTAGTGAAGTGTGGAGTGACGAGAGACAGAGTGTGTGTGTGTGTGTGTGTGTGTGTGTGTGTGTTCTCCACAAACTCGCAAGGCAGCTTTACAGGAAAAAACACCATTCTAAATTTAAAATTAAAACCCCCTCGTTTTGTGCTATTTGTGTGTGTGTGTGTGTGTGTGTGTGTGTGTGTGTGTAATTAATGAAGCATGTGTGTGTGGGGAGGTTGTGCACTGTCTTTGAGGCTCTCACTCGGACACTTCTGCCGTTCGTCCTGTCCTCGTCCCCCGTCCTCGTCCCCCGTCCTCGTCCCCGTGCAGTCCCTCTCTCGCTCCTCCGTGGACCCCTGGCTTCTCCTTTCTCGCTCTCAGTTCTGCTCTGTTTCCTCCTAACGTTCAGAGGGTTTTTTTTTACTTCCTTCCCTCCATCCAGGTTTCTGTAAAGCTGCGTTGGAAACGTGTTGATGGTGTAAGATGTGTTTTCAAGGCAAATTAATAAATAAACAAAATAAAACAAAACACCAATTTCAGGAATCATGTAAATTCACGAAATAACGTCTGATCAACACCGAGCGGTAAATAAACTTCATTTCTTATCAGGAAATTGGAATAGTATCTAAAAAAAACTGCTGTGTCATGAGGGTGATGTCACTTCCTGTGTTGTACGGTAAACATGCCGGCGGTAATTTTGGACACAGGAAGTGGAGTGTGTAGGAGGCAGCAGGACTTATTAATAGTATTTTAAATTTCCTAAACAGCATGATGCCGTTTCCTGTCAGAGCCAAGGAGTGTTAAATGCTTCGTTTGTATTTGTTCTGCATCATTACAGAGAGAGAGAGAGAGTGTGTGTGTGTGTGTGTGTGTGTGTGTGTGTGTGTCACGGCTCATGCTCCAGGTACAGCACTTAGGCAACAAATACCTACAGTCTTAGTGTTTCTGTATTAGTGTGTGTGTGTGTGTGTGTGTGTGTTAATGTCATATGTAGCAAATGAATTCATTATTTTAATTATTTTTATTTTTAGAAAGTAATCTAATAGAGATAATGGACACAGATATACGGTACGACTAGATGAATCAGACGGACTGATCAGGGTTCCGGCACTGCGGTTCCGGCGTACTGAGAACCTTCTACCCTCCTGGTGTCCAGGCTGTAGTGAGACACTGGGATACAGTGAGTCCATTAGTGTCTCAGGGGATTATATCGAGAAATAAAGGGAGTAAATTTTACTCTCAGAAATATCTTCTGTTATTCTGAACAGTCACAGACGTACACCTTCGTGTTACACTTTGTTTATGTTACATGTCAAATAAAAAAATGAAACGAGGGAAAATTATTTAAATCATTAACGTTATCAGTAGTGCAATTCCTTCCTTTCTCTGTCATTTAAAGATAAAGCCTCGTAAACACTCGTAATGTCCAATCATGAGTTCTGATGTCTGCCGAATTTATTTTCACACTCATTGGTTATAAGAAACGCATCAAATCAGTCCATTATTGCACAGCGTGAGTCACTAGCATGTGAGCGTCTCATGCGTCGTTAGCGCTGTGTGTCTCTCAGCACGTTCGACCGCTCGCTCAGTTCCACAGCACTTCCTGCAGCGGGTGGAAGTGTGCAGTACACACACCTACAGCCCTGAAGCTACAGACGCTGACTGACTGGTTCAGGAAACACACACACACACACACACACACACACAAAGCAAAGTCATAGTAACTTTTGTTAATTAGAGTTCAGGATGCTTTAATATGAGAACAGGTAATTAGATAAAGTACACCTGACACACCAATGTACAATTATACAGGTGTTAGTTTTATAAACCACGAGCCCTAATTATCCAGGTTTATGATTAATGATGATTTATGGTTATGACATCAAAACGATACAGTTTTTTATTTTCTGTTCTGGCCTGATCATTTTACTGTCCATAAGATTGTTATCTTAAAGACAAACGAGACTTGAAATAAACAAGATTTCTATATCAAAGGCATGACACCTATACACACACCTATACACACACGTATACACACACCTATACACACTCCTATACACACACCTATACACACTCCTATACACACACCTATACACACTCCTATACACACACCTATACACACACATATACACACACATATACACACTCCTATACACACACCTATACACACACCTATACACACTCCTATACACACTCCTATACACACTCCTATACACACTCCTATACACACACCTATACACACTCCTATACACACACCTATACACACTCCTATACACACTCCTATACACACACCTATACACACACATATACACACACCTATACACACTCCTATACACACACCTATACACACTCCTATACACAGTCCTATACACACACCTATACACACACCTATACACACACCTATACACACTCCTATACACACACCTATACACACTCCTATACACACACCTATACACACTCCTATACACACACCTATACACACTCCTATACACACACCTATACACACTCCTATACACACTCCTATACACACACCTATACATACTCCTATACACACACCTATACACACTCCTATACACACACCTATACACACACCTATACACACTCCTATACACACTCCTATACACACTCCTATACACACACCTACAGTATACACACTCCTATACACACTCCTATACACACTCCTATACACACTCCAAAACATGTCTACACCAATACACATATATGTCTACACACCATTCCAGACGTCTGAGTTTCTCCAAAATAAGAGTTTATAAACAAACATCAGGAGTCAAACGCTGTTTCATGAACTCCGATCTGATGTAACACATAACCTGATTCAGGTGTTATAACACTTTCCAGCTCGGTGTGTGTTCTGGTCTACTGATGGACGCAGTGCTGAGACACTGTCATGTGCACTGAGTTTCACGTTCCTGGTATAAGATGGTGACAACTACAGCGGAGTTTTATCTGTTTGGCATCGTCACCATTCTAACAGAGCTGTTATAACTAGTCATAAGGACAGCTGGTGCTCTTCGGAATGTTTCCGCAGGTACTGTATGTAGTGAGAATGCGGTGTGACGGAGGGCTTATGATACGCTCTGAACACGGCTCACGAGGACGAGAGGGAAATCACGAATCGCTCATTTAAGGGGAAAACAAAAAAACACACCTTAAGGTGAGTCAGTCAGGGACTTTCCTCTGCCCGGACTAGACATAAAGTCTAACAGCCTTCGCACCTCAATCACTTCCTTTCACCTCATCAGACGGTGACATCACATCTGTGCCGAGCCCTGATTGGACTTTGAGTCATCGCGCGCCATCACATTGACCTTTGACTTCAAGAGTAGTAAAAGCGTGACACAGCCCGTGTCTGTTCGGCCTCACGTGGGAGTGATCAGGCTTCAGGTTTTGGTCTTATGACACACACACGCACACACACACACACACACACTACAGCATTATACTGCAAATATCTGTCACATGACAGCTACACACACACCCACAGACATGCATACACATATAGTCGCGTGGCCTGGACATGTTCAGACAAGTATACAGCAGCTACAGTAACACACACACTCACACACACACACACACACAGTGTTTTTAATAACACACACATCCTGGTAGAGTGAAGAGGAAGACCTGAGCTACACAGTAACACAAAGCTGATCTACAGGAGGATACAGTAAGGGGCTGAGACGGAGAGAGAGATTAGTAAATAAATATACAAATAATTATTTAACATAAACTACTAGATGAACAACTAATATTTTTAATTATTATTATAACTGCCTGCTATACATTTTTAAAATAATTAAAATCTAAATTATTATTATTATTATTATTATTAATAATAATAATAACAACAATTATAACAATAATAATAATAATAATAATAATAAATGTCATGTTTTGTTAAGTAATATATAAATTATACAAATACAAATATCTAAAAAAAACATATTTACTTGTATTATTTTGGTATTCTTAAAAGTCAAAAATATAAATATAATAATAATAATACTAATAATACTAACATGTGTGTGTGTTTGTGTGTGTGTGTGTGTGTGTTTGTGTGCGTGTGTGCATGTGTGTGTGTGTGTGTGTGTGTGTGTGTGTGCATGGCATGGGATGTATTGGACCTGTAGCCCTTCCTGGGGAACCAATTCCATCCTCGTGCCCTCAGTCTCCTGGGACAGACTCCAGGCCCCCCGCGACCCTGTGAGAAAGCAGTGTAGACGATGAGTGAGTGAGTGAGTGAGAGAGTGAGAGAGTGAGTAATAATAATATAGCGCTTATACATAATGTATTCAGTGTAAAAGATTAAAAGCGTTGTGTTAGACCACATTAAAGGATCAGTGGCACGAATTATTAACACGCTGACAGAAACGTTAGTGAGAATCATTACAGATCATGAAACTATTCAACACGTGATGTTCCGAATATGAAGCAAAGAGAAAATGTGTGTTCTTTTGATTACAGCAGGATTATGCGTGTTATAACTCTTAGTAATAATCATAATAATCATCGTGTCTGTAACGAGCGCAGTAACGGATCTCCATTAACAAGACGGACTCAGAGTCTCTGTAACGTCCACTTTCACTGGTTTACTAACATTAGCGATAGCAGATAACAAGTAGTAAAGGAAACCTCTACTGGTGGCCCTGTGTGTGTGTGTGTGTGTGTGTGTGTGTGTGTGTGTGTGTGTGTGTGTGTGTGGCCTTAAACACATAAAAGCCTTGCCTGAGGCACTGTGAGATGGCTCACAGGAAATTCATGTGTGACACACACTTACACACGCTATGCTTTATCTGCAGAACAAAGGCATATCACTTCACACACACATACACACACACACACACACACCACTTCTGTCCTTCCTCTGCACTCTGGACATGGACTGTCAGCACACATGTATTTTACACACACACACACACCCTCCAGACGTTTGGATGAAGTGTCACTTTTCCACATTCCTTCTGAAAGGTCATGAGTTATCACAGCCGCACATCAGGTACAGAGATCTGGACAAACCCTCTGTGACGCCACCCTCAGGTTTACTGGAGAGCAGTGCTGAAGCTCACCTCTGGTGGTCACCATCTCTTCAGGAGATAACTCGTTTACACTTACGGTATTTGGCGGACAACCTTATGCCTGGTTTTTAGTGTTGAGGGTTGAGGGCTTTGCTCAAGGCACCAACATTGGCTACTTGATGGTGCTGGGGTTTAAACCTGGGACCTTCCAATCAGTAGTCCAACACCTACTGACCTACAGTACCCCTGACTCCAGGGGTAGTTAATTAATAAATAAATAAGGAAATAGGTGGAGCAAACGGTGCCGGGGTGCTGTTCTGAACACACCTACTTAACTGAGGCACAATGAGCTAGCTTATCTTTAGCTTTGCTAAAATTCTACGGGGGCCAATATTAAATTATAAGAGCACTTTACATTTGGTTAAACTCCCTCATCCGTATGCCACACAGCAAGTGCTAAGTTAAACTACAACTATTCTACTTAGCTGATTAGCTAAAGTGAGGCCACCCCCCCCCTTCCCTATATTTGCATAACTATAATATCTATTATGGCTTAATATAATTCTAACTGATGAGCAACAGTGTATAAAAAATTACCCCCTGTACAGTTGTCATGAATATTTCTGTTATAAAGTCAGGCATTTTAACATTGCACTCTACGGGAATTGACTCGCGTTTGGAGCCAGCCCCTAGTGGTAATTTGAGGAACTTCTGCAATTGCTTCATTTCTCAGAACCAGAGGCTGCCCCTTGGGTACCCTTTTTAAATCATCATCATCATTATCATCATCATCATCATCATCATCATCATCATCTATAGTAGGAACCTCTGTAGTCCAACTAGGACTAATGGAGGCCAATGGTACCGACTGTGGTAGGACCTCTGGGTACCATTCACACACTATGGACAATCGGGAATGAATATTAGCCTAAACTTCATGTTTTTGCACTGTGGGAGGAAAATGGAGTGATGTTGGAAACATTCTGTTAGACTTCCCCAGGAGTACCCAAGGGGCCGCCTCTGGTTCTGAGAAATGAAGCAATTGCAGAAGCCCTAAAATATGCAGATCCTCAAATTACCACTAAACAGCCTTTTTCCATCTTAGAAATATTGCCAAACTTAGGAGCATCTTATCCGTATCTGATGCAGAAAAGCTAGTTCATGCATTCATGACCTCCAGACTGGACTATTGTAATGCATTACTAGGTGGTTGTCCTGCATCCTCAATAAACAAGCTTCAGTTAATCCAAAATGCAGCTGCCAGGGTTCTCACTAGATCCAGAAAATATGATCATATAACCCCAATATTATCATCCCTGCACTGGCTACCTGTTCAGTTTAGAATAAATTACAAAATAGTATTACTTACATACAAGGCCTTAAATGGTTTAGCTTCCCACATACCTAACCAGTCTTCTGATACGCTACAATCCACCACGCGCCTTAAGATCACAAAGCTCCGGACTTCTGGTAGTTCCCAGAATTTCAAAATCTACAAAAGGGGGCGGGGCATTTTCATATTTCGCTCCAAAGCTTTGGAATAGCCTTCCAGACAGTGTTCGGGAGCAGACACGGTTTCTCAGTTCAAAAGTAGACTCAAGACGCATCTTTTTAATCTGACATACACATAACTCATCCCAGTACTCATACTCCAGTACACCTATACCGAATGGCAACTACGCTAATTCTCCCCATCTGTTCTGTATTTCTCTACCCATCCCGAGGCATCGGGAGATTGTGCCAGCTTCAGTAGACAAAGGCCGACCCTGCGAGGTTCCTGAGGCATCCAGAGAAGGACCAGCTCCAACTGGATTCAGCTTTATGATGGTTGGAGCTACACATGCTGCTCCTGTGCTTCCAGTGATCCAGACCTCATCTGCCCTCTGCACCTACTGACTCGTCCCTATGCTGAACTGGTCTTCATGACAATTTAAATAATTTCTGTCATATTGAATTTTCACCTGCACAACACACAAGATGTTATATCATTTCTATCTGTTATCGCCCAGATGAGGATGGGTTCCCTGTTGAGTCTGGTTCCTCTCAAGGTTTCTTCCTAATGCCATCTCAGGGAGTTTTTCCTTGCCACCGTCGCCGTCACCCTTGGCTTGCTCATCAGAGAAATTTCATTCATCATTCATTCATCTCATTATTATCTAGACACATTTATTTATTTATTTTTATTTTATTTTTTTTCTCACACATACATGCAAAAAATATTTCTTTTAAAAAAAATCTTTCATTTAATTAATTTCTTTCATTGTGAAGCTGCTTTGCATTGCTAAAAGTGCTATATAAATAAAATTTTATTGAATTGAATTGAACTTCTGCTCCACAGTGAAGTCATTCACATGACAAACGCTGCACAGTTGGCATCATGCTGTAAATCTCATGTTCTACCGCATAACAACTGGGGCTCTACTTGGGTCTGATCTGGTGACAGGAGAAACCAGTTTGAGACGACTGTGTGACCTGGAGGAGTATCACTCTGGAAATAGAAGTTTAAGTTCAGCCCATACTCAGGAACAATCCTGACAATGATCAGCTGGCATCATCAGGGCCTGCATAGTTCATTCATTCATTCATTTTCTATACCGCTTAATCCTGTGTTCAGGGAGCCTATCCCAGGAGACTTCGGGCACTAGGCGGGGTACATCCTGGACAGGGTGCCCTGCATAGTTCAATTAAATTAAATTAATTTTTATTTGTATAGCGCTTTTAACAATTGACATTGTCTCAAAACAGCTTTAAACAATCAAAAGAATTATTTAAGTTTGTATGGAATGTGAATGTGTATGAATCAAAATGTTCAGATAGTCCCTGGTGAGCAAGCCTGAGGGCGACAGTGGCAAGGAAAAACTCCCTGAGATGGTAATAGGAAGAAACCTTGAGAGGAACCAGACTCAACAGGGAACCCATCCTCATCTGGGTGAAACAGATAGCAGGAAATGATCTGCATTTATACAGTGTGTTAGGTGGCAGCAGTTCAGCTATAATAGTTGATGTTAATTGATGTTAAAATGGAGTCCAGTAGTTATTGGAGACTCAGATAGACTTGTAGAAAGTTCCAGTCCTGAACTATTGAATTGTCAAGTCCCCAGAGAAACAGCTGCTAACACCAGTCGAGGCCAGAACCTCTTCTAAGTAGATAGAATCATCACCAGACACCAGACGCATCCCAAAGAGACACACGGGGCATCCATGTGACGAGACCTCCAACCAGAAACGGGGCACCAGGATGGATCAGACAGGTCCGGAGTGCAGAGGGAGTCTGGATCACTGGCAGCTCAGGAACCACATGTGTAGCTCGACAGAGAGAGAGAGAGAGAAAGAGTGAAAGGGGGAGACAGGGGGAGAGATGGAAGAGAAAGAGGGGGAGGAAGAGAAGAAGAGGAGAGATGGCAGTTAGGTATGTATATTAACTGTAGAGTGCAAGCAGGGACTCCGGCAGGACTAACTATGACATCATAACTAAAAGGGAGAGCCAGAAGGAAACACAAACATGAGGGGGAACTGAGATGTAAAGCAAACAATCACCTCACCGTCAACAAACCTGAGTGATCAAATGAGAGTGAGGAAGACAGCATCTAAACATACCAGTTCACCATAATACTCTACAGCCATGAGTCCCCCAGATCTGCTCCTTTACCTTATGGCAAATCTATTTATAAAAATGCTTGGCTAAATAAATAGGTTTTTAGCCTAGACTTAAACACTGAGACTGTGTCTGAGTCCCGAACACTATTTGGAAGACTATTCCATAATTTTACACAGTTACACCATGACACAGGCCAGGCTAAGGCTGTGGATGTGTGATGTTGATGAGCAAAAGTCGAGTGTAGACTCAGATTCATGTTCCTGACTGATGTGGTCTTTTGTTGTTGGAGCTCAAAAATCTGTAGCCCCCTGTTCTGGACACTGATCACTGAGTCGTTCATGCATCATGAACTGCTGGTTTTCACCATTAAATTAATTTTCAGGATACAAAAACAAACAAGCAAACATTTTGGGGCAGCAATGATACCAACACCAGTATTAGGATCGGGTAACAGGTATCAGGAGACCACTTTACAACCCAGCTGGACGGTTCCTACACAAGTCACATTACTCAAGGCCCCTCCTCCCACATCATGTCAAAGTGTATCAATATGAAAATTTTAGATTTTCTAAAATACTTCTTTTAATTTTTATTAGTATTTAAAGTCACAAAATGTTGGCATTTCTCTATAATTCTGCTGGTGAAGCCTATTCACACAGCACAGTGTCCTGTGTGGACCGGATTATTTGCTAAGTTTGCTTAGAATTGTAAAAGTTTAATATCAAATCAGGAGATTTATAAAATCTTTATTTTACCAATCGAATCTGCACCTAGAAATCGTGATAATATCATTTAACAGTAACATTTTGACACCTTTGATGTTTATGAGCGGTTGCCATAGTAAAGCCACAATAAGCCACCAGATGAAAAGGAATCGTTTTCAGACAAATAAAATGCATGAATTATTAATCAGAATGATCAGGTGTGTAAGAGATTACGTCACTTGACCGCTGATGTTTGGACTAGCAGCCGTGTCAGCGCAACATCAGTTTAAAGCAGTTTTAGCGCTCACACTCTGGCCGTGCAGTAGCAGGTGTGTTTGATGATACGCTTCAGATGTGTGAGGGACGTTCTAAAAAGTTCAGTTCACATCGTTCTCTGGGACAACACCTGGAACTTTCTGTGGAGTGTTTGTGACGCATTTGAGCCTTTCCTACATAATGCGACATGTTATCTGATGTATTTGCTTTTTAGATAAGTTTGGCTCTGATTCTGCGTCGTGTCCGAACACGTTGAGAAAGATTTCACTGACAGGAGAACTTTGTCTGGATTTGCAGTTTTTCATGAAAGCCAAAGTTGACAGCGCATAAATACATGACATCATTTAACATCATGGAAAAGATTAATGAAAAATATTTGATGTGTAAGACATCCCTCTTTTTTATGTTTGTCGTTTTTTTTTCCAGGAAACATTTGAAAGATGCAGAATGTGAGAAATGAAATACGCTCGTGTTGTATTACTCTGCTGGTTTTTGTGTGTGTTTCGCCCTCGAGGAGAAACTCTGTCACCTCGTCAGGGTGGTTTCAAGTGAAGTTCTGTAGAAGTGCCCTGGATGGCCTGTACGGTGTGTAAATACTGTAGTTACTGATAGGTGTTTGCCACCTGAAGTCCTAACCCTGAAGTGTGGAAACCAGCCAAGAACAATATGACTTTCTGCCAGGAATCAACGTCACTGCAGTGCTGTAGTAACAGGTTTCACCACACTGACATGGATTTTGGTTTGTTTTGGTGAATTTTCCGATCTTTACCTGGTGTACTCCTGCAAAGATGATGCTGTTCAGCTTAATGAATGTCTGATCTCAGCAGTTATAGATTTATTTATTGATTGTTTGATTGATCAGGAGAGAACCGTGCCGAAAAAACTAATTGCTCCTTAAACATAATCTCTGGTTGTGACACCTTTGGTGGCAACAACTGCAATTCAGTGTTTGTTTACTGGAAAAGTAATTGTCCTTTGTCCATTGTCCTGCTGCATAACCCAAGTGTGTCTGCACTTGAGGACATGAACTGATGACCAGACATTCTACTGTACTGTACTTCAGGATTAGAGAGCAGAATTCATGGTTTAACGCAAGTCATCCAGGTACTGAAGCTGCGCAACACCAGACCATCACACTACCACCACCATGTGTGACTGTTGGTATGATGTTCATTTTATGAAACTCTGTGTAAGTTTTACACCAAATATAACAGGACACACACCTTCCAAAAGGTTTTGTCTCATCAGTCCACAAAATACTTGCCCAAACGTCTTGGAGATAATCAGGATGTTTTTGTCCAATGTGAGACGAGCTTTTGTGTTCTTTTTGGTCAGCAGTGTCTTTCGCCATGGAACTCTCCCATGGACTCCCATTTTTGCCCCCCAGTCTCTTTCATATTGTTGAATCATGAACTCTGGCCTTAAGTGTGAAGAATGAGGCCTGCAGGTCTTTAGATGTTGTTCTGGGTTCTTCTATGAGCTCCTGGATGAGGTGTATTTAGTAATTTTGGGAGGCCACCTGCTCCTGGGAAGGTCACCACTGTGGTCCACTGGAGTCCCCAAGCCTTAGACATGACCTTGTAACGATGTCCAGACTGATACCTGTCAATTACTTTCTTTCTCGTCTGCTCTTAAGTTTCTTTAGATTTCTTTGCGGCATCATGTGGAGCTTTTTTTCACAGGCAGGTTTTGAACTGGATTTTTTCCCTTAATTAATTAATTCATAATTTAATCAGTCATCAAACTGCAGTTTATATTTACTCAGATTATATTTATGTACTATTATTTTTTTGTTGTTGTTTATGAGTCATTTAATTGTGACAAATAGATTAAAAAAATAAGAATCAGGAAGCAGCAAATACTCTTTAACAGTATAGAGGATGATTATGTTGATTTCTTTTTAAAAGATGTAATTTTTTTTACAACCTTCCAGAGACTCTCTAAAATATGGTCCGACTTTTTACACAAACACACACAAAAGACTTTTTTTCAAATGCTCTTCTGTATCTATTCCACATGCCGGTCGCCTCTGATGTCACTTCCTGTGGTGTCGGAATAGAGAGGGGGGGGGGGAAGAACAAGGGAGATGATTTACTTTTGCTTTCACTTTGTACTATCGGGCAGCTGACTCACTGAGAATCTGTATCCACACACACACACACACACACACACTCCAAAACACACACACACTCCAACACACACACACACAAACACAAAAAAAAAGTTGCTGAAAGGACAGAAAACTCCACTCTGAACCTTCTACATGGCGTCCAAATACCCTGAAGCACGACGGGACGAGAGTAAGGTGAGCATGACTTTCACTTTTACACACACACACACACACACACACACACACACACACACACACACACACACTCTCTCTCTCTCTTTCTCTTTTGTTCTTCTGGTTTCTTTTAAAAGACACTGAAAAATTCACACACACGCACACACACACACACACACATGCACACACACACACACACGGGAAACTTTGAGTAGCTCACATTTCCTTCACCTGTTGTCAGGATTAGTCAAGCTGACCATATGCGTGCGTCTGTGCGTGTGTGTGTGTCCGTCTGTGTGCGTGTGTGTGTGTGTGCGTCTGTGCGTGTGTGTGTGTGTGTGCGTGTGTGTGTGGTGTCCCACAGGTGGATGACTATAATGGGGTGAAGATCTCTGACCCGTACTGGTGGCTCGAAGACCCTGACAGTGAAGAGACCAAGGTGACACAACAACAACAACAACAATAATAATAAATATAAACAGGAACATGATGGCGTAAAGGTCAACGCTGTCACACCTCCAGAACTGGAGCCCCGTCTCCGCTGTGTGTGTGGAGGTGCATGTTCTCCCGCTGCTCCATCTGGGTTCTCCGGTTTCCTCCCACCATCCAGAGACACGCAGTGTGAGCTGACTGGGGTTTACAAATTGCCCGTCGTCACCATGTGTGTGTGTGTGTGTGTGTGTGCTTGCTCCTTGACCTCCATGTGGTAGGCCTCAGGCCCCCGTGACCCCACACACACCACACGCAGTCGTGATGATGGACGTGTGGAAAATAAAAATCAGAACAAGACCCAGATCATCTTTTTATCTTTTCCCCCCTTTTTTACGTACGATTATTTACCAGAGGTGTTATTTTAATGCCTTTAACTAATATTACACAGTGAGGGTTATATTTAATTTAATTTTAGTTTAAAACACGTTACGGTTACGGTAGATTGTTCAAAGACATTTTTATATCAGTAATCAACTCTTTGTTGCAGATTTTTTAATTAATTAATAATTTATTTATGTCAGAAAACTTTTTAATGACTTTACACAGACACACCAAGATGTGTGTGTGTGTGTGTGTGTGTATTAAAATACAAGACAAAGGTTTACATTCATCACGCAAAGGCAATTTGGGAACAACAGTCATCCCAATCTGCAGGTGTTTGGGAGGAAACTGGAGAACCCACAAAGCACGTGGAGAACATACAAACTCCACACACACACACACACACCCTGAGGTGGGAATCAAACCCTCGCCCCTGTGTGTGTGAGACCACAGTGCTAACCGCTATACCAGCGTGCTACCAAGGGTTTACACTCAGATAAAAAAAAAAAGAGAATTTTAAGAGATGTGTGTGTGTGTGTGTGTGTGTGTGTGTGTGTGTGTGTAGGCATTTGTGGAGGAGCAGAATAAACTGACCATGCCGTTCCTGGATCAGTGTGAGGTCCGAGAGAAGTTTCATCAACGCCTCACTGAACTGTACAACTTTCCCAAATACAGCTGCCCTTATAAGAGAGGAAAACGGTACACACACACACACACACACACACACACACTTCATCTTCTATACCGCTTTATCCTGTATTTAGGGTTGCGGGTACCTGGAGCCTATCCCAGGAGACTCTGGGTACGAGGCAGGGAACCCTGGACAGCATGCCAATCCATCGCAGAGCACACACACACACACACACACACACACACACACACACACACACACACAATATTAATTTAAACAAAGATCGTTATTGTCTAATAACAGTACGGTGTGAAGTGTTTTGTTCTTTACATCACAGCGATAAAGCAGTAAATACAGGTTTTATTTGAAGGACGTCTCCAGATTCAGTCTCGGCTCCTGTGGACGTATATTAGTGGCAAAATTCCTCAAAGCAAAATAACAGGTTGAATTGAAAAATCAGGTAATAAAATTCAAGTCGCTAAAATTCAGGTAATAAAATTCCTTCCGATCGGTAAGTAGTTTGTGAGAAGGCGACTACACAGGGAGCAGGAAGTAGACTTTAACGTACACGGACGGACACGGACAGCAGCACGCGGCGGGACTACGCGGGACTACGCGGTGATACCCCGGATGTGGAGACCTGCATTATAGCCACTTGAATTTTGTTACTTGAATTTGTAAGATTGAAAAATAATAAAGATTGTATTTTTAACACTTGAAAATATTTTTGAATAGCAATTTAGTAACTTGAATATTTTTGCATTGAATTACATTTTCACTTGAAATATACAACCACAATAAACTGCAGTGGCAAAAATTTCAAGCATTGTAAATGCTCTAAGGATTTTTTTCAATTCAGATCAAATTCCGATGCAGAAAAATTCTAACATCTTTATTGCAACACGTTTTTTTTTTCAGTTCATGTAATTCAACCTGCACCTTTTGCTTTGAGGAATTTTGGCACTAATATACGTCCGTACAGCTCTTAGTGTAGCGAACGGAAATAATGAAATAATTGTAATAACTGTCCTTAATGATGATCTCGCAGGTATTTTTACTTCCACAACGAGGGACTGCAGAATCAGAACGTGTTGTACGTACAGGACTCCCTGAACAGTCCGGCGTCGGTCTTCTTCGACCCAAACACACTGTCTGAGGACGGAACCGTGGCTCTTAAGAGTAGGAACTGGAACTTACTCTCTCCTACACACACATCACGCTTCTCTCTCTTGCAGTACGTTCTTAAGTTTTTTATTTAATTAGTCTGTGTGTGTGTGTGTGTGTGTGTGTGTGTGTGTGTGTGTGCGTGCTCTCAGTGGGCCGCCTGTCGGAGGAGTGTGAGTATTTTGCCTACGGTCTGAGCAGCGCCGGTTCCGACTGGGTGACGGTGCGGTTCATGAAGGCTGACGATCTCACTCGGCTCCCTGACGTCCTGGAGAGGGTGAAGTTCAGCTGCCTCGCCTGGAGCCACGACGCCAAGGGCATCTTCTACAACTGTTACCCCCTGCAGGACGGCAAGGCCGACGGTAACGCGCTCCTCATTCTAGTTTATTTCGAAACATCATATTTACAGTGCCTTGTAAAAGTATTTACACCCCTTGAGGTTTTCCACATTTTGTCACGTTATAAACACAAACGTAAATGTGTTTTATTGGGATTTTATTTAATTTTTTAATTTTAATTTTAATTTTTAATTTAATTTTTTTAATTTTAAATTTTTTTAATTTAATTTTTTTAATATTTTTTATGTGACAAACCGACACAAAGTGGCACAGAACTGTGAAGCGGAAGGAAAATTATTAATGCGTGCATTTGTATTCACTCCCCCCCCCGAGTCAGTGCTTCATAGAACCACATTTCGCTGCAATTACAGCTGCAGGTCTTTTGGGGTGTGTCTCCATCAGCCGTCCACATCTAGAGAGTGAAATGTTTACCCGATCTTCATGGCGAAATGGCTTAAGCTCAGTCAGATGAACAGCAATGTTCAAGCCGTGCCACCGATTCTCAGGTCTGAGGTCTGGACTTTGACTGGGCCGTGAGGAGAATGTTTTTAAGTTAATATGGAGTTCAGTTGGTTATTGGATTCCCACTACATGATGCTGCCACCACCATGCACAGTGTTAGTTAGCGTTTTACCTTCAGGATAAAAAGTAACAACAAGTAACCGTCTCCCACGTGTCCCCCACATGGCTTGTCACAAACTGCAAACGCGACAAACATATGGCTTTCTTTCACCAATGGCTTTCTTCTCGCCACTCCTCCATAAAGGACAGATTTGTGGAGGTCACGACTAATAGTCCTGTGTACAGATTCTCCCACCTGAGCTGTGGATCTCTGCAACTCCTCCAGAGTTCCCACAGGCCTTTTGGCTGCTTCTCTGATTAATGCTCTCCTTGCTCAGCCCGTCAGTTTAGGTGGACGTCCATGTCTTGGTAGGTTTACAGTACAGTTGTGCCGTACTCTTTCCATTTTCAGATGATGGATTTTGTGAGATGTTCAAAGCTTGGGATGTTTTTTTATAACCTAACCCTGATTTAAACTTCCCCACTACTGTACCCTTGAGCTGTCTGGTGTGTTCCCAGGGCTTCATGATGCTGTTTGTTCACAAATTTTCTCTATCAAACCTCTGAGGGCTTCGCAGAACAGCTGTATTTATACTGAGATTAAATTACACACAGGTCGTACAATTCTGTGCCACTTTATGTCGGTCTGTCACATAAAATCCCAATAAAATACATTTACATTTGTGTTTGTAACGTGACAAAATGTGCAAAAGTTGAAGGGGTATAAATACTTTTGCAAGGCACTGCACTGTAGACTAGAGTAAGACTATACGGTGAAATATAAACACAGGGAACAACAGAAGACAGCAGGAGAACACACGGTATAAACTGATAAAGAGATGCCAGAATCAGTGTAATTATATACGGCAGTTTGTTTCAACCAAACAAGGAAATGTGCAACAAAGTGTTGAGGTGTGGAGATTCAATTTCACTGTATAACCAGTAAACATACTGGTATATTAATGGGGATGTTGGAGCATGTAGTGACTAAGACCGATGGAGCAGTCCTTGGTCTGCTTGTCCTTGGAGTTGTACAGGTTGAAGGTTCGAATGGCCTTTGGGCAGATTCTCTCTCTGCAGGTCAGGGAGCGCCACGTGGGTCGCACCACCCCTTTTCTGTCCTGTTGTCCTCCAAACAGGCTGTGTCCTTCAAACATCTCAGGTTGTAAAGGTGCAGCTGAGCTTCTTCATCAAAGTGTTACATGAGCATGAACTGGTCTGACTTAATGTGAGCAGAAACTGTCCATGCTCTCTTTATGTCGCGAGTGTGTAGCTCCTCGCATGCTTCAAGCTGAAGTCACCTACTAACTCCTGCATCTTGCTGAGGTCCAGGAGGAGGATGTTCTCCTGGTAGAAGCTCCTCGAGGTATGTATTTCCTTTGCTATCGAAGATCAGATCCACCACAACAGATTCGTCAGCGAACTTGATAATGGAGATGGAGTTGGAAGTCGTAGGTGTACATTGAGTACAGAAGGGGGTTCGGGACACACCCTGAGGGGCTCCGGTGGTGAGGGTGAGACATGCCTGCTCACTCACCCTGCTTATGATCTGACAACTTTTAAATCAAAGCTGAGGTCAGGACTACAGGGCCAGAGGGGCAGGTTGGGGTTCCTTCAGGGCAGGAATGATAACTGGCTATGACAGGAAGAGGTTAAATTTCTCCCCCTTGAAGGCTTTCATCATGTTGGGCTTTGAGAAGATGAAAGCTCTAACACTCTTCATGTTCATGCTGCCGTTAGCATCAATAGTGCTGTTAGCATTGCTAGTATTGTTAGCTGCAGCGACAAAGTGTCCAGCAGAGAAGCTTCTGCTTTCTTCCTCCAGGAGTCTATAATCATTCCTACGTTCCTAGAGCCACCTTGTTGGACCTTCGACTCAGGTTTCCTCCCGTGACTCTGCTCCACACTGCCCTGTACCCACCCGTGTTCCCGGGGTCGAGTCCCATGTCGGAGGCAGCAACAGAAGTAGAAACGTACTAATTAACTTTTGAACCCAGAAACGTACTTAAATAAAGCTTTTTAACATGTTTACTGTGTGTCTGTTTTAAGGACAAATAATAAACATATACACATGTTTTTATGTAGTTAACAACAACAACAATCATCATTTCCCTGCAGGCACGGAGACGACCTCTAACCTCAACCAGAAACTCTACTATCACGTGATCGGCACCAGCCAATCAGAGGACGTGTTGGTGGCCGAGTTCCCGGAGAATCCGAAATGGCACAGCAGCGTCACTGTAAGAGAAACTGCACTGTCACATTTCCTCATTCAGCCAGGCCACGCCCACATTTCCACCTAAACCTATAGAAACCAGTGAAAACTAGATGTTTTATTTCATTGACTTTATTTATGAGCTACAAAACATAATGAAAGCAAGACAAAACAGAAACATAAATAAATAAATAACTCATTAAAGAAATGACGGTGTATAAATGGAGACCAGGTTGTAGCGCCCCCTAATGGGGAACAGCTGAAATACCAACAACAACACCAGTAACATACTGTAGAAGAAGGAATAAGTTCTTCCACTTTTGTTTTTCAGTCTTTACTTAAACATGTTGTGCTCCAGGCTTTCAGTGCACTTTCCCTTTTATGGAGTTTTGTGGGTGTTACTACATGCAAATGAGCTTCGGCAGAAACCCAGGTCTCGTTTTAGGGGATAATCAGTAAATCTATTCAAATTTACTGACAGTCTGATAAATGAGTCCCAGCAGATGCAGCGTTCAGCTCGAGAAGACTTTACGCTCAATTATATACACAGAGGTACTGCATTAACTTATTTACTGGCTTATTTACACACACACACACACACACACACACACACACACACACACACACACACACAATCACCATGTAGGAGGAGGCGTTTACATCAAATCGGGACTCGTGGTGAAATGTTTGATCACGGTACGGTGATGAGACTCTGAGTCGCAGGAAAACATCTGGACAAGTCAAACATTTTAAAGAAGGCCGAACTTCTAAAGAACTTTCTACCTTGATGGTGTCCAAGCGCTAGTGAGACACTGAGACACTGTGATAAGTGCAGCAGTGTATCAGGAGATTATATAGAGACATAAAGGGAGTGTTTACTCTCAGAACTGTGTTCTGTTATTCTGTACAATCACAAGTCCTGCTTTCACTCGAACACTGTATATTAACATTGAATGTTTCCATTACAGTGCAGTCTAATTAACATTAATTAAGATTAGGTGTAATAATAATGACAATCTTTAATTATGGAATACAATAGTAAAATGTACTGTCTCTCTCTGTGTCTCTCTGTCTCTCTCTGTCTCTCTCTCACTCTCTCTCTGTCTCTCTCTCACTGTCTCTCTCTGTCTGTCTCTCTCTCTGTCTCTCTCTCTCTCTGTCTCTCTCTCTGTCTCTCTCTGTCTGTACAGATATCAGATGATGGACGTTATTCCGTGTTGTCCATCACTGAAGGCTGTGAGCCGGTGAACCAGTTGTGGTACTGCGACTTACAGCAGCTTCCCAACGGCATCTCAGGTATGAGTGTGTGTGTGCGTGTGTGTGTGTGTGTGTGTGTGTTCATGTCAGGCCATCAGATCCATCATTATAAATTAATAGCAGTGGTATTTATTAAATTACCTTATAGAAGAAGAAAAATTTAAGTTTTCATTAAAACATCAGTTTTTATTAAAATGGTTTAATTTCTTTTGTCATGAGGGACACTGAGATGGCTACAAGTACAGGTTAGATATTTTCCTAAAACTGGTTCTTTACATGTAAAACTAAATCATGAAGGAAAGTGAAAAACAGGAAGAGGCTAAAAGTCCAGCGATCAGCAACCAGACTGACTGGGATTCCAAAATCACAATAAACACAGATGAAGAGATAAGATCAAAACCAGAACATCAAACACTGTATGTGACATCACTCATTCATTCCTTACTAGCGTGAGCACGTACGTACAGTACACGTCGCTAAAGAGTTTGTAGAAAGAGTTAAAATGCTAAAGCTAATAATAATCTGCTGATCTTTACTGTAATCACTGATATTATTATTATCATTATTATTATTGTTATTATTATTATTATTATTATTATTATTGTTATTATTATTATTGTTATTATTATTATTATTATTATTATTGTTGTTATTGTTATTATTATTATTGTTATTATTATTATTATTATTATTATTATTATTATTATTTCAGGTTGAAGCCCACGTACATGTCTGCATTAGTAGATGATGATTTTATAGTAGATGATTAAATCGAGCACATAACTGTTCATAACATCACTTTTACTCCACATTTAGTTTTAAACTGATGCTGCAGATTAAACTACAGACGGAGAGATTATGTACAGTTACAGATTAACTACAGTAAGGAGGAGATTCAGTCAATTCTGTCCAGATAGTTTTGTGTGATGGTGAGACAGAATCTGGCTGGACAGACAGAAACTTTTTTCTGAGGCTGGTTTTTGCTCCTCCAGTGTATTACATGTAAAGATATCACTGGAAGAGCGAATTCGGACTGATGTACAGACAAAACCTTTCCTTGTTGTCTTGTTAAATGTCGGACACAATCACTAACATCACAGCTGTAAATGTTACACCTTATCGTAGAGTTTATTGTTTCTGTGGACGTGTAACGTGACAGTGAGACGCGCATGCGAAGCCCGCGCTCGATGCCCACGCCCACACATCTGCAGACGCTTAAACACGAGCTTTGTCACCTCTGAGCAGGTCTGAGATCAGAGTGAGGAGGTGAACATCACGTCTGAGTGTCTCTGTACTCTGTAGGTTTGTTGCCGTGGGTGAAGCTGGTGGACACGTTCGAGGCGCAGTACGCCTACGTGACCAACGAGGGCACCGTGTTCACCTTCCGCACTAACCTGGACGCGCCGCGGTACCGCGTCATCAACATCGACCTGCAGGAGCCCCAGAGGGAGAAGTGGAGGACACTGGTCCCTCAACACGAGAAAGACGTCCTGGGTAAAAACAACACACACACACACAGAGGTAGACAGACCGACTGACTGACAGAGAGAGACAGAGAGAGAGACAGAGAGAGAGGCCGGATGGACAAAGAGAGACAAAAAAGGGATAAACAATAATTTTGGAGTTCCACCATTTCTTGAAAAATTTTAGCAATTGCTCATTTCCCAAACACACACACACACACACACACGCTTCCTCATTTCACTGGCGATTGTGTCGAGCCGCCGTCCTGTGTTGTTCCTCCTGGTTTCCTCATGTTTCCTGTTTCGACTGAAAACAATGAAAAAACACTCTGCTAGTTATTTTTTTCTTCTGAGAAGATCTGACCGCAGAGTGGGCACAGGACTTTCACTGGTCTGAGTTTCTCTGGATGAGAAAGAGGAAGTACACAGTGTGAATTTAACAGCCGTGGATTCTGAGGATAATATCGTCTTTTGGTGTTTACGTCCCGCTGGTTCTAGCTGTGCAGTGTGAGAGGAGACGTCCAGTACAGCAGCAGTGTGTCCTTAATAACTGACCTCGTCTGTGTCATGTAGATCATCCTGATGTACATTAAGAAACAAAAACTCAATATTTTTGTCTATTACAAAAGGTTTAAAAATGTTTCTTTGAATAGTTTGTATTTGCAGATTCTCTAATCATGGTACCTTATTATACACAACCTGGCCAGAAAATGCCTTTAGCTTTGATTACACACACACACTGTGGTGTCCAGTTCATGTGTGTAATGATGATGATTCCTCATCCTCCCAGAGTCACTCGCTCACACTCTGAGTCCTGGAATATGTCCCGTTCCACCAGGGAGGAAGATGAAACCCTCCTGTGATTCGGTACATGCAGGTGGTCAGCTGACTTCATTTTATTGCCCCATAACGTTACTGAGTCTCGACCTGATCACCTGATCAACCCCAGATCATAACACTGTCTCCAGAGGACGTGTACAGTGGACACTATACATGATGGAGCATCGCTTCATGTCCTTCACTTCTTACCCTGACACGCCCATCACTCCGGAATAGGGTCAGTCTGGACTCATCAGGTCACATGATTTTTTTCACTCCATCACTCCAGAGTCCAGTCTTTATGTTCACTAGCAGACTGAAGTCTTTTTTTCTGATGAGTCTCAATAACAAGTGGTTTTATTATGGACACACAGCTGTTGAGTTCTCATCACATTGTGTGTGTGTGTGTGTGTGTGTGTGTGTGTGTGTAAATGCTTTTACTTTCACTATTTATCATAACATACTGTAACATCAGTCAGTCATTTTCTACACGTACAGACGTTCTCATCATTTTATTTAGAAATGTCCAAATGCTGAATGTATGAAACCGGAGTCTACGGTTGGTGTGGTTGGGTTCCGTGAATGTTGGTGTGTGTTAGTGTGCATTGCTTAGTGTTACACTTCATCCATGGAAGTGATGGCGATGAACCTCTACCAGTTCCTCTTCATCGTCTTGCTTTGAGTCATTTGGACGAAAGTCCAGTAAGGCTGTAGTCACCAGTGGTCAGTGTCATGGGTTCTGGCGCGTGATGCTCCTGCTTCCATTCATGAGACTTCATCATCACGCCACTGATCAAAGCTCTGTTGTAATCCTGGCTTTATAGACCCTTAAAACCGATGTCTATATATATATATACATGTGACATAAGTGTTTTCAGCACCACAGAGGCGATATGAAAAAGCACAGATACATACAGTATGATCACATGTTTTTATGGTAGTTTTGCCAAGTAATAATAACAACATTCATGCGACGTCATTCCCACGTCATTAAAATTAGTTTAAAAGTAATAATAACGTTGGTTCCACCCCAATGCACAGTTAGATGTCTCAGGCCTTCCCTGTCGAGACACACCGGCAGGACCTCCGTATATGCAGCTGTTTGTTTGTTTGTTTTCAGCCGGACAGTTTGAGTGTTGAGGGTTAATCTGACTGCTTAGCCTAATTTTTATGTAGTTATAGTCAGAGGTGTCAAGTAACGAAGTACAAATACTTCGTTACTTTACTTAAGTAGAACTTTTGGGTATCTATACTTTACTGGAGTAATTATTTTTCAGCTGACTTTTTACTTCTACTCCTTACATTTTTAAGCAATTATCTGTACTTTCTACTCCTTATATTTTAAAAATAGCCTCGTTACCCCAATCCCCCCCCCCTCCCCCGGTCGCATGATCAGAACGCGCACCCCCCCCCCATTCACATGATGAAAACGCGTGATCTTTATGCTTTTTCCCCACCTCAACTTACTTTTACTTTTATACTTTAAGTAGGTTTGAAACCAGTACTTTTACACTTTTACTTGAGTAAAAAACTTGAGTTGATACTTCAACTTCTAAAGAAGTCTTTTTAAACCCTGGTATCTATACTGTACTTCTACTCAAGTAATGAATGTAAATACTTTTGACACCACTGGTTATAGTTTAAGTTACAGCCTCAGAACAAAGTTTATTGTGTAATTTAAAAGAAACTGATTTGACAAACTACCTTGTGGTCGGAGATGTTGGTTTGTATTTGTATTTGATTAGACACGCCCCTAACGCACCTTCACGTCCTCGTAACTCATTATGTGGACATGTGGTGGTTTTGTGGTTAAACGAACTGTAACTCTGTTAAAACTGTTTTTAAGCAGTCGAATATCTGAAGACACTTTACTTATTAGAAGATGTTATACCGAGTTAACTTTATAACTCGATAAGGGGCGGAGCTTTGTGTTAGTGAGTGGGCACTTGGGGGCAGAATGTTTTTTAAACATTTAAATCTTAAACTTTTTCTACGCAGTCCATCATCAGACAATTTATTTATTTTTTTCTTTACAAGTTCTACCTAATGCACTGTTAATCTAGTGTTTGTTGCTTTATTTCTGTGTGTTTAAAATGTTTTATTTATTAATTTCATTCATTTATTTGTGTATTTTATTTCCTGATTTGCAAGTCGTGTGTGCGTGTGTGCGTGTGTGTGTGTGTTTCTCCGGTAGGGTTTGTGGAATGTGTGAATCAGAGCTTCCTGTTGGTCAATACTGTGCATGATGTGAAGGACACGCTGCAGCTGCACGAGCTCTCGTCCGGACGCTGGATCCGCGAGCTGCCGTTAGACGTGGGCACGGTGGCGGGGCTCAGCTGTAAGAAGAAACACGCCGACATCTTCTACAAGTTTACCTCCTTTACCACACCAGGTGGAGTGCACAATGCACCATCATCATCATCATCATCACTCTAGATAATGTTATTTAGAAAAATCAAGAAAACAAGGTTAAATCTGATCATTTTGACTTTAGTGTTTTTATTCATCTCACTTCATACAGACTCTCACCTGATTCATGTATGTTTAATACTACTTTACAGAGTTTTATGTGTGTGTGTGTGTGTGTGTGTGTGTATTGTATGTATTGTGTGTTTGTGTGTGTGTGTGTATGAATTCACCTGCAGGAATCATCTACCACTATGACCTGAGTAAATCAGACGCAGAGCCCACAGTGTTCAGGCAGGTGGAAGTGAAGGGAGTGCAGGTCTCTGATTATCAAACCAGCCAGGTACACACACACAAACACACACACAAACACACACACACACACTAAAATTATTCTCTCTGATTGATCTGTTTTGTGAACCTCTGATTTATTTTATCATAATTTCAGTCATATTTCATTTCTGAAAAAAAAAAAGAAAAAAAGTCCCTCAAGGTTCTATTTTAGGCCACATTCATCTACAAAATATTCAATTTTTATGTCTATTTGTCAATTTATTAAAATAAATTATACATAAACCGACCAGTCATGACTTTCATTCAAAACATCTAGCTAATGTAGTGTAGCGCCCCCTTGTGTCTCTAAACCCTAACCAGTTGCCGAACCTCTGTGAACCTGTGTGAAGGTGTGTTTGGTATTTGGCAACAAGCTCTCAGTATGTTGTGAAGTGGATTGGACATGTTTAATCCCACATGATCGGATTGAAATCTGGAGAATCTGAAGGCGGATCAGCATCTCACACGCTTCGTGTTCCTCAAACCGTTCCTGAACAGCGTCTGCTGCGAGAACTTTATATTAACTTTAACCTGTTGTGCCTGCGTTCCTCAGTGGTGAAGTGGTTAGAGTCAAGGTTCCTGAAGGCCCACAGGTGATGCTCTGCAACATGTGTTGTGACTCTAACTACTTATAAATATTTGCACCCTTCATGTCACTCACTCATCACCTGTACCGCTTTATCCTGTATACAGGGTTACAAGGTGGACAGGGTGCCAATCCGCCAAACGCACACAGTAGAGGCAATTTGGGAATGGTGATTAGGCTCGTCTGCATGTCTTTAGACTGTGGGTGGGAACCGGCAGGAATCGGACCCAGACCCTGGAGATGTGAGACCACAGTGCTAACCACTAAGGCATTGTGCCATCACCCCTCATGTGTTATTTGGAAATTTTCCACAACACTGGCTGTATGACACCATCTCAAACAGACAGCACCGGTGTCAGCTGGTCCTGTGGTACCGTACTGTTTAGTGTCATGAGTTCTGGTGTGTGACAGCCTTGGCGCAAGTAATTATGCTTTACTTCAGCCGCACTTCACGTCACGCATACAGTATGAAGGTGAAAAGCTCCATCAACAGAGCAGACATGTGAGAAACCTGTTGCTTATGTGGATGAGTGCTTATCTCTGGCTTGAGTGGTTGTTGGTTCAAATCCTTGCTTTTTACTCTTGATGTGATTCAAGGTTACAAACACAGTATGACGGTTAAAAGATCTACATACAGTAAGGATACATCAGGATAACATGCTGTAGATGATGCGGACAAGCAATAGGCTCTGGGTGGGGTGGTTGTGGGTTCAAACCCAGCTTTTGACTTTTATCTGTAGTTCCGCGTTACATTAACGAAGATGAGAAGCTGTGTAGAACTCAGAGCTACTGTAGTATGAGATTGAGCAGCTGATACAGATGACCGTTTGCCTTTATTTTGGAAGGGTGCTGGTTCAAACCTGTTTGTTATACGTTAGCTGTAGTTCTGGGTTAATGTTTGAAGGTGCAGAGTTCTATAGAATCATACACACCCACAAGATCTTGTAGCTCAAGTACTGTAGATCAGCTATCGCTTCTGTATTGATGATCCTGGTTTAAACCTGTTGTTTAACGTTAGTGGTACTTCAGGTTTACTGGATGGGGTTAAAAAGGTGGAAACTCATAAATCAACCATCTGTGAGAGGCTGAAGCTCATGAAGAAGCTCTGGCTGAGAGGTTACTAGTTTAAATCTGACATTTTATTTCACCACGAGGTCTGAGTTACTGTACATACAGTACATGAAGGAGAAAAGCTCTATAAAACAGAAAGTAAAAACAAGATCCTGTAGCTTGTGTGTGTGTGTGTGTGTGTGTGTGTGTGTGTGTGTGTGTGTGTGCGCCATGCCTTATTACCGCTGTAGGTCAGGTTTAAGAATATGAAGGTGAAAAGTTCTATAAAACAACACACAACCACGAGGTCATGGAGCTCATGGGTATGAGAGCTCGACCCTGGGTCAAGCGCTTGCGTGTGTGATGTTGGAAGCTGTCTGTTTAATTTGGAAGTCAGGGGTTACGTGTACAACAGTGAAAAGATCTATAGAGCCAACTTCAAATGTGAGACCCTGAAGTTCTTGTGAACGAGCTCTTCCTTCTGTTCTGAAGGATCATGGAGTTGAGTCGAGAGGTTGTTGGTTCAAATCTGATTTTTAGCTTTATCTTTAGTTTCAGTTTATGTATAAGAAGGTGAAAAGTTCTACAAAACAGGAAGCAGACAGGAGATCCTGTAGCACATGTGGATGAGAGAGTGCTGCCTTGGGAGTGTGTGAGGTTGCTGGTTCAAATATGGTACTTACTGTAGTTATAGTTCTAAGGTGTGTGTGTATGAAAGTAAAAGGCTCTATAAAAGAAGACTCAATCCCAAGCTCCTATAGCTCGTGTGGATGAGTTCTCACTTCTGGAACGTAAGGTTGCTGGTTTGTTTTACTTTGGCAGGTGTTCAGGGTCCCTGTATGACGCTACAGAGGTGAAAGTCCCTGTAGACCCTCTGGTTACAAAGGTTGCTGGTTCAAACCTGGTGATTTGTCTTTAGCTGTAGTTTAGATTTACGTATTTGAAGTTGAAAAGCTCTATAGAACAGTGAGCTGGTCTGAGATCCTGCAGCTCATGTGGTTGATGGTCGCCAGTGTTTTGCTCTAACTCAGGGTTACATACTGTATATATACTGTACGAAGGAGACGAGCTCTGTACAACATCATGGAACTATGAGATCATGCAGCTCATGAGGATGAATCTCGTGTTTCACTTTAACTGTACTGTAGGTTGCAGTGTTGTAAACAGTACAGTATATGAAGGTGAGAAGTTCTCACTCATCAGTGACCGGCTCGATGCAAACCAGACACGGCTCTCATAACGCCTTTGTCTTTTAAAAAGTTAAATAAAATAAAAATAACAAACATTTCTACTTCTGTGTGCTGGATGATTAACTTCCTTCACTTTTCTTATCTTCAGCTCTGTGATTAGACACTAATAAAGGTTTAAGTGTAATTGTGATTCTCCTCAAAGACTGAACAGGTTATCACAACTTATCTGCTTTACTTCGATGTTAAAGACTCACCCTGTCAGTGTGTGTGTGTGTGCGTGTGTGTGTGTGTGTGTTGCAGATTTTCTATCCCAGTAAAGATGGCACGAAGATCCCGATGTTCCTGGTTCACGCTCGCGGTTTACAGAAGGACGGCTCGCACCCTGTGTTCCTGTACGGATACGGAGGCTTCGAGAACGCCATTCAACCTTACTACAAGTGTGTATTCATGACTTCACTAAGTCTAGACTCTCAGGTTTCATTTAAAGGCCTTAAGGACTGTACTGCTGTAAAACTGAAGGTGTGTGTGTGTGTGTAGTACAGCAAACCTGCTCTTCGTCAGACACCTGGGTGGGATTCTCGCCGTGGCCAACATCCGAGGAGGAGGAGAATACGGTCAGACGTGGCACAAAGGTACCCAGAACCTCCAGGGGTCCATCAGGCATCACGTCTTTATGATCTCAACTTCTTCACTGGTGCACCAGAGCTACGAGGCTAATGCTAAATCCTTATAGAGTGCAGCTCAGTCTTCATGCACTTCATGAGCTTGCAGATCAACACACACACGCAGCCTGACGCAGTGACCGTCTCGGACAGAACCGTCTCATAAATCAGATGAACAAACATGAAATAAATACAAACTTTATAATCGACCCGTAGCTCAGCCATAGTGTACAACTTCAGCTCCATCAAACTTTAGGCCACGCCTCCTACCTGAGTGCCAGAGGAGCTGAGCAGTGACACCACAATGTGTGTAGTTTTAGTCTGACACGCTTTCAATGCTGAGAAGCACTTCAATGTAAAAAATAAAGAAAAAAAGAGAATGTGACATAATGAAATAGTATAACAGCGTAACTGTCTGTTTTATATCGTTAACTTCATCATTAACTTATTGACTCGGATCTAATCTCAGTCACGTCCGAGTGAGAAGTGAACTGTGACTCAGGAACACACCAGTACGTCACAAATAAAAAAGCACATTAATTGTGGTTCCAGGGAGAAAAGTTCACGCGTGTGTACGTGGTACGAAAACTAGCCGTAGGTGTGTTGGTTTCATTTCTCAGTTATAAATATTAGTGCTGCACGATTATCACAACACGGACCTGTGCACTATTTAATCTCACGGGTCTACAGGTTATTACAGGTAATGTACACAAAGTCCAGAATTCATGTAGAGTTTGTCAATAATTTCATTATTTGATTCTTTTTTAAACGCGCTTTTAAAAATGTTCAAAGCAGCTTCACTAAATTGAAACAAATTGTGGAAATCAATGAGAACAGGAATGTAAAAGAGAATCGACTGTAATGATCAGATCGTCCCTGACGAGCGAGTCGAGGCGACGGTGCTGAGGGATAAACACCCTGACAAGAACCCCGAGAGGAACCGCGTTCACCAGGGAACCCGTCCTCATGTCAGTAATATCACATGGATTCAAAAAACATGATTAAAGGATGTTTAACGAGATCGTTGTTAGCCTCGATAAGTCATACAAAATGGTACATTTACTAATTAAATACTGCAGTTTAAATCGCAGCGTTTGTTTTAATCAGCCCTGTTAGATATTATGATAAAACACTTCATTTAAATAAACGCAGAATATAATCAGGAAAATCAGCCAAGAAACGCTTTGATTAGCTTCTGTCACGTCACTGTTTTACTGTTCATAAAGATTTGACTTCATACAGAATGAGTACTTAATCTCATTACATAATTACCTCATACACCATTAAACACTCTAATAAGGCTGCTGTTCTCGGACGTTTATGATTGACTTGTTTATTCTGAACAGAATTCCTGCAGAGGATCACCCGAGCGTTCGCGTGCCATCTTGGCTAATGGGTTTCTCAGGAACGAGTCGTGGGCAGACTGCAGTTATCTAAAGCATTTTCAGTTTTCATTCACACCCAGTAATTCTCTCGACTTGTTTACTGGGTGGAGTCATACGAGCGATTCCGAAGAACGGCACGTGGCTTAAAATAACGTCAATCAACATATCGTGCCAAAGTGATCGGTCACGTCAGAGCTCGGGTCTGCGTAATAACAATATAATAATAATAATAATAATAATAATAATAATGGGCGGCACGGTGGTGTAGTGGTTAGCACTGTCGCCTTGCACCTCCAGGGTCTGGGTTCGATTCCCCGGCCAGGCTCGATTCCCGTCTCTGTGTGCATGGAGTTTGCATGTTCTCCCCGTGCTTGGTGGGTTTCCTCCGGGTACTCCGGTTTCCTCCCACAGTCCAAAGATATGCAGGTTAGGCTAATTGGCGTTCCTAAATTGCCCGTAGTGTGTGATTGGGTGTGTGAGTGTGTGTATGTGTGTGTGCCCTGCGATGGATTGGCACCCTGTCCAGGGTGTACCCCGCCTAGTGCCCGAAGTCTCCTGGGATAGGCTCCAGGTCCCCCGCGACCCTGAACACAGGATTAAGCGGTATAGAAAATGAATGAATGAATAATAATAATAATAATATAATAATAATAATAATAATAATAATAACAACAATATACTACTACTAATAATAATATAATAATAATAATAATAATATAATAATATAATAATACTATAATAATAATATAATATAATATAATAATAATAATAATATCACTGATTACATTTAAGGTTTTATCTTTAACTATTTCTACAAACTCTTTAACCGTTAAGGACGCATACGAACGCTAGCATTAATTATTCTTGAATGAAATAAAAAGAAATGTCGCTAATTAAGCAGTACTGTTAAATTATGTTGAATTACGACTAATTAAATAATTTTTTTACATATATTTAGTATTTACGTATTTGTTGGATATAAATATGTAAACAGTAAAACAATCATGTAAAACATTAAACCCACTGACAGGTGACATTATTGTAAAGTATTTGATTATGTAATTCTCTCGAGTTATTTACTGGGTGGAGTCGCCTGAACGATTCCAAAGAACGGCACGTGGCTTAAAATAACATCAATCAACATATCGTGCCAAAGTGATCGGTCACGTCAGAGCTCGGGGCAGAAACTCAGAGAAACTCTTCAGGAGGTTCAGAGCTTCATCTTCACTTTGTTTAAATAATAATCTATAGACTATAATCTATATAAATAAAGGAAAGGTTTGATCTGTACATTGGCTCAGAACTCACTTAGGTTTCAAACATTGGAGAACATTGGAGAGACCACGAAAAAAGGAGAACTTAGTGTAAACAAGGCATAAGATACTCAACCGTACAGAATGTGATTTGTATTAATCTGAATAATTTCTTTATTAATTAAAAAGACAGACAGACAGACATGTACGTGGACTTCAACCTGAAATAATAATAATAATATAACTGATTACATTAATGATCAGGAGATTATTTTAGATTTAACCTTTTAACTTTTTCTACAAACTCTTTAATCGTCAACAAAGCATATTAACATTAGTATTAATTATTCATGAATTAAATAAATACAAATGACTGTACAAAGGTACAGTATGTTTGAAAATAGTGAATGGTTTTATATACAGTATAATAGCAAACATGATAACATTTATTATTTATTGTACTAAAGATAATATTTTGCCTGTGAAGAAGGCAAAAAGAAAGACTTTTACACGGTAATATATTTTAACTTAATATTGTATTTAACTTAATCACTTAATGTTCAGTAGTTCATTATTACTTTAATTAAGCAGCAGTACTGTTAAAGTTAAATTATGACTAATTAAATATTAATAATAATTTAATTTAATATATTTAAATAAGTATTTGTATTATTGCTGACATATTTATATCCAATTATTACGTTAAACATTAAACCCACTGAAAGTGACATTAAAGTGACATTAAAGTGGTTTAGGTCAGAGGAAATGTTTATACACCCTGTGATTTTAGAAATGAGAAATGAATGCAAAGCTCCAGTTTATCATTAATTTAGTCAATAAATAATAAACGTTATTGTATACGTTTATCATGTTTGCTATTATATATAAAACCATTCACTGTTTTCAAACACACTGTACGTTAAAAATAGTAACTAGAACATTTACTAGCCTGTAATAAAAGCGGCATATAAAAGGGTCAGGGGTAGCTCAGTGGTTAAGGCATTGGACTACGGTTCGGAAGGTCCCAGGTTCAAACCCCACAACCACCAAGTTGCCACTGTTGGGCCCTTGAGCAAGACCCTTAACCCTCAACTGCTCAGATGTGTAATGAGATAAAAAAAATGTAAGTCGCTCTGGATAAGACCGTCTGCCAAATGCCTAAATGTAAATGTAAATATTACATGACTGACTGATTTTCAAATATAAACAAAAAAGTCCTAATTTAGACTCATAGTTTATTTTTTTTTTTTGCACAAAAATAGAAAGCAGCGAGTGTGAGAAAGTTCCCAGAACAACCCTGATATTCTCGAACCAGCTCAGTAAAACCACAGCTGTTTTATTTACAGTACAATCATGTGTAAATGTCCGGGAAACATACAGTAGAAAAAGCCATTAGCCAAGATGCCGTTGAAAAGCCTTTGATGCCTTTTTACATAAAATACATTTCTATAGAAAGAGTAATGAAATAAACACAGTCCATCTTTGGTGTGACAATAATCAGAAGTGTTAGATCCAGATGTGTGCTGTTACAGTAGGTTTTACTGAGTGTGCTGGAGAATATCTAAATTCATCTGGTAACATCATACTCGCTCCTTTCTATTTCCGTAATTACTAAAGACACAGTACTGTATATGATAATGTGTGTGTGTGTGTGTGTGTGTGTGTGTGTTACAGCTGGAACTTTGGCCAATAAGCAGAACTGTTTCGATGA